>OY776281.1:608178-645678 GCA_963675445.1 Linnaemya vulpina | reverse complement strand
CCATTTACTACTTGGGATAGCACACCCCCTATGCCATAGCCGCTCGCATCAGTATCCAGCACAAATTTTTCTCCAGCTATGGGATACGCTAGCACTGGTGACGTACATAATAATTCTTTGAGTTTCTGGAAGGATTTTTCCTGTGGCTCGCCCCAATGGTATGGTCTTGACTTCTTTGTCAGCTCATGCAAGCTTGCAGCTACACTGGCAAAATTCGGCACAAAACGTCTGTAGTATGTGCAAAGGCCCAAAAAGCTGCGCAATTCATGAAGATTTTTAGGTTGATGCCAGTCCCTTACTGCTTTTATTTTATCTTCATCTGTTGAGATTCCGTCTGCTGTAACACGATGTCCCAAATACTTTACTTCTTTCTGGAACAATGCACATTTCTTCAAGCTGAGTTTCAATCCAGCTGATGATATTCGTTGAAGAACTTCTGCCATGTTTTTGAGGTGTTCATCAAAAGTTTTCCCCATCACGATTATGTCATCGAGATATACCAAGCATGTCTTCCAGTGAAGTCCTATCAGTACCTTCTCCATTAGGCGTTCAAATGTGGCCGGAGCATTGCAGAGACCAAATGGCATAACTTTGAACTGCCATAATCCGTTGCCGACACTGAAGGCAGTTTTCTCCTTATCTTTCTCTGCGATCTCCACTTGCCAATATCCGCTTCGCAAGTCCAGCGTAGAGAACCATTTGGTACCAGCTAGCGTGTCCAAAGTGTCATCGATCCTGGGGAGCGGATAACTGTCCTTCTTGGTTATGTCATTGAGCTTCCTGTAGTCTACGCAGAATCTAGTACTGCCATCTTTCTTTTTAACTAAGACTACAGGCGAACTCCAAGGACCAGAAGATGGCTCAATTACACCATCACGCTCCATTTCACTTACAAGTTCTTTTACTTTATCTCGCTTTGCTAGTGGTACGCTTCTGGGTGGCTGTTTAATCGGCCTAGCTTCGCCTGTGTTAATTTCATGTTTAACCAATGCAGTTCTACCCTGGCTTTGGCTTCCCATGGCGAAGATACTGGCATGCCTTTTTAGTAACTGCTTGGCTTTATTTTTATCTGTCGCTGATAGACCTGCTACCCATTTCTCTACGTATTCCTCAAATTGTTCACGTTCTTTTGCGGACAAATTAGTAGGCTCTATCTTCCTCTCGCAGTTTATTATTGCCTCTGCTGGAGTACACTGGCCAACATCGGAATTTTCTTTGATGACTTTTTCATGGTCTGACAAGTTAAGCACTCTTATAGGGACTATTCCTCCTTCACTAGTTTTCACTAGAGCTTTCGCTGTTATAAGCTCTCTCTTTAGATCTGCCGGTTCTACAACCCACAACCGATTGTCCTCACAATCTCCCTTCATCCGCGCCCATATGACTGTTTCAGACTGCGGCGGTATTGTCTGACTCTCAATAGCAAATACTCTTGTTACTTGCGGTTTCTTGTCATATCCAACATCAAGGGGTATTTCCACATTACGCCAAATCATCAGCTGTTGTCCCATATGTAGATTAATGCCGTGATTAATCATAAAATCGGCTCCAATAATAACCTCATCGACAATATCGGCAACAATAAACACATGTCTCACGCTGATGTTGGCTATAGTCACCTTCACTTCAATCTTACCATACACAGTGGCAGGCTCTCCAGTAGCTGTACGTAGCCGTATATTGCTTAACCGCTCGCATTTCCCCTTTACTATATCGGGCCTTATTATTGACTGCGATTCCCCTGTGTCTATGGTAAGTACGTGCTTTTCCCCGTTGATGTGTCCGGACGCAGTGAGGTTGCTATTTTTCTGCTGCATCACTGATATGGAGATTGTGGGGCCCTCGTTTGTGAGAGCTAGCTCTTGCCCCTTAGTGCTAGCTCGTTTTAGTTTAACGGGGACTCTTGTGATGTTGTTTGGTTCACCCGTTTGCTGTTTCTTGGTGGCAAAACAGATCTACCTTTCTTCCCTTGTGCTTTGCAGCTGCGCTGAAAATTACCGATTTTTCCGCAGTTAAAGCACTTAGGCTTTTCTTTGATAGCCTTCTCTGCCAGCAGTTGTCGCCTTGCCTCCTTAACGCCAGCCACTAGGTTGTTATCCTCCTCAGACAAAACCTCCACATTCCGCACTTTACATATCTGTGGCTTGAAAACCATCCTGGCAGTCTCTTGAGCCAGCGCAAATGACACAGTTTCAGCGAAAGTGGATTTCTGCGTAGCGCACACCGCCAGTTTAACATCAGAGTCGCGAATGCCGTTAACGAAAGCCTCAGTTTTAAAATGGTCCAGGAACGGGTGACTCTCGCCTGGATATGTTAGCTGCACTAAACACTCGATTGAACTCTACATCGCAATTCAATTCTGTATAAATCGCGAACTGGAATTTGAAGATGCCTAATGGTACGCTGCCGTCGAAGCATGGCGCTTTTGCCCGCGCAGAAACCTCCGCAACTGCTCGTACTGGCCCGCCACTACACTCCAGGTTATGCACTTTGTCCTCTAGAGCATGCATTTTCTCTTCGAACTCCTTTGCATGCAGTTCCAGGCCACCGCATTCTAGATGTTGGACTCTATCCGCCAGCTCTGAGAATTTATTCTCGATAGAATCCACCCTCCTGTTAATGGCTTCAGAAACCTCTACCAGGGTCTCGTTCATGGCTTTATTTGACTCCTGTATTTCGGCTACAAGCTTTTCCTGCATCTGCTGAGAGTTCTGTTTTATATCACTTATTTCGGCTACAAGCTTGTCCTGCATCTGCTGAGAGTCCTGTTTTATTTCAGTTATTTCGGCAACAAGTTTTTCCTGCATCTGCTGAATTTCGGCTACAAGCTTGTCCTGCATCTGCTGAGAGTTCTGTTTTATTTCACTTTGTGCATCACTGATTCCTTTTATCTGAATCATCATAGCAGCGAACATTGAATTTATGTCCATGCTGCTGGTCGTGGCAGGAGGGCATACCTGCACATCGTCTTTGTCCTCAAACTCGTATGTCCCGATGTCCATGCCGCGATTCTTAAACTCATCTATCAGCCTCTTCTGCAGTTCAGCCTTATTACCTGCAGTTGGCAATTCCAGCTTGCTGAGCTCCTTTTTCAGCTGTTCAACTTTTAGCTCATCAAATTTCATGATTATTTATTTAAAATTATTATTTTTTTTTTAATGTCCTTTTTTTCTTTTTCTTAAATTGCAATGTCCTTTTAATTATTTTTGCAATCCCACTTCTGACACCAATTGTTACGTTTTTAGACCTTTTCGTAAAAACGATTTTATTACTTATCCTTCAAGGATTCGTTTTATTGCATCAAATCAAAACACGGACAAATTAATTTTAGAAATATAATGCGGCAACACTTTATTTACTACTTTATTTACACGAGTATTTGTACTACTCAACCCTCAGCGATGTTAACACGTCTATATTTGAAATCACACTGAATAATTGCTGAGTTCTGGCAGCGCCTATATATAGCAAAAATGACGTCGTCTGGTAACCTCGCGAAAGTTCTGGGTATGGTGGTTGTATTTTACTTGGCATGTATGTGTTTGTATGACAATGCTGACTTGTTTGGTTTGCATATGGTAACTATGTGTGGTTGAATGTATGAGTGTACTGTGTGTTTTGCCTATGGTAACTATGAGTGGTTGTATGAATGAGTGTGTGGTTTTGTTTCTTCTACGTGTATATTGCTGTGTATACTTGTGAATCTATTTAGTTTTATTAGCAGCGAATACTTGCATACAAGATCATTAAGAACAACATCTCTTAGCATTGATGTTGCTATGTTTGTTGTTGTTGTGGTTTACTCTTACTGGCACAGCCTTGAATGATCTTGTATATTCTGGAGTATTCCATTTCCGTTAATTCGAACATTATCTATATAGTGTTTGTAACATTTTGACAACTATAGATAATATTGCCAGTGCTGCCAAGTACATATAGCCACATTGTCGTTTTATTTAAATCTATTTCTAATCTTTGTAACACTGCCGCCCACTTAAGCCTGTTCGTCCCGAATAGGCATACAATCACCTCTTCCATAGTGCGCCAATCGTTCGAGATGTACTATCTTCATTTTCGACCTTGGGCTATTGTGCTTCTGTATCCGGTATACATCGTCATTCACTCTCTTAATCACTTTATACGGGCCTTCCCAGTGAGTCTGTACTTTTGGGGACAATCCTTTCTTCCGTTGTGGGTTATACAGTAAAACCAATTGTCCTTCCATAAATCCCTCCGAGTTTGCTGCGCGGTCATACCTAGCCTTCATCTTGTCACTGACCATCTTGATTCTATTGCGCACGAACTCATGCAGTTCGTTTAAGTCCTCCTTCTCCTGGGACATAATAGCTCCTTCCTCTACAGTTGGCTTAACACCAAATTCCAAATCACCAGGTAGTTTTAATTCCGTCCCGAAGACAATTTTGGCTGGCGTTCTCGATGTTGAGTCGTGTACAGCTGACCTATATGCCATTAAAAATTTGGGGATGTGCTCGTCCCAATCCCTCTGATGGGTGCTTACTACTTTTCGTAAGTACTCTTCTAAGGTGCGATTGAACCTTTCTACCATGCCATCAGACTGTGGATGCAGCGGCGTCGTTCTGGTTTTCTTTATCCCATACAACTCGCACATTTCTCTGAATATGGCAGACTCGAAATTCCTTCCTTGGTCGGAATGTAATTCTATTGGGACACCATAGCGACATACCCAGTTGTTGACGAAAGCATTTACAATTGTCTTTGCTTCCTGGTTAGGTATAGCATATACCTCTGGCCATTTACTGAAATAGTCCATTACCACAAGTACATAACGATTTCCGGCTTCAGTGACGGGAAAGGGACCTGCTACATCCATTGCGATCCGCTCGAATGGTGCTCCTGAGTTGTATTGTTGCAGCTGTCCCCGGCTTCTTCTTACTGGGCCTTTGGCTGCTATGCACTGTGGGCAGTTTGCTATCCAGTCAGCTACGGCTTGTTGACATCCAACCCAATAAAATCGCTGCTTCAGTTTCTCAAGTGTTTTTGTTACTCCAAGATGACCGCCACTGGGTCCATTATGAAACTCCTGTAAAACTTTACTTATCTTGGAGTATGGCACAACTATTAAATTTGAAGTTGTTTTGCCATCTACACTTTCCCATACGCGGTATAAACACCCTTTTATTACCTTAAGGCTGTTCCACTGAGCCCAATAAGATTTGGCGAGTGGGCTTTCAGCCGAAATTTCATTCCGAGATGGTCGTCTGTCCTCTTCTTTGGCCGCTATAATTTTCCTTAGTATATCGTCGTCCCTCTGTGCCGCTGACCAGTCTTCATCAGGGCCGATGTGCATTAGCCGAACATCCACAACGCCTTCCTTTTGCTCGGTTCTAACACAATGTTTACACTCTAAACAGCACGGTCTTCTCGAAAGAGCATCAGCATTGTTATGCTTTGTTCCCCTTCTATGCTCAATGCTGAAGTCGTAGCTCTGCAGGCGCTCAATCCACCTTGCCAGTTGCCCTTCAGGATTTTTAAACTGCAATAGCCATCTCAGTGCAGAATGATCGGTCCTTAATGTAAAGTGTTGACATACAGGTACTTATGGTAATGTTTAATGCATTCCAATACCGCCAGAAGCTCACGTCTTGTCACACAGTAATTCCTCTCAGGTTTTGAGAGTACACGGCTATAGTACCCTATGACCTTCTCAGTGCCATTTACTACTTGGGATAGCACACCCCCTATGCCATAGCCGCTCGCATCAGTATCCAGCACAAATTTTTCTCCAGCTATGGGATACGCTAGCACTGGTGACGTACATAATAATTCTTTGAGTTTCTGGAAGGATTTTTCCTGTGGCTCGCCCCAATGGTATGGTCTTGACTTCTTTGTCAGCTCATGCAAGCTTGCAGCTACACTGGCAAAATTCGGCACAAAACGTCTGTAGTATGTGCAAAGGCCCAAAAAGCTGCGCAATTCATGAAGATTTTTAGGTTGATGCCAGTCCCTTACTGCTTTTATTTTATCTTCATCTGTTGAGATTCCGTCTGCTGTAACACGATGTCCCAAATACTTTACTTCTTTCTGGAACAATGCACATTTCTTCAAGCTGAGTTTCAATCCAGCTGATGATATTCGTTGAAGAACTTCTGCCATGTTTTTGAGGTGTTCATCAAAAGTTTTCCCCATCACGATTATGTCATCGAGATATACCAAGCATGTCTTCCAGTGAAGTCCTATCAGTACCTTCTCCATTAGGCGTTCAAATGTGGCCGGAGCATTGCAGAGACCAAATGGCATAACTTTGAACTGCCATAATCCGTTGCCGACACTGAAGGCAGTTTTCTCCTTATCTTTCTCTGCGATCTCCACTTGCCAATATCCGCTTCGCAAGTCCAGCGTAGAGAACCATTTGGTACCAGCTAGCGTGTCCAAAGTGTCATCGATCCTGGGGAGCGGATAACTGTCCTTCTTGGTTATGTCATTGAGCTTCCTGTAGTCTACGCAGAATCTAGTACTGCCATCTTTCTTTTTAACTAAGACTACAGGCGAACTCCAAGGACCAGAAGATGGCTCAATTACACCATCACGCTCCATTTCACTTACAAGTTCTTTTACTTTATCTCGCTTTGCTAGTGGTACGCTTCTGGGTGGCTGTTTAATCGGCCTAGCTTCGCCTGTGTTAATTTCATGTTTAACCAATGCAGTTCTACCCTGGCTTTGGCTTCCCATGGCGAAGATACTGGCATGCCTTTTTAGTAACTGCTTGGCTTTATTTTTATCTGTCGCTGATAGACCTGCTACCCATTTCTCTACGTATTCCTCAAATTGTTCACGTTCTTTTGCGGACAAATTAGTAGGCTCTATCTTCCTCTCGCAGTTTATTATTGCCTCTGCTGGAGTACACTGGCCAACATCGGAATTTTCTTTGATGACTTTTTCATGGTCTGACAAGTTAAGCACTCTTATAGGGACTATTCCTCCTTCACTAGTTTTCACTAGAGCTTTCGCTGTTATAAGCTCTCTCTTTAGATCTGCCGGTTCTACAACCCACAACCGATTGTCCTCACAATCTCCCTTCATCCGCGCCCATATGACTGTTTCAGACTGCGGCGGTATTGTCTGACTCTCAATAGCAAATACTCTTGTTACTTGCGGTTTCTTGTCATATCCAACATCAAGGGGTATTTCCACATTACGCCAAATCATCAGCTGTTGTCCCATATGTAGATTAATGCCGTGATTAATCATAAAATCGGCTCCAATAATAACCTCATCGACAATATCGGCAACAATAAACACATGTCTCACGCTGATGTTGGCTATAGTCACCTTCACTTCAATCTTACCATACACAGTGGCAGGCTCTCCAGTAGCTGTACGTAGCCGTATATTGCTTAACCGCTCGCATTTCCCCTTTACTATATCGGGCCTTATTATTGACTGCGATTCCCCTGTGTCTATGGTAAGTACGTGCTTTTCCCCGTTGATGTGTCCGGACGCAGTGAGGTTGCTATTTTTCTGCTGCATCACTGATATGGAGATTGTGGGGCCCTCGTTTGTGAGAGCTAGCTCTTGCCCCTTAGTGCTAGCTCGTTTTAGTTTAACGGGGACTCTTGTGATGTTGTTTGGTTCACCCGTTTGCTGTTTCTTGGTGGCAAAACAGATCTACCTTTCTTCCCTTGTGCTTTGCAGCTGCGCTGAAAATTACCGATTTTTCCGCAGTTAAAGCACTTAGGCTTTTCTTTGATAGCCTTCTCTGCCAGCAGTTGTCGCCTTGCCTCCTTAACGCCAGCCACTAGGTTGTTATCCTCCTCAGACAAAACCTCCACATTCCGCATCCTGGCAGTCTCTTGAGCCAGCGCAAATGACACAGTTTCAGCGAAAGTGGATTTCTGCGTAGCGCACACCGCCAGTTTAACATCAGAGTCGCGAATGCCGTTAACGAAAGCCTCAGTTTTAAAATGGTCCAGGAACGGGTGACTCTCGCCTGGATATGTTAGCTGCACTAAACACTCGATTGAACTCTACATCGCAATTCCATTCTGTATAAATCGCGAACTGGAATTTGAAGATGCCTAATGGTACGCTGCCGTCGAAGCATGGCGCTTTTGCCCGCGCAGAAACCTCCGCAACTGCTCGTACTGGCCCGCCACTACACTCCAGGTTATGCACTTTGTCCTCTAGAGCATGCATTTTCTCTTCGAACTCCTTTGCATGCAGTTCCAGGCCACCGCATTCTAGATGTTGGACTCTATCCGCCAGCTCTGAGAATTTATTCTCGATAGAATCCACCCTCCTGTTAATGGCTTCAGAAACCTCTACCAGGGTCTCGTTCATGGCTTTATTTGACTCCTGTATTTCGGCTACAAGCTTTTCCTGCATCTGCTGAGAGTTCTGTTTTATATCACTTATTTCGGCTACAAGCTTGTCCTGCATCTGCTGAGAGTCCTGTTTTATTTCAGTTATTTCGGCAACAAGTTTTTCCTGCATCTGCTGAATTTCGGCTACAAGCTTGTCCTGCATCTGCTGAGAGTTCTGTTTTATATCACTTATTTCGGCTACAAGCTTGTCCTGCATCTGCTGAGAGTCCTGTTTTATTTCAGTTATTTCGGCAACAAGTTTTTCCTGTATCTGCTGAATTTCGGCTACAAGCTTGTCCTGCATCTGCTGAGAGTTCTGTTTTATTTCACTTTGTGCATCACTGATTCCTTTTATCTGAATCATCATAGCAGCGAACATTGAATTTATGTCCATGCTGCTGGTCGTGGCAGGAGGGCATACCTGCACATCGTCTTTGTCCTCAAACTCGTATGTCCCGATGTCCATGCCGCGATTCTTAAACTCATCTATCAGCCTCTTCTGCAGTTCAGCCTTATTACCTGCAGTTGGCAATTCCAGCTTGCTGAGCTCCTTTTTCAGCTGTTCAACTTTTAGCTCATCAAATTTCATGATTATTTATTTAAAATTATTATTTTTTTTTAATGTCCTTTTTTTCTTTTTCTTAAATTGCAATGTCCTTTTAATTATTTTTGCAATCCCACTTCTGACACCAATTGTTACGTTTTTAGACCTTTTCGTAAAAACGATTTTATTACTTATCCTTCAAGGATTCGTTTTATTGCATCAAATTAAAACACGGACAAATTAATTTTAGAAATATAATGCGGCAACACTTTATTTACTACTTTATTTACACGAGTATTTGTACTACTCAACCCTCAGCGATGTTAACACGTCTATATTTGAAATCACACTGAATAATTGCTGAGTTCTGGCAGCGCCTATATATAGCAAAAATGACGTCGTCTGGTAACCTCGCGAAAGTTCTGGGTATGGTGGTTGTATTTTACTTGGCATGTATGTGTTTGTATGACAATGCTGACTTGTTTGGTTTGCATATGGTAACTATGTGTGGTTGAATGTATGAGTGTACTGTGTGTTTTGCCTATGGTAACTATGAGTGGTTGTATGAATGAGTGTGTGGTTTTGTTTCTTCTACGTGTATATTGCTGTGTATACTTGTGAATCTATTTAGTTTTATTAGCAGCGAATACTTGCATACAAGATCATTAAGAACAACATCTCTTAGCATTGATGTTGCTATGTTTGTTGTTGTTGTGGTTTACTCTTACTGGCACAGCCTTGAATGATCTTGTATATTCTGGAGTATTCCATTTCCGTTAATTCGAACATTATCTATATAGTGTTTGTAACATTTTGACAACTATAGATAATATTGCCAGTGCTGCCAAGTACATATAGCCACATTGTCGTTTTATTTAAATCTATTTCTAATCTTTGTAACAATATATATATATATATATATATATATATATAACTATATATATATATATATATATATATATATATATATAACTATATATATATATATATATATATATATATATATATAACTATATATATATATATATATATATATATATATATATATATAACTATATATATATATATATATATATATATATATATATAACTATATATATATATATATATATATATATATATAACTATATATATATATATATATATATATATATATATAACTATATATATATATATATATATATATATATATATAACTATATATATATATATATATATATATATATAACTATATATATATATATATATATATATATATAACTATATATATATATATATATATATATATATATATAAAACTATATATATATATATATATATATATATATATAACTATATATATATATATATATATATATATATATATAACTATATATATATATATATATATATATATAACTATATTTATATATATATATATATATACATATATATATAACTATATATATTTATATATATATATATATATATATATATATATAACTATATATATATATACATATATATATATATATATATATATATATATACATATATATATAGATATATATATATATATATTTATATATACATATATATATATATATATATATATATATATATATACATATATATATATATATATATATATATATATATATATATATATATATACAGTCGAAGCCCGCGTTAACAAACACTCACTTTAACGAAAATCCGATATAACGAATGAGCAAATTTTTTCATTGACTACCTTATATAACGAACGATCATTTTTTTCACGCCCGTTTTAACGAATAGTAAATAAAAACAAAGTAAAATCAAATAGTCGTTAAAACACCGTTAGTTCTTTTGCGTGCTTTTTATTGCGACAAAACATTTTCATTATTTATAAGCATACAACATAGTATTGTATAAGGTTTTGTGTAAGCAGGATGGTAAATAGAAAAAGAATTTCATTCAGTGAAAAAATTAAAATTGTTGAAGAGTGTAAAAAAGGTGTAACTCTTTCTGTTATATCAAAAAAGTATGGAATACCTAAGTCCTCAATATGCACTCTAAAAAATGGAAACTACAATTTTGGACAATTTAAAGAATACAAACAATGGGACTAAAAATCGGCGATCGCTCAAAAAAGGAGAATATCCCGATATGGAAAAAGAGTTATATAGCTGGTTTCTTAACCAAAGGAACAACCATGTTCCGGTCAATGGGATTGTTTTAAAAACTAAAGCTTTAGAAATCCACAAACGAACTTGTCGCTCTGGATTTCATGCAAGTTATGGTTGGCTATCGCGATTTAAAAAAAGATATGGCATACGACTTTTGAAGCTGTCTGGCGAAAAGTTATCTGCTCGTCAAGACTTAGTGAAGGAGTTTAAGAGTCAATTCCAATCTGTGTTAAAGGAACACAATTTATCAGAAGACGCCATATTCAATGCTGATGAAACTGGGCTCTTCTGGAAATTATTGCCGGATAAAACTTTTGTGCATGCAGGAGAATCCAGTGCTCCTGGTAGGAAGCTGTCTAAAGAAAGAGTCACAGTTCTGTTATGCGCAAATGCTTCTGGCGCCAAAAAAAATTAAACCGCTGCTGATAGGAAAAGCTAAAAAGCCACGTTCATTTAGGAACAGAGTTCTTCCATCAAATTACACCCACTCACAAAATGCATGGATGAGCCGGAATTTTTAAAATGTGGTTCTTTGAAATGTTTTTTCCGGAGGTAGGAAGTGTTACAATTCAAACGAAATTTTGTTACTGACTTTATATTATGCTCAATTTTCCAGGTGGAAGAATTCTTAAAAAATAAAAAACTACCAATGAAAGCATTATTAATCCTTGACAATGCTCCAAGTCATCCTCCCGCCGAAGAACTTATCAAAACAACAAAAGATGGAAAAATATGGGCTCTTTATTTACCCCCTAATGTTACACCCCTAATACAGCCAATGGATCAAAATACCATTCGTCTAGTTAAAATGCATTACAGAAACCATTTGCTCTCAAAAATAATTTCTTCAAAGACTGAAAATGTGGTCGAATTTCTAAAAACCCTTACTTTATATGAGGAAGTTAATATCATTGATTTAGCATGGAAAAAAGTAAATGAAAGAAGCTTAGAAAATTGCTGGAAAAAGATTTTGAGCACAAATGACGAACATTTTGATGAGGAGGATGATATTCCTTTATCACGTTTAATACAACAAGATGATGTTGAATGTACGAGACGTGGTATCCGTCTATTAAGCGTGGTATTTCCAAGTGTAGGTGCAATTGAACACTTTTATTTTTAAAGGTTTAGCTTTTACATTTGTGAAATTTTAGATAACATTTAGTGCAGATAACATAAACACTTGGAATGAAGATGCTATTATTGATAATACAGACGTTGAGAATGAAGAAAATGACAATAATGGTCCACAAGTGGAGGCAGAAACACCAACCATTAAGAACTCAGATGCCATAACAGCGTTTCAAACCTGTATATTATGGTGTGATCAAATAATGGCCTATTTCTGAGCTAAGAAAGATAACTTAAGCGAACGAAAAGCACTCGCTCGAATTCGAATCAATTTGGATTTCTCGTTGGCACTCACTTTCTTTCGCACTAAGTTACGTATGTCAATTTACGTTTTAATAAGTAGAAGCAATGCCATATCATAAATTTTTATATTTCCGTTAAAAGTATTAAAAAATACTACGAAGTTATATTAAAGCTAATACAACTGCGTGTAAGTCTGATCAGCTGGTGGAAGGTATCAATAAATAAAAGGGTGAGAAAATTTAAAAAAATATTTGTAAGTTTTGTGTTTTAATTTTATAAAAGTATTTAAATAGATAAAATAATATTTATAAAAAACTCAAACGAAAAAGTGAAGTGCATATCGCGTTTAAAAGAATCATATTTGTTTTATAAAGATGGATTTATCGGTAGCTGTTTACTTTTTAAATGAAACAGATAACGATGATGAAACTGTGCAAATGAAGCGCAGAGAACTGAGAGATAGATTTAATGTTCTGGAGCTGCCTACCAACCAGTGAGTGCATACAAACATGTTATCATGCCAATCAAATAACTGAAAACAAATTATTTTAATAGATTTATTGCAAACTTTCGCGTTTTCAAAGACGTGTTCCTTTTTCTTTGGGAAAAACTTAAAAGTCAAGGTGTAAAGTCTTTAAGAAGCACGAATATTCGACAGGACATTAAATTGGCAACCTTTTTACGATTTCTAGCCACTGGGAGCTATCAGCAAACAGTTGGCAATGAAATGTGTTCGTCAACATCCACAGCAACTGTATGCCGAATCGTTAAGGAATGCTTAGATTTTTTTGAAAACTGTATATGTGGTGAATGGATAAAAATGGTTCGTTCTGAAGACGAAAACAAAGGGGCTTTTTTTCAATCCACAGGCTTTCCCGGCATACCCAAATAATCAATGCATGCTGTGCTCTTCACAATATGTGCATAGCCTACAACTGCCCATTGCCAACAATTGAAGTGGAAGACGAAACGAGTAGTGAAGTGTTAGATGTATTCGAACAAGAGGAAATAGGCGCAAATTCAATAAGGAGAAATATTGCCATGAACTTATAATTACTTAAGTGCATTCAAACATTAAAAATTAAAGAAAGTTACTTTAATTATATTACAATACCTTTTTTGTACAACATTGATTTAAAAATTTTCAAAAGTTCATTTAAAAAATCCATTTATATTATTATAAATGTTTTATAATAAATTATCTAATTTAATGTTATGTAGATGTACTTAAAAAATATTAATTAATAAAAAACTAGTATAGTTTAGAAACAAAAATCAAATTCATTTTTTAATACATTTTGCATAATCACAAAATTATAAAAACAAAAAAAATAATAACAGTAATAAAAACAAGCCACAATAATTTATACTTTTTAAGTTTTAGAAAAATGTTTTTCTAAAACATTTTCTATCCTTATTGTGGCCTTAACTAGCTCCGTTATACCAGCCGCTGTTGCTTCAGCGGCATTAGCCATCCTCTTTGCTGCTTCAGCTTGCACCTCAGCGGCATCATCCATTCTTTTTATAGAATTGGCTTGTTCAGCAGCTGTTGCAGCATTTCTCTCCGCTACTCTAAGCTGTCGTCGGATGAGATTTATTTGCTCATTAACAACTTTTGACTTTTTTGCTGAATGGGAGACTGTTAGGTCATTTTCGCCGTCACTGAAACAACTTTCCTGACGTTTTGTACCAGCAGCAAGAGCGGTGGTGTTTTGTTGATGATTCAAAGTGCTTTGGTGGACATTTCGGGGTATGTTTTGGTCATTTGTAGGTTTTATTTTTTGCTGGGAAGTTTCCAAACTTCTAGTTGGAGTAACCACTGCAACAGATTTGCTGCACCTAGCTGGTGACTCCACCAGCGCAATAAAACAATCATTAATTGATTGGTCTTCTACCCCAAACACTTTACCTCCGGGAGCTACAGCAGACGATACAAACAGCGTGCGGTCTATAATAACCTCTAGTTCTGTTAAATTGTTATAGCGGTATAAGCCACCACCCGTCTCTCGAAGGCTCTTTTGGTTTTCCCCAATTTTCTTCTTTGTTCGCGATTTCAAATCTGCCCAGGTCTATAAAACCATAAATATTTAATGGATATTTTTTTCTAACATACAAAAAAAATTACTAACCTTTTTCCATTCGCCAATAGTACGTGAAGGAGGTCCAAGCGCATTTAAATTGCTACAGATTTTTTTCCACTCCTCGTCCACCGTAAACTTATTGGCACCAAAGACTGGAGCACCCCTTGCTAAATCAGGATTTGCTTCCATAAATAGCACTAATGTTTTCAGCTGCTGCACTGTTGACTTCTTTAAACTGAAAAAAAAGATTGTTAAATACATACATTCATATGTATATCATATGAATAGTTTATACTTACTACTTGTTATCCATTTGTAAATACTTTTTTATTGCACTTAGATTTTTTAGTATTACTTATTATTCTTCTTTTTTTGTTTATAAGTATGTATACGCATATGTAAATTCTCTTACGAAAGCAAAACAAAAAGTGAGTGATTTTGACATTTCATTCTCAGTGTTGACAACACGTTCTTAAAAGAGAAATCGGATTTTATATGAAAACACTTACGTTTCCATTCGAGTTCTAGATCGAGTCACTGTTCGCATAGAAAGTGTGTAGAGAAATCGAAATCAATGTTCTTTCTCATAGAATGCGAATGAAAGCGTTCTTTCTTTAATCAGAAATATGCTATAAAACTATTTGAATTCTATGATAAATGTACTTTATTATTGGAAAAACATTAGTTCGGTATAACGAAAATCTCACTTTAACGAAAGTGCCTTACATTATATCATTCGTTATACCGGGCTTCGACTGTATATATATATATATATATATATATATATATATATATATATATATACATATATATATATATATATATATATATATATATATATATACATATATAGATATATCTACGTAGATTTGACAATACCCACAATACTTGTCTATAATTTCCATTCATTGGTGTCAGTGTTATTAAGCAAAATAAACACCTACTTTTTTTTAAACATCTTTTTTATATGGCTAGTCAACTTACATGTACCAAATATTTTGGTAATGTTCTTATTTTACAAAACCAACTACAACCATATACACACACATGAGAAAACATATATCTCAATTATTGTGGAAGCTTATATACATATGTTTATACTGCAAAATAACTACCAGTTAATATGATATCAAATAATTGCTATTCATGTAAAACACCTTTAAATTCATTGAACACCATTCACAAAAATTAGTACAAAATATTACAATCCAATCCACAGAAAACATTAAATTATGATTGCACTTATGCTTGTTAATAATCAGTGCGCTAGTATACACGAGCATATTTTTAGTCCGCACAATTTTTGTTCTTTTAAAAACACGCGGGATGAATTCAACTGGCATAAAATTGTATACGTATACACAGCTTTGAGTGTGTTCGTATTACTTTGTTCATTTGGTGGTATTTTTCGATCGCTGTACACATGCGTTTTGAAACAAAATTAGCGAATAGGTGATGAGAAATGGGCAATAATCTTAGGAGAAATTTCTAGTGTCATCATATATATAAAATTCTCATGTATATAACTAAACCCTAATAGCCTATTTACAATTACTCATATCTTTCATATTTCATCATTTTGCCAAGATGTTAACATCTTTCCATATAAAGTCTGTATCAAAAAAACTCAAAATTTTTCAACATCTTTACAAGATGTTCACATCTCATTTTGCTGAACTCAACATCTATCGATTATTTTAGTATCATCACTAAGGAAAATCGAAAGAAACCTTCAAAAACTCATACCATCACTAGAAAATATACAAGTGTCAAATATTTATACAAAGAGCGGGACAGAAATATATAAGTAAATTTTAATTTCATCAAAAATAATATATTATTAATAATAGTAATACATACAATTTATATTTTTTATAGTAAAAAAGAAAAAATACTTCCTTGTTTGCCCAAACCAAAACACTTGAATTAATAATTGACAGGTGAAAGATGGTGAAAATGTAATGTAAACAGGTTTTTTAAATTTTTAACATCTTCCACACACATCCCTAAGATGTGAGTAAGTGTACATAGGCTATAGGTCAAATGCTGTAGAAATCAACTAGGATCATATTAAAAATGCATATTTACATATGTAAAATATTATTTATATTGCTAACTAACGTTTTTATAGTTTATATATAATTGTTTTTTTTTAAACAAATAAGCAAACAAAAAAAAGTATGTATGTAGTGCAATTTGCACAAACATGAAAAGTGAATTTTTAAAGGTATATTCATATAAGATTACTTTCTCACACATAATTAAAAAGACTATTTAAAAACCAATAGAAGTTTTTGCTTATTCATGCGACCATTAAATTTTATTTATGTGATTTGAGTAAAATTTTGCTAAAATTTTCTGTAACCAAAAATTTTTACTTTTACTAAAAATTACTTCAAAAACTACTATGAGTTTATTTTATTAGTTCTACTGTTTGTTGCCACGATCAACCCCTTTTGTTTTCTTATTCATGTGGATGCACCGAACGACAACTGAAGATTGAAAAACGCTCCGTAAAATAGAAAACACAGAACGTGTATTTTTTGTTGTTTTCATAAGTGCGTATGTATTAGATTTTGTTCTGCTAATGCAGGTTTGAAGCTGGATGAAAAAATGTGACAGCAAAAACCGCTCCCCTCACCGAATATGCAAACAAATTGACATGTTATGTCAGCATAATTGCTCTCGTGTATACTAGCGCAGTGATCAGGATTTGTCATGTAGATATTTGTGATACAACAGTGAAGCACAATTATGCCGTTTCACAATTTTATCATCATAAGAAGAATTGGTATAATATATGGCTATGAAATCTATACACTTCATAACCCAGCCTTTACACATGCAAGAGCAAGTTCGAAAAACTCAACACACTCAGACTTTTTTACTAGCACAACCATATTTTTCGTACTTGTAGATCAACTTGCAAGAGATTTTAGCAGCAAGTGATTTTTTGACACTTGCAGCAAGTTAAGCTTGTGACGACAAAAGTCGACCGGCTCGTTTTTGCCGCAACAATAATAAATTCGTTTGGAATGATTATTTAAGTTTTTTTTAAGTTGTTTTTGAACAAATAATATAACTGTACGGGCTACGTAAAGAATAGTATTTAAGTTTATTGTAATGGAATTTTTTTCTTTTTATTCTCATGTTTGGAGTACAGTTTCTTTTATATATTTACGCATGTACACGCGCGCATGGAAATTGATCATGTATTCTTTTCTACATATTTTTTTTTTGTCCTCTAAAATAAATAAGACGAATATGTATGTAAGGGTGCACTGAGAGTTATATACCTGCACAATCATGTTAAAAGCATTTAAAGCTGACAGCCTCTCTGGAAGTATTTCTCACAGACATGCGCACTCCCGCAGCTAACAACAGAACTTGAAATATTCACTGTTCTGTGTACATGCATGTTGTTGTGTGTATTTCTGTGTGCGCGCCACGAATAGTATAAAAGGCGAACAATTGTTAAACAAGAGTGAGTTGGCTGGCAGCTTGCGATGCGACAAGAGCTAGTTTATTAGGTAGAGGGCTCACCCGTACTTGATAAACATCTTGTAGTATAAAGTAGCTAAAGAAACCTATAGAGATATAGGAGTCTTTTCCAACTACTGGGAAGAATTAGTTATTGAGTGAGGGATCGCCCGGCTACATAACTATTTGTTCTCAAGCCAAAGAGCGGTTATTGAGTGAGGGATCACCCGGCTGAATAACCACTTACTCTTGCTTTCCAGTCGGAGTGGGGAAACGGGGATTGTATTCAGGGCTCTCCCGTTGCAATTGTCGATCCTGCACTTGCTCTCCAGTAAAGGGCGTGGAGACGAGGATTGTATTCAGGGCTCTCCCGTTGCAATTGTCGATCCTGCACTTGTTCTCCAGTAAAGGTCGTGGAGACGAGGATTGTATTCAGGGCTCTCCCGTTGCGATCTTCGATCCTTGAGGCGACTCGTGTAGGCTGAGAACAGTGGCATCGGTCTTCCAGCCTCTGACCTCCACCAACACCGTCGCTGGACCATTTGGGGACTCCTCGCTGTTCCATCCCCATATTTAAGTATACATAGACGTAAGGATACTTTAAGAAATATTTAGTATAAATAAACATTGGAAATCAACTGAAGAAACGAAGGTGTTTTATTTAACTACAAAAATCAACGACCCCTGGACGCCGCTGAGCCTATCCTAGCACCCAGCGGAAAACGTGTCGTTACATTGGAGCCCCAGCAGGGACTTATCTGTCTACCAGCACCAATTGGGACAGATTTTTTCATTAAAAAAAATATAAAAAAAATAAAAAAAATAACCCTAGTGACCTTTTTGGCGACAGGGTAATAATCCAGAATGTCGATTGACAACTTCACCAAAGAAAAGCCCTTGAAAACTTCATGGGTCTATTCCTTGAAGAAAGATGATATCGTATCGTATTTATCAGAATTCGAACAGATCACCAGCGGAACCGTAGAAGAACTTCGAAAGAGGTTTGCTAAGTTTATACTGTCGGAGCACGAGGAGGTGAAATTCCAGAAATTACTAGAGATACAGTCGAAACACGAAAGTATTGCGTCAACAAGCCAAGGTGATAGTCTAGCAGTGCCAACAAGATTAACTGCCAGTGTGCCCACATCGCCGATGAAAAATGAAATCCTCTCTGAGATGCCCAGAATGACAACGGAAACTTCCACCCTAACCATTGAGATGGTTCGCAAGTGGGGAGTAAAATATGATGGCGGAAATGACCCATTAGGCTTCGTAGAACGGGTGGAGGAGCTTTCAAAACAGTATGCGGCAAGCCTCGAAGATGTACTAAAGGTGATGTCAGAATTCTTCCGGGAGAAGGCTCTGTGTTGGTTTAGAAATAACAACAAACAATGGACCCAGTGGTCACTATTCAAGGCAGATTTTTTGACATTTTTTCTCCCTCCAAGGTTTTTCGAAAAATTGGACGACGAAATTCGGAAGAGGACACAGAAACCCCGAGAAACATTTAAGGATTACCTGCTCGCCTTGCAAAATCTGATGCGCCACTCCGACCTTACGCCTGAGCAAAAGTTGGAACGCATTTTCCGGAATGCGCAATCGGACTACCAATGGTATATCCGGCGTAAGGACTTCACAAATCTGGACGAACTCATATACTTGGCCACAGAACTCGAAAGTATTCCCCAAAACACATACCCCTACCGAGGAGAACATCACCGGATGGTTATTGAACCATCAACTCCGCCCGCGCAGTTGAATAAGCCTAAGCAGAAGCGTAAATCTATTACCAATAACACACACTTGTCATATGAAGATAAGAAGATCAAAGCCAATATTCTCATCGAGAACCGACAGGTAGCAGCAATCATCGATACCGGGGCCACCAGAAGCTTCATTTCTCCCACGCTGGTACAGAAACTGTACCATAATCCCACGTACGTAGACGTGGATATTGCCGTCTTTTTGGCCGATGGCTCCTGCAAAGATATCTCAAAGGGTGTACAGTGTGATGTTACATTAGGCGGCGCGACCCTCCCACACAACTTCCTCATCATGAATGATGCCACCGAGAACATCATATTAGCCCTCGATTTTCTCCGGAAGGTGAACACCACCCTAGTTTGTGTCGGCCTGGTCGTAAGATTAGAACAGAAGGGGAAGCCCGAGAGACAGGAGGAAACCAATGACAAGGTAAGAGAACCACACAGTGAACCAATGTACGCAGTACGCAGCGAATTAAGCCGCAGCCTGAAACAGAAAATAGACCGCTTTCTTAGCAAAGAACACTATGTCAATCACTATATGTGGCATACTGGTCAAACTCCACATCAATGTGAAGTATGTGGCAAAAAGTATACACGCAAAGAACATTTAGCAAATCATATGCGTTCGCACACAAATGACACACCGTTTCGTTGCGAAATTTGTGGTAAAAGCTTTAGTTGTAAGGAGCATTTTACTAATCATATATTATGGCATACAGGGGAAACCCCACATCGTTGTGATTTCTGTTCGAAAACGTTTACACGCCAGGAACATTTAGTAAATCATGTTCGCCAACATACTGGAGAATCGCCACATCGTTGTACATATTGTATGAAAACTTTTACGCGAAAAGAGCATTTAGTAAATCATATACGACAACATACTGGTGAGACACCCTTTAAGTGCACTTACTGTACCAAGGCTTTCACCCGAAAAGATCACATGGTCAATCATGTACGCCAACATACAGGTGAATCTCCACATAAATGTACATACTGTGCGAAGACGTTTACGCGCAAAGAACACTTAACGAATCACGTACGTCAACATACCGGTGAATCGCCACATCGCTGCAGTTATTGTAAGAAAACTTTTACAAGGAAGGAGCATCTTACGAATCATATACGACTGCATACTGGTGATTCGCCCCACTAGTGTGAATATTGTCAGAAAACATTCACAAGAAAGGAACATCTCAACAACCATATGCGTCAACATTCAAGTGATAATCCACACTGCTGCAATGTCTGTAATAAACCATTTACTCGCAAGGAACATTTAATAAGCCACATGTCTCGCTGCCATACTGGTGATCGACAATTTGCATGTGAAACTTGTGGAAAATCCTTTCCACTTAAGGGAACTTTACTCTTCCATCAGCGCAGCCATACTAAGGGTCAAGAAATGGAAAGGCCATTTTCGTGTGAAAAATGTTCAAAAACGTTTATTTGTAAAGGACATTTGGTTTCACATATGCGCTCCCACTCTGGCGAAAAACCACACGCTTGTACTCTATGTAGTAAAGCTTTTGTGGAACGAGGTAATTTGGAACGTCACATGAAACTGAATCACCCAAATGCACCAATGCCACCACCCCCTGTACCACATCCAGTTATACCAGCAGGAGTTTTGCCTCAAATTGAGCAAGAAATAAATCCAGTTATAAGTGAATTAAATTCGCTTCAAACTACAGCTCCAACAATGCGCACTATACAACAAATAACTGCTGCAGCATCAGCAAATACAGTGCAAATGACAACGGGCTTAACGCCTTTAGTAACTTCAACTATAACATCACATACCACACAGAAACAAATAACACAGCCTCAAGCTCACGTGCAGCAAAGTTCTTTGCAGCAACAAGTAGTAGTTACACTTCAACAACAAGAGGTCACATCGCATCAACAAGTTTTGCAGCAGCAACAACAGCAACACCAACATAATCAGTTGTTGCAGTTGTCTATAGAACAACCGGCGCGCACGCCACCCTTGCCTACTAGTCCAAGGGTGATCAGCATACATCAAGCACCTGAACAATTACAGCAGAGGATCCAACGTGCGGTCCAACAAGGGCACCTACCATCCCGCACGCGGCTTTTTGAAATGATTCAGGGACAAGCTTACCGCGTAAACATCTACCGAAACGGAGTTGTCCAGATCATCTGGCGTCGGCCTTAGATTTCCCTAGGAAGAGGGGCAGTGTGACGACAAAAGTCGATCGGCTCGTTTTTGCCGCAACAATAATAAATTCGTTTGGAATGATTATTTAAGTTTTGTTTTTAAGTTGTTTTTGAACAAATAATATAACTGTACGGCCTATGTAAAGAATAGTATTTAAGTTTATTGTAATGGAATTTTTCTCTTTTTATTCTCATGTTTGGAGTACAGTTTCTTTTATATATTTACGCATGTACACGCGCGCATGGAAATTGATCATGTATTCTTTTATATATTTTTTTTTTTTGTCCTCTAAAATAAATAAGACGAATATGTATGTAAGGGTGCACTGAGAGTTATATACCTGTACAATCATGTTAAAAGCATTTAAAGCTGACAGCCTCTCTGGAAGTATTTCTCACAGACATGCGCATTCCCGCAGCTAACAACAGAACTTGAAATATTCACTGTTCTGTGTACATGCATGTTGTTGTGTGTATTTCTGTGTGCGCGCCACGAATAGTATAAAAGGCGAACAATTGTTAAACAAGAGTGAGTTGGCTGGCAGCTTGCGATGCGACAAGAGCTAGTTTATTAGGTAGAGGGCTCACCCGAACTTGATAAACATCTTGTAGTATAAAGTAGCTAGAGAAACCTATAGAGACATAGGAGTATTTTCCAACTCCTGGGAAGAATTAGTTATTGAGTGAGGGATCGCCCGGCTACATAACTATTTGTTCTCAAGGCAAGGAGCGGTTATTGAGTGAGGGATCACCCGGCTGAATAACACCTTACTCTTGCTTTCCAGTCGGAGTGTGGGGACGAGGATTGTATTCAGGGCTCTCCCGTTGCAATTGTCGATCCTGCACTTGTTCTCCAGTAAAGGTCGTGGAGACGAGTATTGTATTCAGGGCTCTCCCGTTGCGATCTTCGATCCTTGAGGCCACTCGTGTAGGCTAAGAACAGTGGCATCGGTCGTCCAGCCTCTGACCTCCACCAACACCGTCGCTGGACCATTTGGGGACTCCTCGCTGTTCCATCCCCATATTTAAGTATACATAGATGTAAGGATACTTTAAGAAATATTTAGTATAAATAAACACTGGAAATCAACTGAAGAAACGAAGGTGTTTTATTTAACTACAAAAAAATCAACGACCCCTGGACGCCGCTGAGCCTATCCTAGCACCCAGCGGAAAACGTGTCGTTACAGGTGACAATGCAATAGATTGCCGAATTGCCAAAGTTGGTGCATTTTCGCGCTTTTTCGGTTCCCGTTTAGACACGCCTTTTCTATGTTCGTGGAGTAGAGAATGGTGTTGTTGCTTACAAAATCTGCAATTCAAATTACTCACGCATTCTCTACCCACGTGCGTGGTCGACAAACAACGGAAACACAGTCTATGCACTGCCACCATACGGAGCTTTCGTTCCAGATTCATGTGGCGAAACTTGCAGCAAAACCTCAACGGGTGATTTTTGCCGCAAATTGGACATTTAGTCCTCTTTACTATGGCCGGACTTGAGGTCCTCACCGCGTTGGCTTTCACGTCATGAGCCCGAATTACCTCACTCAATTTGGGCACCTCCACTTGCTGGCGAAGCAACAGGTACTTCCAAAGTTGTTGTCGTATTAGTTTCCATCGCTTCGTCGTAGTCTAGCAAACCGTCTTCGAACGAATCGGAAAAGTTATTATTGATTGGAGCTCTCATGATTTCTAGGAAAAAAGTTGGTTAATAAAGGTAAATTGCTAAGAAAAGGAGATCGTAAATTAAGATTTGTACAAAACAACAAGCTTGGTTATTGGACGCGTAATTGTTCCACTTTGAGTTTTGCCGGCCACGACGCGAACGTGGCCGTCAGTACCTATATGAGTATCAGTGACTATACACAACCTCCACGAAGTAGCAGGCAATTGTTCATTCTTTACTACCACCAAATCATTAATTTCAACATCTCTCTCGGGATGTTTCCATTTATACCTTTTATTGAGTTCTACCAATATTCTTCTTTCCATCTTTTACAGAATTGGTGAATCAGTGCTTTCACCTTCCGATAACGATTAACAATACTGATGGAAGTATCGTAAATAGTTGGCTCTGGCGGAGCCAGAATAGCCGAACCAATCAAAAAGTTTTCTGGTGTTAAGGCCAATGGTTCACCATTGTTATCGGGCATAGGACTAAAGGTCGCGAATTCAAGAACGCCTCTATTCTAGCCAATACTGTAGATAGCTCCTCAAACGTATATTAACAATTTTGAACCTCCTTTCTAAAATGAAGTTTAAAACTTGCAACTCCAGCTTCCCAAAGGCCACCCATATGAGAGGCACCCGCTGGACTAAAGCGCCAATTCAAACCTTTATAACCATAGCTAGAACACACACTAGCTTGGCATTCTTTAAAAAACGTTGGGAAATCTCTGGAAAGCACATTAGATGCTCCCACGAAATTAGTACCATTGTCTGAAAATATGGTATGGGGACAACCTCTTCTTGAAATAAATCTATTGAAAGCAGTCAGAAAAGTGTCAGTTGATAAATCTGACGCTGCTTCCAGATGTATTTCTTTTGTAGAAAAACACACGAATATGCACACGTACCTTTTTGTGATTCTAGAAGATTTACTAGTATAATTCTTTATATCGAAAGGTCCTGCGAAATCAACTCCTGTATTAAGAAACGGTCTATCAATACTGGTACGTTCAGAAGGAAGCGCAGCCATTATTTGACTACAAGTACGTTGTCGATCAATTATACAACGTTTGCAGTTATGTATCACCGTTCGAATCATGACTCGTAATCGTGGAACCCAATATTCGCATCGATAGATCCTTAGCATCAGTTGATTACTACCGTGAATAGTAATCAAATGTATGAATTCTGCCGTAAGCTATGCAAAACGACAGCCATACGGTAATATAATGGGATGCTGTTCGTAATATGACAATGAAGAAGATTTCACCAATCTACCATTCAATCTCATTATATTCAGTTCATCTAAAAACGGATTTAAGGGTATTAAAGTGCTTTTTACTGGCAAGGGCTCTTTATTTAAGAGACTTTTATACTCTTCTGGGTAAAAGGCTTTCTGAGCAACAATAGCCAAACGTAATTTGACTCTATTAATTTCATCGCTCGAAATAAGTTCTGATTCCTAATTGAACTTTCCTTCATATGACTGATTCGTAGAGTGGAAGAAACGAAATACATATGATATCACTCGTAATGCTCTATCAAGTGAAGAAAATCTGTCCAAAATGTCTTCAAATTTCGAAAAAAATTAAGCGTGAACTTTGATTTTGTGACTCTCGATATCTGTATCTAAATGCTCAAAATTACTCTGATGCCAGTGAGTTTCGGGTTTAGACAGCCATGAAGGCCCGTGCCACCAGAGTTTACTTTCCAATAAAGTAAACGGATCTACCCCCCGGCTGCTTAAATCGGCAGGATTGTCTTCAGATCGAACATGAAACCAATTATGATTACCTGTATTCTCCTGAATACGACAAACTCTATTCGCTACAAAGGTAGTCCACGCCGAAGGCGTTTTACGCAACCATGCCAACAAGATAGTTGAATCTGTCCAACAACAGACTTTTGAAATTGGCACTTCTATTTCTCTCAGAGTATTTTTCAGCAATTCTGATGCTAAAACTGCTCCGCATAACTCAAGGAGGGGTAGAGAAATTGACTTAATTGGCGCTACCTTTGTTTTTGAAGACAATAAATGGCAATATATTTCTCCCTGTTGGGTTACGGTTCGAATATATATTACCCCCGCGCATGCCTTTTCCGAGGCATCTGAAAAGACATGAATTTCAGTCTTTATAATAGTTTACCCATCTTGGCACCTGAATAATTTTTATTTGATTAAAAGATTGAACGAAATTCCCAATATTTTGGAACAGCTAGATTCCTCAAAGGCCAAAACTTTGGAATCGACTAAATGATCTACAGGTAATCCTTTCAAAATAGAAATTTCATTAGCTGTCTATTTCCTCAATTTGAAGCCAGCCGATAACAAGGCAGCAATTAATTCATCCCTAGCCATCACCGCAACCGATTCCTCATGAGTGCCAGTCAGAACATCATCCACGTACATATCCTTCCTCAATATCCTTGCAGGCATAGGAAATTCCTCCTCGCAGTTATCCGCAAATTGCAATAAGGTCCTGATTGCTAAATATGGCGCACAATTTAACCCAAAAGTTACTGTCTGCAGCGCATAATTCACAATACTGCCATCCGATGACCGATAAAGAATTCGTTGAAAGGGAGTGTGGGCCTAATGGACACGAATTTGCCTATACATTTCGGTAATGTCACAATTAAAGACAAACCTAAACAACCTCCAACGTAAAATTAAATTTACTAAATCGGCTTGCAAAGTAGGTCCTATAAAAAGACAATCATTTAGGGTATTGCCATTTGAAGTTTTATTAGATGCATTAAAAATAACTCGAAGTTTAGTTGTTTTTCTCTCTGGTTTGATCACTGGGTGATGTGGCAAATAGCTTGATTTTGTGACGGCTTGATTGTAGGATTTTACTACTCGCATATCTACCAGTAGATTACCGAATAGTGGTTTTCTTATAAATTTCCTCGCAAAATTTATCAGAAGGTGTCAAAATTTTTCTCTTTGGAGTTTCTTCCAATTACCAAAATCTCAAAAGATTTTGATTTAAATTATCCTCTTCAGAAAAGGTTACAGCAGTGGAAAAAACATTAACAGAATCAGTCGTTGAAGATTCAAGTGGACCTGTTAAAATCCATCCAAATACAGTCTTCTGGGCCATTAACGATCCACAAATATTTCGACGAACTTCACCAAGAATTATTTGGGGATATAAATCTGCACCAAGTAACAGATCTCTTGATCTACTTTTATGGAAATTACGATCTGCTAATTGGAAATTCGGTAATTCCTTTCTAATATCCGAAGGACACATAAAATGTGGCAGATTACCTGATATGGCAGGTAAAACAAAAGCACACGTCTCCAATTTAAGTCCTTGATTTAATGGCGAACCAACTCTAATAGTACAAATTTTCTTACTAATTGTGGAAGATTCTCTGTTAACACCCGAAATCTTTACATTCGTAGAATGTGACGGAAGTCGCAATTCATTTCGCAAATGTTCAGATATGAATGAAGCTTCAGACGCTGGATCTATTAAGGCCCTTGCTGGATTCGTTGTATCATGGCAAATAATGGAGACCATCGCAGTTCCTAGCAATACAGACGAATTCTGTGAAAGGTGAAAAACTTGACGATTCGAATTAGAGCGAGCTGCAGCTGATGTCGAAGGCATCTCTGAACCTAAATCAGAAGGTTTAAAAACAGGATTTGTTTTTGAATTATTCGATAAATGTACTTCAGCAGAATTATTGATAGAAGATTCCTTATGAAGCATAGTGTGCTGTTTCTGATTGCATTTAAAACAAAGATGTTCACTTTTACAACCTTTGACTTCATGAGATTTTGAAAGACAGTTCACACAACAATGAAACTTCTTTATGTTGGAAAATCTCTCAGAAACAGACATATTTTTAAAACGATGGCAAAATCTTAACAAATGATTTTGCTTAGGACATAAAACACACGAGGCCGAAGAGCCTTTTGTCGAAACATGAGCTTTGATTTTCCTATCATTTATTTTCTTCTCATTTTCTGAACTGGTATTCGAAGGAAATCGCTGAATACAAATAAATACAATAATAGGGTCCCAATTTGTGGTATCAATTTCATAAATTGACATGGCAGTCAAAAATCCATTAATACCACGTTGCAGATTCTTTAAAGCGGAGCTAGATTCTTTTGATACGGATTCTAAATTAAAAAGTGATTTCAATTGATCGTTGACCAACAATCGAGGATTTTCATATGTCGTTTTCAGACTATTCCACGCGATATCAAATCCTCCATTCGTTAACGGACACTTTGATACGATCTCTTTAGCCTCTTTGCTCGTTTTCTTTAATAAGTAACATAATTTTTCAATGTTACTGAGGCGACTATTATTTATATACAAAGCCGTAAAAAGATCTCTAAATGTTGGCCATGAAAGATAATCCCCCCCAAAAATATTAGTATCACATGATGGTAATGGTAAATTATGAATCAAATTATCACTGGATACCGTATTTTTTGGTTCAGATTTATCTTTCAATTGATCACCTTTAATTCGAATATTTTTCATACAACGCGCGTAAGAATGCAGAGTGTTTTCGTATTTTACCTCTGCAACTTCTAATTCTTCAGCTTTGCCTTTTGATAAAGCCTCAAGTTTCTCTATTCCATCTTCATATGTCGTTTTTTACTTTTTCTTACAATGATTTCAATTTCTCAGTCATTATTTCTAATGTATAGGCGTGATGATCGTCATCATGAATTTTTTCAAATCTAACTTCAAATTTGAAAATGGCATTTGAGGCGCGTATAAAACTTTCGAAATGTTTCATTGTGGAAAAAAAAATTTTTATTTTCAAAATATCGCAAATTGTTGTATGAAAATATCTCAGATAGAACACCAAAGTAAAGGAAATATGATAATAAAGAACAAAGGAATCAATTTTAATCTGCTTGTGATCACAAATATTTAATTCACCTGAGGTTAATATATAATAAAATTATAATGTTAATAATAATATTCAACAAATATAAATGATATATAATAAATTATCATCAATAAATTTATTTTAATTTAATTTGTTTTATGTGCATTTCTACCACGAAAAAATTAAATTCTTTAAAGTATTTTAAAAGATCAGTTTGTTTTCACCACCACTGTATACACACACGCATGCATGTACAAATATTTAATGTACCTATGTACTTTTTATTTTCCTTTGATGCGAAGATATAAATGCATACATACATATGTATATTGAAATCAAATATTTTATTATATTTTGTTATATATGTATACGATATAAATTTTATTCAATTTCTTTTTGCGTGGTTATTCGCGTAAACAAACTCACTCACTTTAATTTTTTCTTTTATCTGTACAATGCACAAACTCAATATATATTGTGTAAATTCGTAAATTAATTATCAACAATTAATTTTACCGGCACTGTTCTATTAATTTAACCAAAGCTATGTCACATGCAAGTGTACATTGTTTCAAGTATGTATAAATGTATGTATTTGCATTTGCATAAGCGACTGTGTTTTGTTGTTTTATGTTTACTTCACTATAAATCAACCACCTCTTAATAAGAATTTACTAACCTGTTTTCCTTATGTAGTTTTATTTACCAAATTTTAAATGAAAATTTAATTAAAGCTTCTTCGTGAAGGATGTAGTGTTGAATTCAATTCCTTGTAGAATCCGGCTCGAAGGACCAATGTTTCGGCGTATATCCGATGGGTTTTTGCAATTTATATAAATAAATTAAAACAAGAGGAATTTTAGTTTAATTCAACAAATGTAAGCTTTATTTATTTTCAAATATATTTTCGATAGTTACCTTGTAAAGGTTCTTGGAAATAGGCAGTAATTGCTTTACACGACGTGTTTTGATGGCGATCCAAATAGAAAGAAAAGGTAAAGTAAAAGAAAATACCTTAAATTCTTTTGAACACAACAACATTTAAGTACGGTTACCGCTTTACTCGTTGAAAACCCAAAGGCTTCCAACAAGGATGACTTAAAAATTATTAAAAGTTTTAAAAACAGTGAAACTGCGATTTGACGACTACGTACTTAAACATGTAAGACGTCCTCCAAACAAAGCCTTGGTCTCCAGATACACGCTGAAACACGGTGGTAGATCGTTTATGGTTTAGGGTGCTTTTCCTTGGCGTGGTGTTGGCCCGATTGTAAGATTGCAAGGCTTCATGGATCAACATCAATATAAAAACATTCTGGAAATTGTAGTGGAACCTTATTCCTTTCAAAACATGCATGTACATTACGTTTTACAACATGACAATGACCCAAAGCACATCTCGAGGCTTTTGGATCAAAATATTGATGTGCTGGACTAGCCGCCGCAAAGTTTTGATTTCAACCCAATTTGTAGGAAATTGTCAAAAGTGATCTCAAGGACAAAAACCGCGAATTAATGATAATTTGTTTCAATTGATTCAGCAAAGCTGGGAAAAGATATTGCTCCAAACATGACGACGTTTAATACAAAGTTTAACGAATAGACTGACGAATGTAGTCAAAAATAAGGGATATCCAACAAAATATTAAAAATATGTCGATTTTACTTAAGTTACAACAATATTTTAAGTTTTATGTAAATAGTTTTTGATGTTTCTAATTATGTGACCAATGTAATTGTGGTATTTTTTCGGTTTAGTTAACTTTTTTTTTTTAATGTTATTCTTGAATTGAATTTTTTTGTTTTGACTCTAACGAATTGTTACTTTACCATTTCTAGTCATTAGTTTTTGAATTTTCTTACATAAATTTTTATAATATCTTAGTAAACATATACGCTGCGAAGTCGTTTCTAATTCTAAGGCCACCACTGTATATATATATATATATATATATATATATATATATATGTATATATATATATATATATATATATATATATATGTATATATATATGTATATATATATGTATATATATATAAGGTTCCACTACAATTTCCAGAATGTTTTTATATTGATGTTGATCCATGAAGCCTTGCAATCTTAAAATCGGGCCAACACCACGCCAAGGAAAAGCACCCTAAACCATAAACGATCTACCACCGTGTTTCAGCGTGTATCTGGAGACCAAGGCTTTGTTTGGAGGACGTCTTACATATTTAAGTACGTAGTCGTCAAATCGCAGTTTCACTGTTTTTAAAACTTTTAATAATTTTTAAGTCATCCTTGTTGGAAGCCTTTGGGTTTTCAACGAGTAAAGCGGTAACCGTACTTAAATGTTGTTGTGTTCAAAAGAATTTAAGGTATTTTCTTTTACTTTACCTTTTCTTTCTATTTGGATCGCCATCAAAACACGTCGTGTAAAGCAATTACTGCCTATTTCCAAGAACCTTTACAAGGTAACTATCGAAAATATATTTGAAAATAAATAAAGCTTACATTTGTTGAATTAAACTAAAATTCCTCTTGTTTTAATTTATTTATATAAATTGCAAAAACCCATCGGATATACGCCGAAACATTGGTCCTTCGAGCCGGATTCTACAAGGAATTTAATTCAACACTACATCCTTTGCGAAGAAGCTTTAATTAAATTTTCATTTAAAATTTGGTAAATAAAACTACATAAGGAAAACAGGTTAGTAAATTGTTATTAAGAGGTGGTTGATTTATAGTGAAGTAAACATAAAACAACAAAACACAGTCGCATATGCAAATGCAAATACATACATTTATACATACTTGAAACAATGTACACTTGCATGTGACACAGCTTTGGTTAAATTAATAGAACAGTGCCGGTAAAATTAATTGTTGATAATTAATTTACGAATTTACACAATATATATTGAGTTTGTGCATTGTACAGATAAAAGAAAAAATTAAAGTGAGTGAGTTTGTTTACGCGAATAACCACGCAAAAAGAAATTGAATAAAATTTATATCGTATACATATATAACAAAATATAATAAAATATTTGATTTCAATATACATATGTATGTATGCATTTATATCTTCGCATCAAAGGAAAATAAAAAGTACATAGGTACATTAAATATTTGTACATGCATGCGTGTGTATATACAGTGGTGGTGAAAACAAACTGATCTTTTAAAATACTTTAAAGAATTTAATTTTTTCGTGGTAGAAATGCACATAAAACAAATTAAATTAAAATAAATTTATTGATGATAATTTATTATATATCATTTATATTTGTTGAATATTATTATTAACATTATAATTTTATTATATATTAACCTCAGGTGAATTAAATATTTGTGATCACAAGCAGATTAAAATTGATTCCTTTGTTCTTTATTATCATATTTCCTTTACTTTGGTGTTCTATCTGAGATATTTTCATACAACAATTTGCGATATTTTGAAAATAAAAATTTTTTTTTCCACAATGAAACATTTCGAAAGTTTTATACGCGCCTGAGATGCCATTTTCAAATTTGAAGTTAGATTTGAAAAAATTCATGATGACGATCATCACGCCTATACATTAGAAATAATGACTGAGAAATTGAAATCATTGTGGGAAAAAGTAAAAAACGACATATGAAGATGGAATAGAGAAACTTGAGGCTTTATCAAAAGGCAAAGCTGAAGAATTAGAAGTTGCAGAGGTAAAATACGAAAACACTCTGCATTCTTACGCGCGTTGTATGAAAAATATTCGAATTAAAGGTGATCAATTGAAAGATAAATCTGAACCAAAAAATACGGTATCCAGTGATAATTTGATTCATAATTTACCATTATCATCATGTGATACTAATATTTTTGAATAGGATTATCTTTCATGGCCAACATTTAGAGATCTTTTTACGGCTTTGTATATAAATAATAGTCGCCTCAGTAACATTGAAAAATTATGTTACTTATTAAAGAAAACGAGCAAAGAGGCTAAAGAGATCGTATCAAAGTGTCCGTTAACGAATGGAGGATTTGATATCGCGTGGAATAGTCTGAAAACGACATATGAAAATCCTCGATTGTTGGTCAACGATCAATTGAAATCACTTTTTAATTTAGAATCCGTATCAAAAGAATCTAGCTCCGCTTTAAAGAATCTGCAACGTGGTATTAATGGATTTTTGACTGCCATGTCAATTTATGAAATTGATACCACAAATTGGGACCCTATTATTGTATTTATTTGTATTCAGCGATTGCCTTCGAATACCAGTTCAGAAAATGAGAAGAAAATAAATGATAGGAAAATCAAAGCTCATGTTTCGACAAAAGGCTCTTCGGCCTCGTGTGTTTTATGTCCTAAGCAAAATCATTTGTTAAGATTTTGCCATCGTTTTAAAAATATGTCTGTTTCTGAGAGATTTTCCAACATAAAGAAGTTTCATTGTTGTGTGAACTGTCTTTCAAAATCTCATGAAGTCAAAGGTTGTAAAAGTGAACATCTTTGTTTTAAATGCAATCAGAAACAGCACACTATGCTTCATAAGGAATCTTCTATCAATAATTCTGCTGAAGTACATTTATCGAATAATTCAAAAACAAATCCTGTTTTCAAACCTTCTGATTTAGGTTCAGAGATGCCTTCGACATCAGCTGCAGCTCGCTCTAATTCGAATCGTAAAGTTTTTCACCTTTCACAGAATTCGTCTGTATTGCTAGGAACTGCGATGGTCTCCATTATTTGCCATGATACAACGAATCCAGCAAGGGCCTTAATAGATCCAGCGTCTGAAGCTTCATTCATATCTGAACATTTGCGAAATGAATTGCGACTTCCGTCACATTCTACGAATGTAAAGATTTCGGGTGTTAACAGAGAATCTTCCACAATTAGTAAGAAAATTTGTACTATTAGAGTTGGTTCGCCATTAAATCAAGGACTTAAATTGGAGACGTGTGCTTTTGTTTTACCTGCCATATCAGGTAATCTGCCATATTTTATGTGTCCTTCGGATATTAGAAAGGAATTACCGAATTTCCAATTAGCAGATCGTAATTTCCATAAAAGTAGATCAATAGATCTGTTACTTGGTGCAGATTTATATCCCCGAATAATTCTTGGTGAAGTTCGTCGAAATATTTGTGGATCGTTAATGGCCCAGAAGACTGTATTTGGATGGATTTTAACAGGTCCACTTGAATCTTCAACCACTGATTCTGTTAATGTTTTTTCCACTGCTGTAACCTTTTCTGAAGAGGATAATTTAAATCAAAATCTTTTGAGATTTTGGTAATTGGAAGAAACTCCAAAGAGAAAAATTTTGACACCTTCTGATAAATTTTGCGAGGAAATTTATAAGAAAACCACTATTCGGGATTCTACTGGTAGATATACTGTGTCGTTACCCTTTAAACCAGAGTTTCCTCTTGAGATTTCTTTGGGAATATCGAGATCTAGTGCGTTTAAACAATTAATGCGAGTAGAATTGTCCCTCTCTAAAAAACCAGAGATTAAAAGTATGTATGACGATGTGTTAATGGACTATTTGCATTTACATCATATGCCAGTAGTAAAATCCTACAACCAAGCCGTCACAAAATCAAGCTATTTGCCACATCACCCAGTTTTCAAACCAGAGAGAAAAACAACTAAACTTCGAGTTATTTTTAATGCATCTAATAAAACTTCAAATGGCAATACCCTAAATGATTGTCTTTTTATAGGACCTACTTTGCAAGCCGATTTAGTAAATTTAATTTTACGTTGGAGGTTGTTTAGGTTTGTCTTTAATTGTGACATTACCGAAATGTATAGGCAAATTCGTGTCCATTAGGCCCACACTCCCTTTCAACGAATTCTTTATCGGTCATCGGATGGCAGTATTGTGAATTATGCGCTGCAGACAGTAACTTTTGGGTTAAATTGTGCGCCATATTTAGCAATCAGGACCTTATTGCAATTTGCGGATAACTGCGAGGAGGAATTTCCTATGGCTGCAAGGATATTGAGGAAGGATATGTACGTGGATGATTTTCTGACTGGCACTCATGAGGAATCGGTTGCGGTGATGGCTAGGGATGAATTAATTGCTGCCTTGTTATCGGCTGGCTTCAAATTGAGGAAATAGACAGCTAATGAAATTTCTATTTTGAAAGGATTACCTGTAGATCATTTAGTCGATTCCAAAGTTTTGGCCTTTGAGGAATCTAGCTGTTCCAAAATATTGGGAATTTTTTGGAATGCTCAGCTTGATTCCTTCTTTTTCCTTTAGAAGCCAAAACGAAATATACGAAAAGAGAGGTATTATCTAGTATAGCTAGATTTTTTGATCCGGTTGGTTGGCTAAGTCCTGTAATTATCAGAGCAAAAATTATAATGCAACGCATATGGATTGATAATATTGACTGGGATGATTCTCTTCCGTCCTCAACAGAGAAGGAGTGGTTGCTATTCGTTCAATCTTTTAATCAAATAAAAATTATTCAGGTGCCAAGATGGGTAAACTATTATAAAGACTGAAATTCATGTCTTTTCAGATGCCTCGGAAAAGGCATACGCGGGGGTAATATATATTCGAACCGTAACCCAACAGGGAGAAATATATTGCCATTTATTGTCTTCAAAAATAAAGGTAGCGCCAATTAAGTCAATTTCTCTACCCCTCCTTGAGTTATGCGGAGCAGTTTTAGCATCAGAATTGCTGAAAAATACTCTGAGAGAAATAGAAGTGCCAATTTCAAAAGTCTGTTGTTGGACAGATTCAACTATCTTGTTGGCATGGTTGCGTAACACGCCTTCGGCGTGGACTACCTCTGTAGCGAATAGAGTTTGTCGTATTCAGGAGAATACAGGTAATCATAATTGGTTTCATGTTCGATCTGAAGACAATCCTGCCGATTTAAGAAGCCGGGGGGTAGATCCGTTCACTTTATTGGAAAGTAAACTCTGGTGGCACGGGCCTTCATGGCTGTCTAAGCCCGAAACTCATTGGCATCAGAGTAATTTTGAGCATTTGGATACAGATATCGAGAGTCACAAAATCAAAGTTCACGCTTAATTTTTTTCGAAATTTGAAGACATTTTGAACAGATTTTCTTCACTTGATAGAGCATTACGAGTGATATCATATGTATTTCGTTTCTTCCACTCTACGAATCAGTCATATAAAGGAAAGTTCAATTATGAATCAGAACTTATTTCGAGCGATGAAATTAATAGAGTCAAATTACGTTTGGCTATTGTTGCTCAGAAAGCCTTTTACCCAGAAGAGTATAAAAGTCTCTTAAATAAAGAGCCCTTGACAGTAAAAAGCTCTTTAATACCCTTAAAACCGGTTTTAGATGAACTGAATATAATGAGATTGAATGGTAGATTGGTGAAATCTTCTTCATTGTCATATTACGAACAGCATCCCATTATATTACCGTATGGCTGTCGTTTTGCATAGCTTACGGCAGAATTCATACATTTGATTACTATTCACGGTAGTAATCAACTGATGCTAAGGATCTATCGATGCGAATATTGGGTTCCACGATTACGAGTCATGATTCGAACGGTGATACATAACTGCAAACGTTGTATAATTGATCGACAACGTACTTGTAGTCAAATAATGGCTGCGCTTCCTTCTGAACGTACCAGTATTGATAGACCGTTTCTTAATACAGGAGTTGATTTCGCAGGACCTTTCGATATAAAGAATTATACTAGTAAATCTTCTAGAATCACAAAAAGGTACGTGTGCATATTCGTGTGTTTTTCTACAAAAGAAATACATCTGGAAGCAGCGTCAGATTTATCAACTGACACTTTTCTGACTGCTTTCAATAGATTTATTTCAAGAAGAGGTTGTCCCCATACCATATTTTCAGACAATGGTACTAATTTCGTGGGAGCATCTAATGTGCTTTCCAGAGATTTCCCAACGTTTTTTAAAGAATGCCAAGCTAGTGTGTGTTCTAGCTATGGTTATAAAGGTTTGAATTGGCGCTTTAGTCCAGCGGATGCCTCTCATATGGGTGGCCTTTGGGAAGCTGGAGTTGAAAGTTTTAAACTTCATTTTAGAAAGGAGGTTCAAAATTGTTAATATACGTTTGAGGAGCTATCTACAGTATTGGCTAGAATAGAGGCGTTCTTGAATTCGCGACCTTTAGTCCTATGCCCGATAACCCTGGTGAACCATTGGCCTTAACACCAGAAAACTTTTTGATTGGTTCGGCTATTCTGGCTCCGCCAGAGCCAACTATTTACGATACTTCCATCAGTATTGTTAATCGTTATCGGAAGGTGAAAGCACTGATTCACCAATTCTGTAAAAGATGGAAAGAAGAATATTGGTAGAACTCCATAAAAGGTATAAATGGAAACATCCCCAGAGAGATGTTGAAATTAATGATTTGGTGGTAGTAAAGAATGAAAAATTGCCTGCTACTTCGTGGAGGTTGGGTATAGTCACTGATACTCATATAGGTACTGATGGCCACGTTCGCGTCGTGGCCGGCAAAACTCAAAGTGGAACAATTACGCGTCCAATAACTAAGCTTGTTGTTTTGTACAAATCTTAATTTACGATCTCCTTTACTTAGTAATTTACCTTTATTAACCACCTTTTTTCCTAGAAATCATGAGCGCTCCAATCAATAACAACTTTTCCGATTCGTTCGAAGACGGTTTGCTAGACTACGACGAATCGATGGAAACTAATACGACAACAACTTTGGAAGTACCTGTTGCTTCGCCAGCAAGTGGAGGTGCCCAAATTGAGTGAGGTAATTCGGGCTCATGACGTGAAAGCCAACGCGGTGAGGACCTCAAGTCCGGCCACAGCAAAGAGGACTAAATGTCCAATTTGTGGCAAAAATCACCCGTTGAGGTCTTGCTACAAGTTTCGCCACATGATTCTGGAACGAAAGTTTCGTATGGTGGCAGTGCATAGACTGTGTTTCCGTTGTTTGTCGACAACGCACGTTGGTAGAGAATGCGTGAGTAATTTGAATTGCAGATTTTGTAAGCAACAACACCATTCTCTACTCCACGAACATAGAAAAGGCGTGTCT
>OY776281.1:560678-600678 GCA_963675445.1 Linnaemya vulpina | reverse complement strand
TGCTAACTTTTCGTTGAATTTAATTTTCCTACGCATAGAGCGAAACTGATCGCATTTTCTTTAAAGGCCAACTGTTTGTTCGTTGTTATTGATAATTATTTTTAGATATACACATACCATAGACTGTGATACGTGGACACAAGAGAAGCTGCAATGTACGCCGAAATCAATTCTACACATAATTGAATAAATAATGTCAAAAATTAATGGAAACATTAAATGTTTAGCGTTTGTTTCTTGTATATATATTATAGTGTACTTGTGTATTTTCCTACCATTTATGATACGTTGCCAACCACTTGCACACATTGTCATACATTGATGTACATTGTAGTACTTTCCAATTTATTTCTTAAATTACTTTCTAAATTGGTAATAATCTACTAGTGATAATATGTTTATGTATGTATAAATAGAAAATATTTATATATGTATTTACATGTTATGTATATATCATAAATTAGTTTTTGCAAAAGTGCATTGCTTTACAACTAAGTGTAAGTATAATATAGCCACACAAATGTTCGCTTATGCATTTGACAGTCTTTTCGTCGAGTTTTGACAGTAGCCAATGCTAGCCTACTCATATTATAGTTGGGCCTTAAAATAGATAATAGTGCTTACAACCAGCATATCCTGAGCAATGGGCAGTCGAATAGAGTTTCCAACCAGGAGTTTACAGCAAATAGGATAGACCAGATGGAGAGAAATGTAAGAATTTGACTAATTTTTCTATTGTCATGTCATTAATTAAATTTTTGTTTATCATTCACTGAAACCTGAATTAATGGCCCAAACGAATGCGCTAATGGAATGTATGGTGGTGAAAAAAAGGAATCCTCTGTATGCCATGCTTCCAAGGAAATAATTGGGAGAAATGGAATTAATCGAAGGAAAGTTAAAGACTGAGGATGTCGTCCAAGCAGTGGTAGTAAAATTTTACTTAATATGAAGGCTGTAAGTATATTTAAAAATAATACTGTAAACTAAAGGGCGTATCAGAAGATATTAATACAGAAATCTGTGGCGTTTTCACTGACGATCTACTGCAAATGTACAATCTGGAAGGGAGGTGGGGAAAAAAGCCATCTCAGACCTCGCAATTTCAAATATATATATATATATATATATATATATATATATATATACATATATATATATATATATATATATATATATATATATATATATATGTATATATATATATATATATATATATATATACATGTATATATATATATATATATATATATATATATACTAATATATATACTAATATCTATATATTAATATATTTTCTTTACATTCCAGAAGTTTTCCAAAGTTTATCTTCGAGGGACTTCCGAAAAGCAATTAAAAATGCTATAGCCTGCAGCCACAATAAAACAAAATAATGATGAAAAATTTTTTTTATAAAACTTAATATAATTATTATATTTTAAATGTAATCTTTAATGGATTTGTTCATTAGTTAATACTAATCTATATAACTATAATAACTTACATATGTATCAATGACTATAGTTACAATTGATTGGTAACTTTACTTAGTCAACGTTGACGAATGTGTTTGTTAGGTATAACTTGTTAGTATTAACCAATATTTTGGTTATCATTAACTAGTTATTTTTAACCGGTATTTTGGTTATATATAACCAAAACTATGACATAATATGCACTAATATGAGATATATATATATATATATATATATATATATATATATGTATATATATAATATATATATATATATATATATATATATATATATATCTATATATATATATATATATATATATATATATATATATTTATCATTGACTATACTAACTTGTTAGTATTAACCAATATTTTGGTTATCATTAACTAGTTATTTTTAACCGATATTTTAGTTATATATAACCAAAACTATGTCATAAAATGCACTAGAATGAGCAGTACAGATATATGATTAATGTATACAAGAGTTTCGGTTAATTTTTTTCATTTCGCTCTTAAGAAATAAACCGAAACTATAACGGATATATCAGTTATAACTACCCATTAATTATCTAGTTATTTTACCAGTAGTCTTTTTTTTCATTGACATGCTTTCAAAAATGTCTATGTACTGACTAGCAGTGTGGCCAATTTGGCATTTTTGCGGTTAGATTTAGCTTTTTTTTTTAATTTAGCTGCATATGTTCCATTTTGAGTTATCATTTTTCATATATATATGTAGCATATTTTTGCACTCTTTATATTATTCAAAAGTTGTATTTATTGAATATACTAATTTATCTTAATTTCAAAATCTGCAGAAGATATTACACTCATGTTCCAATCAGTGTCAGAAACTAAATTCATACGAATGGTTACAATGAGAATTCAACAGTTGACTTTTAGGTATTTGTATATGAATATAAAAAAGCACTAAATGAAAATCTTTTCAGTGAATTATCTACTTTTGCAATGAAGTTCCTAGTTTTTTCATTTAACAACGTGTTTTCAGTGGAATGAATCCCATAAAAACGAAAATTTTAAATAGAAAGCTGTAAACACTATGAATTCGCTACTTTATATGTATTAGGCAAATTTTAAAATAAAAAATGTGATAAGAATATATATTATAATGATATATCGAACGAATCTTCAGACACTGACGTTTTTAATTTATAATTTTAAAATATGTTATATAAATTGTAATGAAACACTAATTAAAAGCCATTTATGGTTGAAGTTTGATTTTTTGTTAATATTATAATAATATAATGTGATATTGAATTTAATGATACATTTTGTTAAAAAAAAAACTTTTTAAGAATGTACATATTATGTACGTATACTTCAGTATATATTAAGTTACTTGTTAATCAGTTTGTTTAATATATATGATGTGCAATAAGTGTTTATAGGGAAGCATTATGAGAAACATACCATGTATAAAATTATATTAACTAAAATAACAAAAATTAATACTCATAATATCTTAGAATAATTTTTTGGCAGTTTAGGTTTATTTTTATCAATAAACTAATTTTTTTTGACATATTGTCATTGTACTATTATAATATGAAATTTATTTGTTGGGTGGTTAAGCAATGTCTATATGCATTTCATTGGTGCTTCTTACCAAATCGTCAGTAGACTTCAACCACAGTTTTGCAAAGTTTCAAACTTCTCAACTTATTAAAAGACTTCCAAAAACCATCTGAGAATTATGTTAAATAAATTAACTATAAAAATTCACAAACAATTTCAAAAAATCACATTATAATAAGTGTAGCAGGCTATGAAACTTATACAAACCAAAACCAACAAACAACAAGCATAACCACCCAACAAATAAATTTCATATTATAATAGTACAATGACAATATGTCAAAAAATTAGTTTATTAACAATTCAATTGAGATTTTATTTTTCATTTTGCCTTATAAATACTTTCATTGTTATCCAAGGGATTTCTAATTGTATAAAGGTATAGAAAAATAAAATAGAGTCGTATCGAATAAAAGTTGTTTGTTGGGTTTGGTTTGTATAAGTTTCATAGCCTGCTACACTTATTATAATGTGATTTTTTGAAATTGTTTGTGAATTTTTATAGTTAATTTATTTAACATAATTCTCAGATGGTTTTTGAAAGTCTTTTAATAAGTTGAGAAGTTTGAAGCTTTGCAAAACTGTGGTTGAAGTCTACTGACGATTTGGTAAGAAGCACCAATGAAATGCATATAGACATTGCTTAACCACCCAACAAATAAATTTCAGTTTATTTTTATCATTTTTTAGAATTATTTTCAAGCCGATTTAGCTGTAAAATATTTTTGGATATGGCGTTTCTATTTTAGAGAGAGAGAGAGAGAGAGAGCGAAAGAGAGTAACCTGTTTCGGAACATGAATTGGTTTAATTCAATGCAGATTAAACAGGTACTCTCACTAGTACAACAATCTATAACATTAACAACCACACTTATTTTGCTGGTAGAACATTATGACATTTGTTTGAAAAAAAGTGGCTGAATAAATGTCAATTCAACCTGTTGTCTTCATTAAGGCAAATTAATTACTTAATTTTAAAATAAATTAAGCCAGAACTCCTGGAATTTTTATTGTGGGTGGTTTCTTTGGCCAAGTTAACAAGCTTTTGTGCTAAATATGTATATCATTTTAGATATCAATACTATGTGGGAGCAGACACTATTGTATTTGGAGATTGCCGAATGTCCAGCATTATTTTCTCTGTCGGCATGGAGCCTTCATCAGGTCGTGGAAAATCCTGTGGTGTAGGAAAACTCGTCAATGAGGCACTACAATACAGTGAAGTGGTACTATAATACAGTGGACAAAGTGGTATCTGCGGTGCTGCGCATCAAGGAAAAGGGGTTAGATAATATTCATATATAATTGAAGTGTTTCATTTCTTTTATAATATAACTAATTGGCTAGATATTTATAAAACATTTTTTATGACTGAATTTGAGAACTAAAACTAAATACACATTTACAAAATGTTTTATTTCAAAAGCAAAAGCATGCATACAATATGCTTGCATTTCATTGGTTCTTACACCAAATCTTCAGTAGACTTTTACCAATAACAAACAAATTAATTGCTGTTTTAAAAAAAAGTATTTGTTTGTTTTTGGCCAAGTATGACTATATGCACGCAATTATTGGATAGTGATGATGATTTTAGAGCTAAAACTAATAATTTGCAAAATATTTTATTTCAAAGAGAAAAACCTGCATTTATTATGCTTGCATTTCATTGGTTCTTACACCAAATCTTCAGTAGACTTTTACCAAAAACAAACAAATAAATTGTTATTTTAAAATAAAGTATTTGTTTGTTTTTGGCCAAGTATGACTATATGCACGCAATTATTGGATAGTGATGATGATTTAAGAGCTAAAACTAATAATTTGCAAAATATTTTATTTCAAAGAGAAAAACCTGCATTTATTATGCTTGCATTTCATTGGTTCTTACACCAAATCTTCAGTAGACTTTTACCAAAAACAAACAAATTAATTGTTATTTTAAAATAAAGTATTTGTTTTATTTTGGATAGTGATGATGATGATGCGATAGTGATGATGATGACGATTATTCTAAAATAAACGATAAAAACCTCAAAAGCAGGTGGGATACCTGTCAATACTATTTGTAGTATAGCACTGGGCATTAAATATATCTTACCACTTTTTACAATATGTCACGGATCAAAGTGATCCGAACATATCGACGAAGTGGCAGAGAATTGCATGTCAAATTTCACTTCACTACGTCTGCGCTTATCACCAGGAACTGTGAATAAGGTCACATTCGCTTTATTTTTCCTTTTGCATAAGCAACAGCGACGCATCTTTCACTTTTTTATTTTTTCACTTTATATTTCACTGGAATAACAAGGATTAATTTTATTAGGATTAATTTTATAAATTAAAAAACTTAAACTTTTTTACCTTTTGAAATGAAGAACCTAATAATATATATATAAATTATATTCCACTTAAATAATTAATTTTGTTAGAAGTTAACAGTCTTATACTTTTTTAACTTTTGTTTTTCTAATGAAAAATAAAGCTTGTAAATAAACTTTTAACACTTTATTGGTACGTAAACAGAACACAGCTGCGCTACCGAGAGTACCAGTTTAAACTGCTTGGTTTAATTTTAATTCGCATCCTAAACATTGCAACTGTGCTGCCAGGAAGTTTAATTTTTTATTACGCATCTATACACGAGCATATATTTATAGTCCCTACCTTTTTTTTGTTCTTTTCAAAATACACGGGATGTATTCATCTGGCATAAAATTGTATACGTATACAATATATATATATATATATATATATATATATATATATACATATATTATATATATAATATACACAGCCTTGAGTGTGTTAGTATTTCTTTGTTTATTTGGTGTTATTTTTCGTTCGCTGTACACATGCGTTTTGAAACAAAATTAGCGGATAAGTGTTGAGATGAGTTTCATTATAAATATATAATTTTCATGGTAATAACTAAAGCCTAAATCAAATTTTGTAGAAATCAGCTAAGATCATATTAAAATTGCATATATTACATATGTAAAAAAGTATTTGTATTGTTAACTAATGCTTTTAAAGTTTATATAATTGTTTTTTAAGACAAATAAACAAACAAAAAAGTATGTATGTAGTGCAATTTGTAGAAACATGAAAAGTGAATTTTTAAAGGTACATTCATACAAGATTATTTTCTCATACATAATTAATACGACTATCCAAAAACCAATAGAAGTTTTTGCTTATTCATGCGACCATTAAATTTTATATAAGTAATTTCAGTAAAATTTTCTGTAACCAAAAATTTTTACTTTTACTAGTTAAGAAAAATTACTGCAAAAACATTTATGAGTTTCTTTTATTAGATCTACTGTTTGTTGCCACGATCAACCCCTTTTGTTTTCATATTCATGTTGTCGCACCGAACGACAACTGAAGAATGAAAAACGCTCTGTAAACCTGTGTTTTCTTTGTTTTCAAAAGTGCGTATGTCAGCAAACTGCCATATTGTGCCAGCACAATTGTGCTCGTGTATAGATGCGTATTTAAAGTAGAACCAAGATGCCACATCATATTATATGTACATATGTCTAATAATATACAGAACTTGCTTTATATTTTTTGTATGTATAACAACGCACTTGTTTTGTATTGTTTGGAATTAAAAATATATAACTGGTGAATTAAATAAATAGTGCTATTGCCCAATTGTAAAACTCGCACATATATTTTAAAAATTATATCACATGGTAGCCTTGATGTTCCAGAACAAATGCGCGAAGAGGGTGAATCGCTTCAGAACATACTCTCAAAAAACTAAAAATGTTTAGAGCATAAATTTTGTTCTGAAACCTCACCCATGGTACATATCTGCCAACGTACATATCTGCCGAAATGTATGCCTGTCTAATAGCCCTATAACAGCTGCTGCGTCGTTTTGAGCTGAATAAAAAATTTTTTTTTGCGGTGGCATACGAAAAAACGTTCCGTGGCTACCAGTAACGTAAGTTAAACGAGATTAATTTATATAATTTGTTGTGTGCACCCTGTTTTACATGAAACATGGTAAGGCAGTGCAGTAAGTGGCAACCTCTTAACATCAGCTGTTTAACACCAGCTGTTGGCGATCAGCTGATAATACGGGGACACTACTGGAAGATGAGGAAAAATGGCAGCTGTTTGTTTTGGCGGGAAGAAATGGATTAGGGAATGTGAGGAATTTTAGGAATCCGTTTTGAACGGGAGAGTTTTTGTTTGGCCCGGGATATAAAAGGAAGGTTTTGGTTTTTGAAAGAAAAAAAAAGAAAAGAAGGAAAAAAAAGCGAGAAAACGGTGCCGAGAAACAAAAATATTTGAGGAAGAGTTAAAAAAAAAAAAAAAGAAAAAAAAAAGGTTTGATAAAGTGGATTAACAGAAATTTTTAAGATAAGCCCTAAATTAGTAAAAAAAAAAAAAAAAACAAAATTTTTGAAATCGAACAGGCAGAAAAAATTAAAAAAGGTGCAAACAGAAAAAATACATAACAAAACAATTTGAACTCAATACTCAGAGAGAAAAACATTAGAGACCTGTAATACATTTAAAGAAGAAAAAAACAATTAATACCAATAAACACCGGAAAAAGAAAAACAGACCAAAACTGTGCAAACCACAAAATATAGAAACCAGACATAAAATACATATAAAGAAAAGGAACCAGTGTGAACCTGATATACCTACTTCACAAAGAAACCACCATATATCCGCTGTATATATTAGTCGAGAAGAGGGAAAACCGTACCAAACCCCGGGAAAGGAAGGAGGGTCTTCTCCAGCATCCGCTATTGTACCAGAAGATTGTCTAACACCAAAATTATATATTGTCAGGTACCCGGACAAAAGAAACACTACTGACTCGACAGACATGTTTAGTTAGATTACTTTATTTATTTTTATTATTTTTAGTTATTTCATTATTTTTGTTATATTTATCATTAGTTATATTTCCTTTTTATTGTATTTGATTTTTTTTCATATATATATTTATATGCAATTTTTAAGTTTCATTTTTAAATAGGTAGATTTTTAACGGGTAACCATCCAATAAAAGCAATCCGGCTTGGTTAGGAAGAGCTCGACCTAGATAGTCTGGTTAGGTTTTATGGTAGGGTACTGCCTGGAAAAAGAAAATAAAAGAAAGTAATTAGAAAAGAAATTGTTGAACAGGAAAAGAAAATATTATAATTTTTTGGAATTGATTGTGTAAATTTTTATAGTTTTTGTTTGATGATAAAAGTTTAACTAAATACATTAAAAATTTTAGTAGTTGAAGATAAGAAAAAAAAAACATTGTTAGATTTAAGATAATATAATAAAAAATGTACTCTAATTTTAATATATGAAAAGTATAGTAATTTTTAATATGAAGTTTTAAAGGGTTTAGAAGGTGATGTCATAGGACGGTGATAGGTAGGTGAGAGTGCGTAGTAGGGGTGACTCAAACGGGTTTGCGGCAAATGAGTCACCATGGAAGAATTTCCCTCATATATATAGATACATATGTATATATACATGTGTAGATATATATATGAGGATGTTTCTTATGGGGTGGGCAGCCGATGTTGGCATAAGAACGGCCAACAATTGAGGTGATGAGTGGACGAAGCAGCGGGTGAGTTGGGTCGACGATTAGACAATAGTGTTCTTTAGTAGTTGCCGTTTTTTTTTTGTCTCTTTCGGGCTCCTTATTTTAAATTATCATGTAGAAATTTGCTTATGTTTTAACACCAATTGGCTGGCATGATTCTTTTTTTTATTATTGTTCCTGCTAGTGTGGTGTTAGGTGGTAAGGAGACGGAGGCAGATTGGTTGGCAAGAACCACACCCCAAGACGGCGAGCTCTAGCCGGAGCAAAAGCCAGCATGCCAGCGCTGCCAACAATCTGGCCAGTCATGTATATGCTTACCACCAGCAGCTGTTATGAAACCCCACACGCAAACAACCAGCAGTCATCGCACACAACACAGCAGGGCAGCAGAAATAAAAAAATGGCGCCCAACGTGGGGCCCGAAGGAGACACCTTTATCGTCTGGTTGAGGGGTGGAGGTTACAGTCGTCCGGTGATGTAAGTCCCGTTGAGCAACCTAGGAGTAATCAACGCGTTGCGACATCATCTGGGCGGCAGTGGCGTTCACTACCAAAACCCAATACATTTTATTTTAGTTTTGTCTTTTCAGTTTCCGCGTTAACTTTTCAGGGGATCCTCGCACAGCTATCACTCGTTCAACTGTAGTCCCGGTCAGTCGAGGTATAATGACTGCCGCGTTGCACGGTTCGAGCAGGGTTGGTTGTGAGGGGGGAAGCTGAAAAGTTAAAGGTTCAGCGCTCTCACTGCAGTGGAGACAAGATTTGCTGTCGAGACAGACGTAGAATCTTTCGCTACACGGCAGCTGAGAGCGGTGAACCTCCATCGAATTGTTTCAACAAATAACAATAGCCAAATTCAGCGTAGTTCAAAAGGGTATATCGCCAAAGAGTCAGGAAGTGGGTAGTCCTGCCCAAACGGGATATTAACCCTGAAGTCAGATGCCCCACTTTCTACTCGCATATATCTGGAACTAAGCTGAAGCCATTTTACACAACGCCGACACCATCTTACTAGCGAAACCTGTGAAGAACAAAAACATTTATAGTAGTTCACTCTATCGCCTCAATATCACAGTAACTCACCTTTCCTGTCACCTGAAAACCCTATGGCCGAACTTTCGTTAAAGAATAAATTTATTTTAGAAAAGTTAATTCGGATATTTTGAGTGCGTTTTTTTTTATATATATATTTATATTTGAATTTTTATTTTTATTTAATTAGTTTCATCATCATTAATTAGTTTATGCTTTTTGGTTTTATTTTATTCATAGTTCATAATTTGTTTTATACATATTTTTAAATTTTTATTTTTATTTCATTATTTTCCTTATTATTTATTAGTTTGTGTAGTTTGATTTTATTTAACTCATATTTCTCAATTTTTACTTATATTCAGTTTATTTATTGTTAACTTTAAAATTGCTTTTATTAGCCTATAGTTTAATATTTTAAATTTTTTTATATCATTAGTACTTTTACATTTTCAATTCTTGATTAATCAACGTTTTTGGGCGGGAACCTACATATGATTAACTTTAAATCTGGTTCATTTTCATTGGCATTTAATTTAATATCTGAGTTTTTGTTATTTGATTATTTTGATTGCTTTTAATTTTTTAACATATACTTTTCCTTTAAATAGTTATTAGTTTTTTTTATATTTGAAACTTTTCATTTCATTTTTTTTAAATTTCCTTTAATATTATTTTACACCTTTTTATCAGGTGTTAGTTTTTCAAAATTTGTATAAGTTTTATATAATTCACATCTTTTCTTTTTTTTTCATTTTAATCTCATTTTTAATTTTGTATTGTAACCTTCCTTTTATATAGAGACATATTAAGGGTAGGTTTTGTTTCGGAATAATTTTTTTCTTTTTTATTAGCATACACCTTTTTGTTGTATTAAGGTCTAGTTTTTTTTTACTTTTAACTTTTTATTAGATGTAAATCCATTATTTTTCATTTCACAATTATTTTCAGTTTTTTTATATAGCCTTTACTGTTCTAAATTTTTCCTTTGTTGTTTTTATTAGCCTTTTGAATTTTTTGGTTGGTATATTTTAATTTCTTTTATTTTAGTTTTGGGTTGTAATTAGTTGTAGTTTTTTTGAATTTTCAAGTTTTTCGTGTTGTGGCAAGTATATTGGCTTCAATCAGTTTCTGCGGGGCTTCTGTATCACCTAGGGAGTAAAATATTTCAATAGGAGTCAGTAATTGTGCAACACTTGGTATAGTCAAATACTTACTTACTTATTAATAGTTTGTCGTGGTTAGTTAGAAGGAGGGAATGGTTTTAACCCGTTCGGCCCGTAATCAGTTATTAGCCGAGGGTATAGATTTAGAAGCTGGGTTAGAAATGAATAGCCAGCCGACCATATCTACAGCAGTAGTAACCCTACCGACTGCTTCAATGTTGGAGCAGCCTGTCTACACTACGGCAACAAATAGGAGCCCGGAACAAATGGCACCTGCCGTACAGCAATTTTTGGCTCGAGCTCAAGGTAATGCCAGCTTTGCAGGGCAGTTAAATAATTCCGACAGTTCTATACCATCACCGGAATTTAGCAGCATAACAGCGCGGAACGTACAGCAAGAAGTACGGGCGGGTAGAGAACTGTCTCAGTTGCCAACATCAGAAAACCGGAACACGAGTGGTAGTGTCACCGATTTCATTCGTGACGAATTGGCCCGCCAGATGCAACAGATGCAAGGTACCTTGAGGCAGGAGCTGGCGCAGGCGGTGCGCTATGCTGTGGGGGAACAATTCGGCACGACAGCAGGGGCGAGTGCACACTCTTCAGTGCATAGACAACCGGCTAATGGTCAGGTTATTTCCGGAGTTCCGCCTCCTGTAAATAGGGTAAATATGTTAAATAATGATAGGCAACTAGGATTAGAGGGAGGCTTACCTGGGCCAAATGTTCGTTCAATGAATGCACCTTGTTCAGCAGCATATTCTAATGGCTTACCTTCAGCAAGCAATTATCATGGACAAGTGCCGGTACAACCACAGGCGGCGAGTCAATTACCTACAGGGTCTAACATTCGTTCCAACCATCGTGAAGTAGACATCTCAAAATGGGGCATTAAATTTGATGGTTCGTCTAAGGGTATGAGCGCCGAAGACTTTATTTTCCGTATAGAGATAATGCGCCAAGATCATTATATGTCGGTTGAGGATTTGCGCAGGAATTTTAATCTATTGTTAGAAGGCCAAGCTTTGAACTGGTATTGGAATATACACAAATTAAATCCTGTTTTGACATGGGATGGTTTAGTAGGTGCGTTTTTAAACCAGTACAGGCGGTATGACAGCGACTTTCAACTCCAGAAAAAGATTATGGATCGTCGTCAAGGCCCACAGGAGTCCTTTGAGGATTTCTTTTCCGCTGTACTGAGTTTGAGAAATCAACAGCGGACTCCATACTCAGAATGGGATTTAATAGAGATAATGCGGTCCAATCTGAAGCCATCATTAGCGCAAATGCTCTTTTCCGTCAGCATACTCAGCCTGGGTGAATTTTGTCAGCAAGCCAAGAGGGCTGAAAATTTGCTTTTTAGCCAGAGGCAACAATTTACTCAGCGGCCAGCGGTGACGCAGAGGGTGCACGAGGTAGAGTATGCTGAACCAGCGGATCCAGGAGCAATGGAAATTGAAGCGTTGGCAGATAAGAGTCGCTACGTTTGTTGGAACTGCCGGGAAATAGGGCACAGCTTTATGGATTGTCCGTCTCCGAATCGCCGAATTTTTTGTTTTAGGTGCGGCCGTGACGACGTGGTGACACCAAAATGTCCCAAATGTCAGGGAAACCGGCAGGGGAACAAGTCCCAGGCGGGGGCGACTCGTTCAACCCAGACTTAAGTCCGCCTAGTTTAAAATTAGAATTAAGTAAGCCAATAAATAGATTTAGAATTTTAGAAAGAGTAGGAGAACAAAAGGGGGTTAAGGAAATTAGTAGAACACATACCACTAAGCCATTACATCAGCGAATTGCCGAGTATAACGCGGCAAGATCGCGCATTTTTGGTAGTGTGTCAAATAGAATTATGAAGACTAGGGTTAGGTATAAGATTAGACTACAGAATAGGAAAGAGATAATGGAAGCAAGTTTGTATGAGGGCGCAGATTCTAGATTTTATTCGAAAATAGGTATAAATGGTATCGAAGTAGAAGGTCTGCTGGATAGTGGCGCAACAGTTACATGTTTGGGGAAAGGCTGCCTGGACCTGGTCCAAAGAGCAGGCCTGGTCGTGAGGGATTTCAGATCTTTCATCAAGACGGCCGATGGTAGTCCCCATAAGATAGTAGGTCGCGTCCGAGCGGAGATAAAGTTCAACGGCATCACTGATGAGGTAACATTTTATCTCGTCCCATCGTTGAACAGGGCTCTGTTTCTGGGCGTGGACTTTATGAAGAAATATAAACTGTTGGCCAGTATCTGTAGCCTTACTACAAATGGAGTAGATCTAGATTTAGGAGAAGGTTTGGAGAAGATCAGTTGTCATATTTTGACACTAGATCAGCAGAGACGCTTAGATAAGGTTGTAGCTAGCTTTCCTTGCTACACCAAAAGGGGTCTCGGTCGAACCAGTCTAGAGCTACACATAATTGATACTGGTGATGCAATTCCAGTGAAGGACAGGCATTATCCGGTCTCGCCAGCTGTACAGAAGTTGATGTATGCCGAGCTAGATAGGATGCTTGATATGGGAGTCATAGAGCCAAGCGAGAGTCCTTGGAGTCACCCGGTTACTCTCGTCCGTAAGGGCGAGAAGAATCGGTTGTGCTTGGACGCTCGCAAGCTAAATGCTCTTACTATCAAGGACGCCTATCCGCTCCCGCATATCGAAGGTCTGCTCAGTCGGCTAGGGGATACATATTTCATATCAAGTGTCGATCTGAAAGATGCCTTCTGGCAGATTCCTCTAGAGCGTTCAAGTAGGGAAAAGACTGCATTTACGGTACCTGGGCGTCCACTTTACCATTTTACGGTAATGCCTTTTGGGCTGTGTAATGCTGCCCAGAGGTTGTGCCGTCTAATGGATAAAGTGATCCCTGCGGCGTTGCGTGATAGAGTCTTTGTCTACTTGGATGATCTATTGGTAGTCGCGCCAGATTTTCACACACACCTGGAATTGTTAGAACAAGTATCAAGATGTTTAGAGCGGGCTGGATTGACCATCAATGTGTCAAAATCGCGTTTTTGTTTTAGGGAGCTCCGCTATCTAGGTTATATTGTAGGCGGGGGCAAACTGAGAGCCGATCCGGAGAAAATAAGCACCATAATGAAATTCGACTACCCGAAGACTATACGTCAAGTCAGAAGCTTTATGGGGGCCGCCGGTTGGTACAGGCGCTTCATCCCGGATTTTGCTACGATATCGGCTCCTATCTTCAATACCCTAAAAAAGTCCAAATCATTCAGCTTTCCAGACGAGGCTAAAAAGGCGTTTGACTTGTTGAAGACCGCTCTCACCACCAGTCCAGTATTAACGCACCCTGATTTTAGTCGACACTTTTACATACAGTGTGATGCGTCGGATGTGGGGGTGGGAGCAGTGCTTTTTCAGAAGGATGACTCGGATGGGGAGCATCCGGTTGCATTTTTCTCGCACCGTTTAACTGCCGCTCAGCGGAATTATTCGATGACTGAGAAGGAGTGTTTGGCCGTCGTACTAGCCATCCGAAGATTTAGGCCTTATGTAGAATTGATGCCTTTTACTGTAATTACTGATCATAGTAGTTTGAAATGGTTGATGGGACATAAGGACCTAAGTGGAAGGTTAGCGCGGTGGAGCTTGCAATTGCAATCGTTCTCCTTTGCCATAGAACACAGACCAGGTTCGAAAAATATAGTACCTGATACTCTTTCCAGATATGACATGGAAGAAATCTCCGAGAACATAACCCAATTAGTGGACCTAGATTCTAAATATTTCCGAAGTCCCGAGTATTTACAGCTCATAGAAAAGGTCAGGGAGGACGCTGAACGGTTACCTGATATAAAGGTATTAGACAATAAGGTTTATAAACGCACGGTGCCATACAATGGTGTAAATATTTGTGAAGATTTCGCGTGGAAGCTTTGGGTTCCACTTGAATTAACAAATGAAATCATTGTAAACGCTCATAATCCACCGCATGCAGCTCATGGAGGCTTTGTAAAAACCCTTGCCCGAATACGCGAATATTTCTATTAGCCTAACCAGAGCACACAAGTTCGGCAATTCGTGAAAAATTGTCAAACCTGTAAAGAGTCGAAACCGTCCAACATAACTTTACGTCCACCAATGGGAAACGAAATTAAAACCGAACGCCCGTTTCAGCGTATATTCATAGACTTTTTAGGCCCATATCCTAGGTCGAAGGCAGGAAATAATTATATCCTTATTGTACTCGATCACCTTACTAAGTTTGTCTTGCTGAAAGCTTTAAGCAAAGCTAGTAGTAAGCAAGTGGTAAAATTCTTGATTTCAGAGGTGTTTCATAAGTTTGGTACACCCGAGACGATAGTTTCCGACAATGGAAAACAATTTATCAGCAAAGAATTTTCCGATACGATGTCTCGCTTTGGCATTAAACACATGAAGACAGCCATCTATTCACCCCAGGCTAATGCATCCGAAAGGGTGAATCAGTCGATTTTGTCTGCCATAAGATCCTATATACATAGCGATCACAGTGATTGGGATAAATATTTGTCTGATATCGAGTTTTCTCTGAGATCGTCTATGCATGGTTCTATAGGTGTAACACCCTATTTCGCACTTTTTGGCATGAATATGGTTAGCCATGGTAGTGTGTATAAGTTGGCCAGAAAGTTAAAATTGCTAAGCGACTCAGAGTGGGACATTATACCAAAGGCTGTGTACATGGAAGGTATAAGGCAAAAAGTGAGAGAAAATCTACACCAAGCTTACTTGAAAGGCGAGAAAACATATAATAGGAAGTGTCGACCAGTTAAATTTATTCCCGGACAAGAAGTCTATAGGCGCAATTTTCAACAAAGCGATTTTAAGGCAGGCTACAATGCAAAATTTGGTCGTAAATTTATAAAGTGCAGAATCGTACGTCCAGTGGGTAACAGTTTATATGAAATAGAAGACCTACAGGGAAAAACGCTGGGGGTATTTCATGCCAAGGATCTAAAACAATAAGTTTTAGTATCTTTGGTGGTTTTAGTCTCAGCGTTTGCAATAGACGAGGATCAGAATTGCGTAATGAATTAATGCATTTAATGAATTTGCAGAATACTTAGGCTTACGTTTTTTAGCAGGTTACATTTATAACCGTCACCGCTCCAATAGTGCATCCCCATGATCACTCTGGGAAGCTATGTCATTAAGAGCTAAGGGCTGTTAGTCACCTGAAGCGATGACATGCATCTGAATCCGATCTTACAGCGAGTACATGCAAAGTCATTAAATAATAGTACCTGTCTTTATATAAAAACAGGATTTGCATTCTGACGCGGGCTGATCAATGTCTTTGCATTTTAACCATATACGGATTTCTATTTCTTAACATGTTTTTTTTAATTTTAACAAATAAGTAGCTACCCTACTGACGACTCATTCTGCCGATAACTAATGCATACCACCATTTGAACTTAGGGCTTATGTAGCAGCGTAAAAAAAAAAAAAGAGAAATACATTAATCGCTACTGGAAAAACCTTTCGTATCAAAAGGTGATACACCGCGAAAACTTAGTTAATATTCCCGAAAAAATACCGCCACGCACTTGAAAAACTTTCCGAATTCATTCCACGAACTATTTCTTTTCTTTAGACCGCGTCCAGTATGACTAATATGAGATTTGAATATATGTATATGGATGTGTGTTTGCATACGTACATATACATGTATATATGAAGATATCTGCTTTTGAATATATGTATATGGATGTATGTTGGCATACGTACATATGCATGTATATATGGAGATATCTGCCACTTTAAGGATATAGGTATATATGGGTATGTATGTATATATATGTATGTATATATATATATATATATATATATATATATATATATATGTATGTATATGTGTATATGGATGCATGTATGTATGTATGTATGAGTGTATATATATTTATATGTATCTGTGTATGTAGGTATATATAGATAAAACTGAATACACTCACCACAATATAAACACAGGAAACGGGGGACAGCAACACAAAAGTACATCAGGGAATTTAGGCGAGGTAGCTAGAAGTGGAAAACAGAATAATAAGTATATATATAAATGTATATATAAGAAAAAGCTAAATATAGATTGCGATATAACCCAAACCTGAATTCGTTCCAACACGCATCATGATGCATGTTTCTGTGTGCTGTCCCAGGCCAACCGTCGGCGTCAAAGAAGTACGCACAGGTGTCCATGTTATATTATATGAATACACATTTAATACTACTATAATTAATTTCACATACCACTTACCTGAGATTATCACGGCGCGTTCCATCCATCCGATCCAATTCCCAGCACGAATTTTTATATTTATTTAAATTTTCTTCTTTTAAACACTTTAATATTTTATCTTCATTCTTTGATTTTTTTTTATTTTTTTTTTTTTTTATGGCATGCGGTTAGCACCTGACAGCTAGGTAGGTTGCCAGATGGGCAAAAATAGGGTAAGGTGAATATGCCATAAGGGATGCCAGACTGGCCTTAGATATCGGTGGTGTATCCTGTAGCGGCTATTCACAGCGATTTTTCTGTGTAGACGTTGTAGGTAAAGGTTGGCCCGAAGAGGTTCCCTCTCATTCGCGGTCCAGATGAGGACTCGAGAATGATTGGGTTTGTTGTGTGCACCCTGTTTTACATGAAACATGGTAAGGCAGTGCAGTAAGTGGCAACCTCTTAACATCAGCTGTTTAACACCAGCTGTTGGCGATCAGCTGATAATACGGGGACACTACTGGAAGATGAGGAAAAATGGCAGCTGTTTGTTTTGGCGGGAAGAAATGGATTAGGGAATGTGAGGAATTTTAGGAATCCGTTTTGAACGGGAGAGTTTTTGTTTGGCCCGGGATATAAAAGGAAGGTTTTGGTTTTTGAAAGAAAAAAAAAGAAAAGAAGGAAAAAAAAGCGAGAAAACGGTGCCGAGAAACAAAAATATTTGAGGAAGAGTTAAAAAAAAAAAAAAAAGAAAAAAAAAAGGTTTGATAAAGTGGATTAACAGAAATTTTTAAGATAAGCCCTAAATTAGTAAAAAAAAAAAAAAAAAACATAAAATTTTTGAAATCGAACAGGCAGAAAAAATTAAAAAAGGTGCAAACAGAAAAAATACATAACAAAACAATTTGAACTCAATACTCAGAGAGAAAAACATTAGAGACCTGTAATACATTTAAAGAAGAAAAAAACAATTAATACCAATAAACACCGGAAAAAGAAAAACAGACCAAAACTGTGCAAACCACAAAATATAGAAACCAGACATAAAATACATATAAAGAAAAGGAACCAGTGTGAACCTGATATACCTACTTCACAAAGAAACCACCATATATCCGCTGCATATATTAGTCGAGAAGAGGGAAAACCGTACCAAACCCTGGGAAAGGAAGGAGGGTCTTCTCCAGCATCCGCTATTGTACCAGAAGATTGTCTAACACCAAAATTATATATTGTCAGGTACCCGGACAAAAGAAACACTACTGACTCGACAGACATGTTTAGTTAGATTACTTTATTTATTTTTATTATTTTTAGTTATTTCATTATTTTTGTTATATTTATCATTAGTTATATTTCCTTTTTATTGTATTTGATTTTTTTTCATATATATATTTATATGCAATTTTTAAGTTTAATTTTTAAATAGGTAGATTTTTAACGGGTAACCATCCAATAAAAGCAATCCGGCTTGGTTAGGAAGAGCTCGACCTAGATAGTCTGGTTAGGTTTTATGGTAGGGTACTGCCTGGAAAAAGAAAATAAAAGAAAGTAATTAGAAAAGAAATTGTTGAACAGGAAAAGAAAATATTATAATTTTTTGGAATTGATTGTGTAAATTTTTATAGTTTTTGTTTGATGATAAAAGTTTAACTAAATACATTAAAAATTTTAGTAGTTGAAGATAAGAAAAAAAAACATTGTTAGATTTAAGATAATATAATAAAAAATGTACTCTAATTTTAATATATGAAAAGTATAGTAATTTTTAATATGAAGTTTTAAAGGGTTTAGAAGGTGATGTCATAGGACGGTGATAGGTAGGTGAGAGTGCGTAGTAGGGGTGACTCAAACGGGTTTGCGGCAAATGAGTCACCATGGAAGAATTTCCCTCATATATATAGATACATATGTATATATACATGTGTAGATATATATATGAGGATGTTTCTTATGGGGTGGGCAGCCGATGTTGGCATAAGAACGGCCAACAATTGAGGTGATGAGTGGACGAAGCAGCGGGTGAGTTGGGTCGACGATTAGACAATAGTGTTCTTTAGTAGTTGCCGTTTTTTTTTGTCTCTTTCGGGCTCCTTATTTTAAATTATCATGTAGAAATTTGCTTATGTTTTAACACCAATTGGCTGGCATGATTCTTTTTTTTATTATTGTTCCTGCTAGTGTGGTGTTAGGTGGTAAGGAGACGGAGGCAGATTGGTTGGCAAGAACCACACCCCAAGACGGCGAGCTCTAGCCGGAGCAAAAGCCAGCATGCCAGCGCTGCCAACAATCTGGCCAGTCATGTATATGCTTACCACCAGCAGCTGTTATGAAACCCCACACGCAAACAACCAGCAGTCATCGCACACAACACAGCAGGGCAGCAGAAATAAATTGTATATATTTAGTTCTTGCGATTTAGTAGCTTTTTAATTTATTTTATGTTATAAAAATGTGAGTTAATGTTTTGACATAAATGTAGGTATAAACAATTTTTTAACCCTTTTGTAGTTGTGAATCATATTAGTAACGACAACAAACATATACTATCGCCGTCTCGCCTAAAGATTTTCAGCCTTTCGACTCCGATCCTTAGAGCATTTTATGACGACACAAAAACGCACATGAAAGAGTGCTATTATACATATTACGACTTTTTTATATGCAGCACAAGAACAAATTTTTTACACTAGTCTAAAATTGTATGAATTTATAACAATATGAAAAAATAGTACGAAGTGTGAAAACCCCATGTATGTATAAACAAAACTGCTGATGTCTAGATATGTACAAAGTAATCCTTTTTGGCGGCGCACAAGGTACCATTTCACGAAAAGATGGTGAAATATATACATATAACTTTTTACCGGGTTGCAATTGCGGTACGCAGTTTTTTTGGTTTACTAGGTGAGACTATGGGCTTTAAGTTAAGGTATAAACCTTTGAAATCGACAAGCTAAAAAATAGTTATGATGGATTTAAAACGAATTTTAAAACTTGTTATAAAAGTTTGTTTTACAAACAGCCTGATATTTTAAATCAAATTTACAGCTTATACTTATTAAGAAATTAAAATTTTGTCAGAAAGTGCTAAACTTTGTCTCCCGTGAAATTTTTAGTACAAATGGTCAAAGGCTCGTTTTTCGAACAAGTTTGAGTTAAAATTTAGTTAATTAAGTGGTATAAACAATACAAACATTCATTATATTTAATTTAGATAAAAAGGTTTTAGTGAAGAAGACGTAAGTTTCTATTTAAGTTCATAATGGACATTATATGTAAACTTTTATGACAAATTTGTAAATTTAAAATTGTCTAATGTCTGTAAATTAAATCTTAAAACGATAATAATTACGATGTTTTGAAGATATATTATTAATTAAAAAAGATTAGTAACTTTTTTTCTAAATAGCCTTGATTTTAATCTTTTAAAAATAGTTGAATTCGAATTTGTTGTTTTTGCTTTCTTTTTTCTTCATTTTGCTTACTTTTTCGCCTAACGGGACAAAGTCCAAATCATACCCTAATATAAGAACATGCCCATAAAACGTATTTCCGCATGAAGCCGGGACAATCAAAATACGTATGCTGCCTTAAAACTATCATCCTCTGGAATGAGATGCCTTAATTGACTTGATGTCTTTTGGCATATAACTCAGTTTGACGATGCTTTTGTATCAGTTAAATCTTGTGCAACTTCTCCATCAATCATTGTGAGACATTTTAAAATTTACTTCGATTTTCTGATCATCAACTGTAAATACAACAGGTTGAAGAGCATTAATTTAATCTTTTATTTTTTGGACTTCTTCAATTATGATGTTTTTTGTTTATTTTTTGAACGTAAATTTTATTGGTCTGCAAAACTTTGTTGATGGGGGTATTTATTTCCATACATCAATTTCTGTTGCTCTGCTCGTTGATGGCTCTAATCCGGTATAACTTTTTGTTAGGCGCAATGGAACGAAAGATACCATATATAAATCAGCATGTGATATAAATTCGGCATTGAATTGCTTTTATTGTCTTTGACCAGAGGTGCCATCACATCCCCTTTTAAAAATTAAAGTAATGCTGGCTCTTGAAAGTTTTTTCAAACGATCAGTATCAAGCATATTTAACAACCGTTCGGCAGCGCGTTCAAGATCTTGCAATATAATTTCTGCTGAAGTGGAACTGACAGTGTTTGGGGGTAAACATTATTTTTTTACTAAATCCCTATGCTCTGGGAAAATCCCAGAACTCTTTTAAATTGTTCTAAATATCTTATACTGGTTTTAAGATAATTTGAAATCCAAAAATAATGCTAACACATCTTCTGGAGTAAATTTCCTGTCAGTTGTGAATATAAACATATACGCTATGCCCAAGCAATTCCGAAAAGGACTATATAATACCTTTATAATAAGGGTAAGTTTTGTTGAAAACCAAAATACTTTTCCATCTGAAATCAGTCTTTCATTAAAGCCATCTGATAAAAAGTACTTCTAAAATGAGCATAAGAGAAAACGCATTATTTTCTCTGTCTGCATGGAGCCTTCATCAGCTTTATTGAGTTTTGCACTTCGTGAGGTCGTGGAAAATCCTGTGGTGTAGTAAAAACTTGTCAATGAGACACTACAATACAGTGAAGTGGTACTATAATACAGTGGACAAAGTGGTATCTGCGGTGCTGCGCATGAAGGAAAAGGGGTTAGATAAGATTCATATATATATATATAATATAACTAATTGGCTAGATATTTATAAAACATCTTTTATATGACTGAATTTGAGAACTAAAACTAAATACACATTTACAAAATGTTTTATTTCAATAACAAAAGCATGCATATATTATGCTTGCATTTCATTGGTTCTTACACCAAATCTTCAGTAGACTTTTACCAAAAACAAACAAATTTATTGCTGTTTTAAAATAAAGTATTTGTTTGCTTTTGGCCAAGTATGTCTATATGCACGCATTTATTGGATAGTGATGACGATTTAAGAACTAAAACTAATAATTTGCAAAATATTTTATTTCAAAGAGAAAAGCCTGCATTTATTATGCTTGCATTTCATTGGTTCTTACACCAAATCTTCAGTAGAATTTTACCAAAAACAAACAAATAAATTGTTATTTTAAAATAAAGTATTTGTTTGTTTTTGGCCAAATATGACTATATGCACGCATTTATTGGATAGTGATGATGATTTAAGAACTAAAACTAATAATTTGCAAAATATTTTATTTGAAAGAGAAAAGCCTGCATTTATTATGCTTGCATTTCATTGGTTCTTACACCAAATCTTCATTAGACTTTTACCAAAAACAAACAAACAAATTAATTGTTATTTTAAAATAAAGTATTTGTTTATTTTTGGCCAAGTATGTCTATATGCACGCAATTATTGGATAGTGGTATTGGAAGTCGTAGCTCTGAAGGCGCTCAATCCACCTTGCCAGTTGCCCTTCAGGATTTTTAAACTGCAATAGCCATCTCAGTGCAGAATGATCGGTCCTTAATGTAAAGTGTTGACCATACAGGTACTTATGGTAATGTTTAATGCATTCCAGTACCGCCAGAAGCTCATGTCGTGTCACACAGTAGTGCCTCTCAGGTTTTGAAAGTACACGGCTATAGTACCCTATGACCTTCTCAGTGCCATTAACTACTTGGGATAGCACACTCCCTATGCCATAACCGCTCGCATCAGTATCCAACACAAATTTTTCTCCAGCTGTGGGATACGCTAGCACTGGTGACGTACATAATAATTCTTTGAGTTTCTGGAATGTATTTTTCTGTGGCTCGCCCCAATGGTATGGTCTCGATTTCTTTGTCAGCTCTTGCAGGCTTGCAGCTACACTGGCAAAATTCGGCAACAAACGTCTGTAGTATGTACAAAGGTCCAAAAAGCTACGCAATTCATGAAGATTTTTAGGTTGATGCCAGTCCCTTACTGCTTTTATTTTATCTTCATCCGTTGAGATTCCGTCTGCTGTACCACGATGCCCCAAATACTTTGCTTCTTTCCGGAACAATGCTTATTTCTTCAAGCTGAGTTTCAATCCAGCTGATGATATCCGTTGAAGAACTTCTGCCATGTTTTTGAGGTGTTCATAAAAAGTTTTCCCCATCACGATTATGTCATCTAGATATACCAAACATGTTTTCCAGCGAAATCCTATCAGTACCTTCTCCATTAGGCGTTCAAATGTGGCCGGAGCATTGCAGAGACCAAATGGTATGACTTTGAACTGCCATAATCCGTTACCGACACTGAAGGCAGTTTTCTACTTGTCTTTCTCTGCAATCTCCACTTCCAATATCCGCTTCGCAAGTCCAGCGTAGAGAACCATTTGGTACCAGCTATCGTGTCCAAAGTGTCATCGATTCTGGGGAGCGGATAACTGTCCTTCTTGGTTATGTCATTGAGCTTCCTGTAGTCTACGCAGAATCTAGTATTGCCATCTTTCTTTTTAACTACGACTACAGGCGATCCACAAGGACCAGAAGATGGCTCAATTACGCCGTTACGCTCCATTTCACTTACAAGCTCTTTTACTTTATCTCGCTTTGCTAGGGGTACGCTTCTGGGTGGCTGTTTAATCGGCCTAGCTTCGCCTGTGTTAATTTCATGTTTAACCAATGCAGTTCTACCCTGGCTTTGGCTTCCCATGGCGAAGATACTGGCATGCCTTTTCAGTAACTGTTTGGCTTTATTTATATCTGTCGCTGATAGACCTGCTGCCCATTTGTCTACGTATTCCTCAAATTGTTCACGTTCTTTTGCGGGCAAATTAGTAGGCTCTATCTTCTCGAAGTTTGTTATTGCCTCTGCTGGAGTACACTGGCCAACATCGGAATTTTCTTTGATGACTTTTTCATGGTCTGACAAGTTAAGCACTCTTATAGGGACTATTCCTCCTTTACTAGTTTTCACTAGAGCTTTCGATGTTATAAGCTCTCTCTTTAGATCTGCTGGTTCTACCACCCACAACCGATTGTCCTCACAATCTCCTTTCATCCGCGCCCATATGACTGTTTCAGACTGCGGCGGTAACGTCTGACTCTCAATAGCAAATACTTTTGTTACTTGCGGTTTGCTGTCATATCTAAATTAAATATAATGGATGTTTGTATTGTTTATACTACTTAATTAACTAAATTTTAACTCCAATTTGTTCGAAAAACGAGCCTTTGACCATTTGTACTAAAAATTTCACAGGAGACAAAGGTTAGCACTTTCTGACAAAATTTTTATTTCTTAATAAGTATAAGCTGTAAATTTGATTTAAAATATCAGGCTGTTTGTAAAACAAACTTTTATAGCAAGTTTTAAAATTCGTTTTAAGTCCATCATAACTATTTTTCTAGCTAGTCGATTTCAAAGGTTTATACCTTAACTTAAAGCCCATAGTCTCAAACTGCGTATCGAAATTCCAACCCCGTAAAAAGATATATGTATATATTTAACCACCTTCTCGCGAAATGGTCCCTTGTGCGCCGCCAAAAAGGATTACTTAGTACATATCTAGACATCAGCAGTTTTGTTTATACATACATGGGGTTTTCACAATTCGTACTATTTTTTCATATTGTTATAAATTCATACAATTTTAGACTAGTGTAAAAAATTTGCTCTTGTGCTGCATATAAAAAAGTCGTAATATGTATAATAGCACTCTTTCATGTGCGTTTTTGTGTCGTCATAAAATGCTCTAAGGATCTGAGTCGAAAGGCTGAAAATCTTTAGGCGAGACGGCGATAGTATATGTTTGTTGTCGTTACTAATATGATTCACAACTACAAAAGGGTTAAAAAATTGTTTATACCTACATTTATGTCAAAACATTAACTCACATTTTTATAACATAAAATATATTAAATAGCTACTAAATCGCAAGAACTAAATAAATACAATAATATAAATTTTTCTGGTTTAACTTATGTTACTGGAAGCCACGGAATGTTTTTCTGTATGCCACCGCAAAAAAAAAATTTATTCAGCTCAAAACGACGCAGCAGCTATTATAGGGCTATTAGGCAGGCATACATTGCGGCAGATATGTACGTTGGTAGATATGTACCCTGGGTGAGGTTTCAGAACAAAATTTATGTTCTAAACATCTTCAGTTTTTTGAGGGTATGTTCTGAAGCGATTCACCCTCTTCGCGCATTTGTTCTGGAACATCAAGGCTACCATGTGAAATAATTTTTATGTGTGCGAGTTTTACAATTGGGCAATACCACTATTTATTTAATTCACCAGTTATATATTTTAAAGCCAAACAATACGAAGCAAGTGCTCCGTATATTATTATATACACAAACAATATGAAACAAGTGCGTTGTTATACATACAAAAGATATAAAGCAAGTTCTGTATATTATTATAAATATGTACATATAATATTGTTACGTTTTTAGACCTTTTCGTAAAAATGGTTTTATTACTTATCCTTCAAGGATTCGTTTTATTGCATCAAATTAAAACACGCACAAATTAATTTTAGAAATATAATGCGGCAACACTTTATTTACTACTTTATTAACACGAGTATTTGTACTACTCAACAATTAGCGATGTTAACATGTCTATGTTTGAAATCACATTCACTCGCTGAGCTCTGGCAGCGCCTTTATATAGCAAAAATGACGTCGTCTGGTAAGTTCGCGAAACTTCTGGGCATGGTTGTTGTTTTTTATACTTTACTTAACATGTAGCTATATACGTGTGTTTGTATACATGACAATGCTGACTTGTGTGTTTTGCTTATGGTGACTATGTGTAGTTGTATGTATGAGTGTTCTGTGTGTTTTGTCTATGGTAACTATGAGTGCTTGTATGGATGAGTGTTCTGTGTGTTGTGTGGTTTTGTTTCTTCTTCTCCTATGTGTATATGGCTGTGTATACTTGTGAACCTGTTTAGCTTTATTAGCAGTGAATATTTGCATACAAGATCATTAAGAACAACATCTCTTAGCATTTATGTTGCTAGGTTTTTCGTTGTTGTTGTTTACACTTATTATTGGCACATCCTCGAATGATCTTGTATATTCTGGAGTATTCCATTTCCGTTAATTTGAATATTATCTATATTGTGTTGACCAGGGTTGTAACATTTTGAACACTAGAGATTATTTGGCAGTGCTGCCAAGTACATATAGCCACATTGTCGTTTTTTTAAATTCTATTTCTAATCTTTGTAACACTGCCGCCCACTTAAGCCTGTTCGACCCGAATAGGCATACAATCACCCCTTCCATAGTGCGCCAGTCGTTCGAGATGTACTATCTTCATTTTCGACCTTGGGCTATTATGCTTCTGTATCCGGTATACAACGTCATTCACTCTCTCAATCACTTTATACGGGCCATCCCAGTGAGTCTGTAATTTTGGTGATAATCCTTTTTTCCGTTGTGGGTTATAAAGTAAAACCAATTGTCCTTCCATAAATCCCTCCGAATTTGCTGCGCGGTCATACCTAGCCTTCATCTTGTCACTGCCCATCTTGATTCTATTACGCACGAACTCATGCAGTTCGTTTAAGTCCTCCTTCTCTTGGGACGCAATAGCTCCTGAGTTGTGCTCTTGTAGCGGTCCCCGGCTTCTTCTTAGTGGGCCTTTTCCTGCTATGCACTGTGAGCAGTTTGCTATCCAGTCGGCTACGGCTTGTTGACATCCAAACCAACAAAAACGCTGCTTCAGTTTCTCCAAGATGACCGCCACTAGGTCCAGTATGAAACTCCTGTAAAACTTTACTTATCTTGGAGTATGGTACAACTATTAAATTTGAAGTTGTTTTGCGATCTACACTTTCCCATACGCGGTATAAACACCCTTTTATTACTTTGAGGCTGTTCCACTGAGCCCAATAAGATTTAGCGAGTGGGCTTTCAGCCGTCTGTCCTCTTCATTGGCCGCTATAATTTTCCTTAGTATGCCGTCGTCCCTCTGTGCCGCTGACCAGTCTTCATCAGGGCCGATGCAATTTCCCTTCGAACTCCTTTGCATGCTGTTCCAGGCCACCTCTTTCTAGATGTTGGACTCTATCCGCCAGCTCTGAGAATTTATTCTCAATAGAATCAACCCTCCTTTTAATGGCTTCAGAAACCTCTACCAGGGCCTCGTTCATGGCTCTATTTGACTCCTGTATTTCGGCTACAAGTTTTTCCTGCATCTGCTGAGTTTCGGCTACAAGCTTTTCCTGCATCTGCTGAGCGTTTTGTTTTAATTCACTTTGTGCATCACTGATTGCTTTTATCTGCTGAGAGTTCTGTTTCATTTCGATCATCATAGCAGCGAACATTGAATTTATGTCCATGCTGCTGGTCGTGGTAGGAGGGCATACCTGCACATCGTCTATGTCCTCAAACTCGTATGTCCCGATGTCCATGCCGCGATTCTTAAACTCATCTATTAGCCTCTTCTGCAGTTCAGCCTTGTTACCTGCAGTTGGCAATTCCAGCTTACTGAGCTCCTTTTTCCGCTGTTCAACTTTTAGCTCATCAAATTTCATGATTATTTATTTTAATTTTATAATGTCCTTTTTTCCCCCACCTTAAATTGCATTGTCCTTTTAATTATTTTTGCAATCCCACTTCTGACAGCAATTGTTACGTTTTTAGATCTTTTCGTAAAAACGGTTTTATTACTTATCCTTCAAGGATTCGTTTTATTGCATCAAATTAAAACACGGACAAATTAATTTTAGAAATATAATGCGGCAGCACTTTATTTATTACTTTATTTACACGAGTATTTGTACTACTCGACACTTAGCGATGTTAACACGTCTATATTTGAAATCACACTGACTCTCACTGAGCTCTGGCAGCGCCTTTATATAGCAAAAATGACGTCGTCTGGTAACCTCGCGAAACTTCTGGGCATTGTGGTTGTATTTTACTTGACATGTGTGTTTGTACACATGACAATGCTGACTTGTTTGTTTTGCTTATGATAACTATGTGTGGTTGTATGTATGAGTGTTTTGTGTGTTGTCTGGTTTTGTTTCTTCTTCTATGTGTATATGTGTATACTTGTGAATCTGTTTACCTTTATTAGCAGCGAATACTTGCATAAAAGATCATTAAGAATAACATCTCTTAGCATTTATGTTGCTAGGTTTGTTGTTGTTTACACTTATTGGCACAGCCTCGAATGATCTTGTATATTCTGGAGTATTCCATTTCCGTTAATTTGAATATTATCTATATTGTGTTGACCAGGGTTGTAACATTTTGACAACAAGAGATTAATTGGCAGTGCTGCCAAGTACATATATCCACATTGTCGTTTTATTTAAATCTATTTAAATCTATGTAACAATATGTTCTAAGTAATCCTTTTTGGCGGCGCACAAGGTACCATTTCGCGAGAAGGTGGTTAAATATATACATATAACTTTTTACCGGGTTGGAATTACGATACGCAGTTTTTTTGGTTTACTAGGTGAGACTATGGGCTTTAAGCTAAGATATAAACCTTTGAAATCGACTAGCTAGAAAAATAGTTATGATGGACTTAAAACGAATTTTAAAACTTGCTATAAAAGTTTGTTTTACTGCCTGATATTTTAAATCAAATTTACAGCTTATACTTATTAAGAAATTAAAATTTTGTCAGAAAGTGCTAACCTTTGTCTCCTGTGAAATTTTTAGTACAAATGGTCAAAGGCTCGTTTTTCGAACAAGTTTGAGTTAAAATTTAGTTAATTAAGTAGTATAAACAATACAAACATTCATTATATATAATTTAGATAAAAAGGTTTTAATGAAGAAGACGTAAGTTTCTATTTAAGTTCATAATGGACATTATATGTAAACTTTTATGACAAATTTGTAAATTTAAAATTGTCTAATGTCTGTAAATTAAATCTTAAAACGATAAAAATTACGATGTTTTGAAGATCTATTATTAATTAATTAATTTTAGTGACTTTTTTTCTAAATAGCCTTGATTTTAATCTTTTAAAAGTAGTTGGATTCGAATTTGTTGTTTTTGCTTTTTTTTCTTCATTTTGCTTACTTTTTCTGACTTTTTCGCCTAACGGGCCAAAATAAAAATCATACCCTAATATAAGAACATGCCTATAATACGTTATTTTCGCATGAAGCCGGGCCAATCCAAATACGTGCGCTGCCTTAAAACTATCATCCTCTGGAATAAGATGCCGTAATGGACTTGATGTCTTTTGGCATATAACGCAGTTTGATGATGCTTTTGTATCAGTTAAATCTTGTGCAACTTCTCCATCAATCATTGTGAGACATATTAAAATTTACTTCGATTTTCTGATCAACTGTAAATACAGCAGGTTGAAGAGCAATAATTTAATCTTTATTTTTTGGACTTTTTCTATTATGATATCTTTTGTTTATTTTTTGAACGTAAATTTTATATGTCTGCAAAACTTTGTTGATGAGGGTATTTATTTCCATACATCAATTTCTGTTGCTCTGCTGGTTGATGGCTCTAATCTGATATAACTTTTTGTTAGGCGCAATGGAACGAAAGATACCATATATAAATCAGCATGTGATGTAAATTCGGTATAGTATTGCTTTTATTGTCTTTGACCAGAGGAGCCATCACATCCCCATTTAAAATAATGCTGGCTCTTGCAAGTTTTTTCAAACGATCAGTATCAAGCATATTTAACAACCGTTCGGCAGCGCGTTCAAGATCTTGCAATATAATTTCTGCTGAAGTGGAACTGACAGTGTTTGGGGGTGAACATTATTTTTTTACTAAATCCCTATAATCTGGGAAAATCCCAGAACTCTTTTAAATTGTTCTAAATATCTTATACTGGGTTTAAGATAAATTAAAATCCAAAAATAATGCTAACACATCTTCTGGAGTAAATTTCCTGTCAGTTGTGAATATAAACATATACGCTATGCCCAAGCAATTCCGAAAAGGACTATATAATACCTTTATAATAAGGGTAAGTTTTGTTGAAAACCAAAATACTTTTCCATCTGAAATCAGTCTTTCATTAAAGCCATTTGATAAAAAAGTACTTCTAAAATGAGCACAAGAGAAAACGCATTATTTTCTCTGTCGGCATGGAGCCTTCATCAGCTTTATTGAGTTTTGCACTTCGTGAGGTCGTGGAAAATCCTGTGGTGTAGTAAAAACTTGTCAATGAGACACTACAATACAGTGAAGTGGTACTATAATACAGTGGACAAAGTGGTATCTGCGGTGCTGCGCATGAAGGAAAAGGGGTTAGATAAGATTCATATATATATAATATAACTAATTGGCTAGATATTTATAAAACATTTTTTATATGACTGAATTTGAGAACTATAACTAAATACACATTTACAAAATGTTTTATTTCAATAAAAAAAGCATGCATATATTATGCTTGCATTTCATTGGTTCTTACACCAAATCTTCCAAAACAAACAAATTAATTGCTATTATAAAATAAAGTATTTGTTTGTTTTTGGCCAAGTATGTCTATATGCACGCATTTATTGGATAGTGATGATGATTTAAGAACTAAAACTAATAATTTGCAAAATATTTTATTTCAAAGAGAAAAGCCTGCATTTATTATGCTTGCATTTCATTGGTTCTTACAGCAAATCTTCAGTAGATTTTTACCAAAAACAAACAAATCAATTGTTATTTTAAAATAAAGTATTTGTTTGTTTTTTGCCAAGTATGTCTATATGCACGCATTTATTGGATAGTGATGACGATGATGATGATGCGATAGTGATGATGATGATGACGATTATTCTAAAATAAACGATAAAAACCTCAAAAACAGGTGGGATATTTCTCAACACTATTTGTGGTATAGCAGTGGGCATTAAATATATCCTACCACTTTTGACAATATGTCACGGATCAAAGTGATCCGAACATATCGAGGAAGTGGCAGAGAATTGCATGTTGCAAATTTCACTTTACTCAGTCTGCGCTTATCACTAGGAACTGTGAATAAGGTCACATTCGCTTTCTTTTTCTTTTTGCATAAGCAACAGCGACGCATCTTTTACTTTTTTATTTATTCACTTTATATTTAACTGGAATAACAAGAATTAATTTTATTAGGATTAATTTTATAAAAATTAGTTTTATAAATTAAAAACTTAAACTTTCTTACCTTTTAAAATGAAGAACCTAATAATATATAAATAAATTATATTTCACTTAAATAATTAATTTTGTTAGAAGTTAACAATCTTATACTTTTTTAACTTCTGTTTTTCTAATGAAAAATAAAGCTGGTAAATAAACTTTTAACACTATATTGGTACGTAAACAAAAGACAGCTGCGCTACCGAGAGTACCAGTTTAATCTGCCTTGATTTAATATTAATTCGCGTTCCGAAACATTGCAACTGTGCTGCCAGTAAGTTAAATTTTTTTATTAAAGTAAAACTAAGATGCCATATCATATTATATGTGCATATGTATAATAATATACAGAACTTGCTTTATATTTTTTGTATGTATAACAACGCACTTGTGTCATATTGATTGTGTATATAATTATATACGGAGCACTTGTTTTGTATTGTTTGGCATTAAAAAGATATAACTGGTGAAATAAATAAATAGTGGTACTATCCAATTGTAAAACTCGCACACATATTTTAAAAATTATTTCACATGGTAGCCTTGATGTTTAGAACAAATGCGTGAAGAGGGTGAATCGCTTCAGAACATACTCTCAAAAAACTGTAAATGTTTAGAACATAAATTTTGCTCTGAAACCTCACCCATGGTACATATGTGCCAACGTACATATCTGTGTAACGACACGTTTTCCGCTGGGTGCTAGGATAGGCTCAGCGGCGTCCAGGGGTCGTTGATTTTTTGTAGTTAAATAAAACACCTTCGTTTCTTCAGTTGATTTTGAGTTTATACTAAATATTTCTTAAAAAATCCTTACATCTATGTATACTTAAATATGGGGATGGAACAGCGAGGAGTCCCCAAATGGTCCAGCGACGGTGTTGGTGGAGGTCAGAGGCTGGACGACCGATGCCACTGTTCTCAGCCTACACGAGCCGCCTCAAGGATCGAAGATCGCAACGGGAGAGCCCTGAATACAATCCTCGTCTCCACGACCTTTACTGGAGAGCAAGTGCAGGCTCAACAATTGCAACGGGAGAGCCCTGAATACAATCCCCGTTTCCACGACCTTTACTGGAGAGCAAGTGCAGGATCGACAATTGCAACGGGAGAGCCCTGAATATAATCCCCGTTTCCCCACTCCGACTGGAAAGCAAGAGTAAGTGGTTATTCAGCCGGGTGATCCCTCACTCAATAACCGCTCCTTGCCTTGAGAACAAATAGTTATGTAGCCGGGCGATCCCTCACTCAATAACTAATTCTTCCCAGTAGTTAGAAAAGACTCCTATGTCTCTATAGGTTTCTCTAGCTACTTTATACTACAAGATGTTTATTAAGTACGGGTGAGCCCTCTACCTAATAAACTAGCTCTTGTCGCATCGCAAGCTGCCAGCCAACTCACTCTTGTTTAACAATTGTTCGCCTTTTATACTATTCGTGGCGCTCACACAGAAATACACACAACAACATGCATGTACACAGAACAGTGAATATTTCAAGTTCTGTTGTTAGCTGCGGGAGTGCGCATGTCTGTGAGAAATACTTCCAGAGAGGCTGTCAGCTTTAAATGCTTTTAACATGATTGTGCAGGTATATAACTCTCAGTGCACCCTTACATACATATTCGTCTTATTTATTTTAGAGGACAAAAAGTATATAAAAGAATACATGATCAATTTCCATGCGAGCGTGTACATACGTAAATATATAAAAGAAACTGTACTCCAAACATGAGAATAAAAAGAAAAAAATTCCATTACAATAAACTTAAATACTATTCTTTACATAGGCCATACAGTTATATTATTTGTTCAAAAACAACTTTAAAAAAAATACTTAAATAATCATTCCAAACGAATTTATTATTGTTGCGGCAAAAACGAGCCGGTCGACTTTTGTCGTCACACTGCCCCTCTTCCTAGGGAAATCTAAGGCCGACGCCAGATGATCTGGACAACTCCGTTTTGCTAGATGTTTACGCGGTAAGCTTGTCCCTGAATCATTTCAAAAAGCCGCGTGCGGGATGGTAGGTGCCCTTGTTGGACCGCACGTTGGATCCTCTGCTGCAATTGTTCAGGTGCTTGATGTATGCTGATCACCCTTGGACTAGTAGGCAAGGGTGGCGTGTGCGCCGGTGGTTCTATAGACAACTGCAACAACTGATTATGTTGGTGTTGCTGTTGTTGCTGCTGCAAAACTTGTTGATACGATGTGACCTCTTGTTGTTGAATTGTAACTACTACTTGTTGCTGCAAAGAACTTTGCTGCACGTGAGCTTGAGGCTGTGCTATTTGTTTCTGTGTAGTATGCGATATTATAGTTGAAGTTACTAAAGGCGTTCCGCCCGTTGTCATTTGCACTGTATTTGCTGATGCTGCAGCAGTTATTTGTTGTATAGTGTGCATTGTTGGAGCTGTAGTTTGAAGCGAATTTAATTCAATTATAACTGGATTTATTTCTTGCTCAATTTGCGGCAAAACTCCTGCTGGTATAACTGGATGTGGTACAGGGGGTGGTGGCATTGGTGCATTTGGGTGATTCATTTTCATGTGACGTTTCAAATTACCTCGTTCCACAAAAGCTTTATTACATAGAGTACAAGCGTGTGGTTTTTCGCCAGAGTGGGAGCGCATATGTGAAACCAAATGTCCTTTACAATAAGCGTTTTTGAAAATTTTTCACACGAAAATGGCCTTTTTATTTCGTGACCCTTAGTATGGCTGCGCTGATGGAAGAGTAAGTTTCCCTTAAGTGGAAAGGATTTTCCACAAGTTTCACATGCAAATGGTCGATCACCAGTATGGCAGCGAGACATGTGGTTTATTAAATGTTCCTTGCGAGTAAATGGTTTATTACAGACATTGCAGCAGTGTGGATTATCACTGGAATGTTGACGCATATGGTTGTTGAGATGTTCCTTTCTTGTGAATGTTTTCTGACAATATTCACACTGGTGGGGCGAATCACCAGTATGCAGTCCTATATGATTCGTAAGATGCTCCTTCCTTGTAAAACTTTTCTTACAATAACTGCAGCGTTGAGGCGATTCACCGGTATGTTGACGTACGTGATTCGTTAAGTGTTCTTTGCGCGTAAACGTCTTCGTACAGTATGTACATTTATGTGGAGATTCACCTGTATGTTGGCGTACATGATTGACCATGTGATCTTTTCGGGTGAAAGCCTTGGTACAGTAAGTGCACTTAAAGGGTGTCTCACCAGTATGTTGTCGTATATGATTTACTAAATGCACTTGTCGCGTAAAAGTTTTCATACAATATGTACAACGATGTGGCGATTCTCCAGTATGTTGGCGAACATGATTTAATAAATGTTTCTTGCGTGTAAACGTTTTCGAACAGAAATCACAACGATGTGGGGTTTCCCCTGTATGCCATAATATATGATTAGTAAAATGCTCCTTACGACTAAAGCTTTTACCACAAATTTCGCAACGAAACGGTGTGTCATTTGTGTGCGAACGCATATGATTTGCTAAATGTTCTTTGCGTGTATACTTTTTGCCACATACTTCACATTGATGTGGAGTTTGACCAGTATGCCACATATAGTGATTGACATAGTGTTCTTTGCTAAGAAAGCGGTCTATTTTCTGTTTCAGGCTGCGGCTTAATTCGCTGCGTACTGCGTACATTGGTTCACTGTGTGGTTCTCTTACCTTGTCATTGGTTTCCTCCTGTCTCTCGGGCTTCCCCTTCTGTTCTAATCTTACGACCAGGCCGGCACAAACTAGGGTGGTGTTCACCTTCCGGAGAAAATCGAGGCCTAATATGATTTTCTCGGTGGCATCATTCATGATGAGGAAGTTGTGTGGGAGGGTCGCGCCGCCTAATGTAACATCACACTATACACCCTTTGAGATTTCTTTGCAGGAGCCATCGGCCAAAAAGACGGCAATATCCACGTCTACGTACGTGGGATTATGGTACAGTTTCTGTACCAGCGTGGGAGAAATGAAGCTTCTGGTGGCCCCGGTATCGATGATTGCTGCTACCTGTCGGTTCTCAATGAGAATATTGGCTTTGATCTTCTCATCTTCATATGACAAGTGTGTGTTATTGGTAATAGATTTACGCTTCTGCTTAGGCTTATTCAACTGCGCGGGCGGAGTTGATGGTTCAATAACCATCCGGTGATGTTCTCCTCGGTGGGGGTGTGTGTTTTGGGGAATACTTTCGAGTTCTGTGGCCAAATATATGAGTTCGTCCAGATTTGTGAAGTCCTTACGCCGGATATACCATTGGTAGTCCGATTGCGCATTTCGGAAAATGCGTTCCAACTTTTGCTCAGGCGTAAGATCGGAGTGGCGCATCAGATTTTGCAGGGCGAGCACGTAATCCTTAAATGTTTCTCGGGGTTTCTGTGTCCTCTTCCGAATTTCGTCGTCCAATTTTTCGAAAAACCTTGGAGGGAGAAAAAATGTCAAAAAATCTGCCTTGAATAGTGACCACTGGGTCCATTGTTTGTTGTTATTTCTAAACCAACACTGAGCCTTCTCCCGGAAGAATTCTGACATCACCTTTAGTTCTTCTTCGAGGCTTGCCGCATACAGCTTTGAAAGCTCCTCCACCCGTTCTACGAAGCCTAATGGGTCATTTCCGCCATCATATTTTACTCCCCACTTGCGAACCATCTCAATGATTAGGGTGGAAGTTTCCGTTGTCATTCTGGGCATCTCAGAGAGGATTTCATTTTTCATCGGCGATGTGGGCACACTGGCAGTTAATCTTGTTGGCACTGCTAGACTATCACCTTGGCTTGTTGACGCAATACTTTCGTGTTTCGACTGTATCTCTAGTAATTTCTGGAATTTCACCTCCTCGTGCTCCGACAGTATAAACTTAGCAAACCTCTTTCGAAGTTCTTCTACGGTTTCACTGGTGATCTGTTCGAATTCTGATAAATACGATACGATATCATCTTTCTTCAAGGAATAGACCCATGAAGTTTTCAAGGGCTTTTCTTTGGTGAAGTTGTCAATTGACATTCTGGATTATTACCCTATCGCCAAAAAGGTCACTAGGGTTATTTTTTTATTTTTGTTTTATTTTTTTTAATGAAAAAATCTGTCCCAATTGGTGCTGGTAGACAGATAAGTCCCTGCTGGGGCGCCAATGTAATGACACGTTTTCCGCTGGGTGCTAGGATAGGCTCAGCGGCGTCCAGGGGTCGTTGATTTTTGTAGTTAAATAAAACACCTTCGTTTCTTCAGTTGATTTCCAATGTTTATTTATACTAAATATTTCTTAAAGTATCCTTACGTCTATGTATACTTAAATATGGGGATGGAACAGCGAGGAGTCCCCAAATGGTCCAGCGACGGTGTTGGTGGAGGTCAGAGGCTGGAAGACCGATGCCACTGTTCTCAGCCTACACGAGCCGCCTCAAGGATCGAATATCGCAACGGGAGAGCCCTGAATACAATCCTCGTCTCCACGACCTTTACTGGAGAACAAGTGCAGGATCGACAATTGCAACGGGAGAGCCCTGAATACAATCCTCGTCTTCACGCACTTTACTGGAGAGCAAGTGCAGGATCGACAATTTCAACGGGAGAGCCCTGAATACAATCCCCGTTTCCCCACTCCGACTGGAAAGCAAGAGTAAGTGGTTATTCAGCCGGGTGATCCCTCACTCAATAACCGCTCTTTGCCTTGAGAACAAATAGTTATGTAGCCGGGCGATCCCTCACTCAATAACTAATTCTTCCCAGTAGTTGGAAAAGACTCCTATATCTCTATAGGTTTCTCTAGCTACTTTATACTACAAGATGTTTATCAAGTACGGGTGAGCCCTCTACCTAATAAACTAGCTCTTGTCGCATCGCAAGCTGCCAGCCAACTCAACTCTTGTTTAACAATTGTTCGCCTTTTATACTATTCGTGGCGCGCACACAGAAATACACACAACAACATGCATGTACACAGAACAGTGAATATTTCAAGTTCTGTTGTTAGCTGCGGGAGTGCGCATGTCTATGAGAAATACTTCCAGAGAGGCTGTCAGCTTTAAATGCTTTTAACATGATTGTGCAGGTATATAACTCTCAGTGCACCCTTACATATATATTCGTCTTATTTATTTTAGAGGACAAAAAAAAATATATAGAAAAGAATACATGATCAATTTCCATGCGCGCGTGTACATGCGTAAATATATAAAAGAAACTGTACTCCAAACATGAGAATAAAAAGAAAAAAATTCCATTACAATAAACTTAAATACTATTCTTTACGTAGCCCGTACAGTTATATTATTTGTTCAAAAACAACTTAAAAAAAACTTAAATAATCATTCCAAACGAATTTATTATTGTTGCGGCAAAAACGAGCCGGTCGACTTTTGTCGTCACAAGCTTAACTTGCTGCAAGTGTCAAAAAATCACTTGCTGCTAAAATCTCTTGCAAGTTGATCTACAAGTACGAAAAATATGGTTGTGCTAGTAAAAAAGTCTGAGTGTGTTGAGTTTTTCGAACTTGCTCTTGCATGTGTAAAGGCTGGGTTATGAAGTGTATAGATTTCATAGCCATATATTATACCAATTCTTCTTACGATGATAAAATTGTGAAACGGCATAATTGTGCTTCACTGTTGTATCACAAATATCTACATGACAAATCCTGATCACTGCGCTAGTATACACGAGAGCAATTATGCTGACATAACATGTCAATTTGTTTGCATATTCGGTGAGGGGAGCGGTTTTTGCTGTCACATTTTTTCATCCAGCTTCAAACCTGCATTAGCAGAACAAAATCTAATACATACGCACTTATGAAAACAACAAAAAATACACGTTCTGTGTTTTCTATTTTACGGAGCGTTTTTCAATCTTCAGTTGTCGTTCGGTGCATCCACATGAATAAGAAACCAAAAGGGGTTGATCATGGCAACAAACAGTAGAACTAATAAAATAAACTCATAGTAGTTTTTGAAGTAATTTTTAGTAAAAGTAAAAATTTTTGGTTACAGAAAATTTCAGCAAAATTTTACTCAAATCACATAAATAAAATTTGATGGTCGCATGAATAAGCAAAAACTTCTATTGGTTTTTAAATAGTCTTTTTAATTATGTGTGAGAAAGTAATCTTATATGAATATACCTTTAAAAATTCACTTTTCATGTTTGTGCAAATTGCACTACATACATACTTTTTTTTGTTTGCTTATTTGTTTTAAAAAAACAATTATATATAAACTATAAAAACGTTAGTTAGCAATATAAATAATATTTTACATATGTAAATATGCATTTTTAATATGATCCTAGTTGATTTCTACAGCATTTGACCTATAGCCTATGTACACTTACTCACATCTTAGGGGTGTGTGAGGAAGAGGTTGAAAATTTAAAAAACCTGTTTACATTACATTTTCACCATATTTCACCTGTCAATTATTAATTCAAGTGTTTTGGTTTGGGCAAACAAGGAAGTATTTTTTCTTTTTTACTATAAAAATAATAATTGTATGTATTACAATTATTAATAATATATTATTTTTGATGAAATTAAAATTTACTTATATATTTCTGTCCCGCTCTTTGTATAAATATTTGACACTTGTATATTTTCTAGTGATGGTATGAGTTTTTGAAGGTTTCTTTCGATTTTCCTTAGTGATGACACTAAAATAATCGATAGATGTTGAGTTCAGCAAAATGAGATGTGAACATCTTGTAAAGATGTTGAAAAATGTTGAGTTTTTTTGATACAGACTTTATATGGAAAGATGTTAACATCTTGCCAAAATGATGAAAGATGAAAGATATGTGTAATTGTAAATAGGCTATTAGGCTTTAGTTATATACATGAGAATTTTATATATTTGATGACACTAGAAATTTCTCCTAAGATTATTGCCCATTTCTCAACACCTATTCGCTAATTTTGTTTCAAAACGCATGTGTACAGCGATCGAAAAATACCACCAAATGAACAAAGTAATACGAACACACTCAAAGCTGTGTATACGTATACAATTTTATACCAGTTGAATTCATCCCGTGTGTTTTTAAAAGAACAAAAATTGTGCGGACTAAATATATGCTCGTGTATAGTAGCGCACTGATTATTAACAAGCATAAGTGCAAATTTCCAAGTTTTCCACACCCTGTTGTCTTTTACAAACAAATCATAATTTAATGTTTTCTGTGGATTGGATTGTAACATTTTGTACTAATTTTTGTGAATGGTGTTCAATGAATTTAAAGGTGTTTTAAATGAATAGCAATTATTTGATATCATATTAACTGGTAGCTATTTTGCAGTATATAAGTTTCCACAATATTTGAGATATGTTTTCTCTTGTGTGTGTATATGGTTGTAGTTGGTTTTGTAAAATAAGAACATTACCAAAATATTTGGTACATGTAAGTTGACTAGCCATATAAAAAAGACTTTTAAAAAAAGTAGGTGTTTATTTTGCTTAATAACACTGACACCAATGAATGGAAATTATAGACAAGTATTGTGGGTATTGTGAAATCTACTTAGATATATCTATATATATATATATATATATACATATATATATATATATATATATGCATATATATATATATATATATATATATATATGTATATATATGTATATATATATATATATATATATATATACAGTCGAAGCCCGGTATAACGAATGATATAATGTTAGGCACTTTCGTTAAAGTGAGATTTTCGTTATACCGAACTAATGTTTTTCCAATAATAAAGTACATTTATCATAGAATTCAAATAGTTTTATTTATATTTCATATAATTAAACATACTTATACATTAATACAAATCAATTATGTAAGAAATCAG
>OY776281.1:545000-555478 GCA_963675445.1 Linnaemya vulpina | reverse complement strand
AATCCTTGAAGGATAAGTAATAAAATCGTTTTTACGAAAAGGTCTAAAAACGTAACAATTGGTGTCAGAAGTGGGATTGCAAAAATAATTAAAAGGACATTGCAATTTAAGAAAAAGAAAAAAAGGACATTAAAAAAAAATAATAATTTTAAATAAATAATCATGAAATTTGATGAGCTAAAAGTTGAACAGCTGAAAAAGGAGCTCAGCAAGCTGGAATTGCCAACTGCAGGTAATAAGGCTGAACTGCAGAAGAGGCTGATAGATGAGTTTAAGAATCGCGGCATGGACATCGGGACATACGAGTTTGAGGACAAAGACGATGTGCAGGTATGCCCTCCTGCCACGACCAGCAGCATGGACATAAATTCAATGTTCGCTGCTATGATGATTCAGATAAAAGGAATCAGTGATGCACAAAGTGAAATAAAACAGAACTCTCAGCAGATGCAGGACAAGCTTGTAGCCGAAATTCAGCAGATACAGGAAAAACTTGTTGCCGAAATAACTGAAATAAAACAGGACTCTCAGCAGATGCAGGACAAGCTTGTAGCCGAAATAAGTGATATAAAACAGAACTCTCAGCAGATGCAGGACAAGCTTGTAGCCGAAATTCAGCAGATGCAGGAAAAACTTGTTGCCGAAATAACTGAAATAAAACAGGACTCTCAGCAGATGCAGGACAAGCTTGTAGCCGAAATAAGTGATATAAAACAGAACTCTCAGCAGATGCAGGAAAAGCTTGTAGCCGAAATACAGGAGTCAAATAAAGCCATGAACGAGACCCTGGTAGAGGTTTCTGAAGCCATTAACAGGAGGGTGGATTCTATCGAGAATAAATTCTCAGAGCTGGCGGATAGAGTCCAACATCTAGAATGCGGTGGCCTGGAACTGCATGCAAAGGAGTTCGAAGAGAAAATGCATGCTCTAGAGGACAAAGTGCATAACCTGGAGTGTAGTGGCGGGCCAGTACGAGCAGTTGCGGAGGTTTCTGCGCGGGCAAAAGCGCCATGCTTCGACGGCAGCGTACCATTAGGCATCTTCAAATTCCAGTTCGCGATTTATACAGAATGGAATTGCGATGTAGAGTTCAATCGAGTGTTTAGTGCAGCTAACATATCCAGGCGAGAGTCACCCGTTCCTGGACCATTTTAAAACTGAGGCTTTCGTTAACGGCATTCGCGACTCTGATGTTAAACTGGCGGTGTGCGCTACGCAGAAATCCACTTTCGCTGAAACTGTGTCATTTGCGCTGGCTCAAGAGACTGCCAGGATGCGGAATGTGGAGGTTTTGTCTGAGGAGGATAACAACCTAGTGGCTGGCGTTAAGGAGGCAAGGCGACAACTGCTGGCAGAGAAGGCTATCAAAGAAAAGCCTAAGTGCTTTAACTGCGGAAAAATCGGTAATTTTCAGCGCAGCTGCAAAGCACAAGGGAAGAAAGGTAGATCTGTTTTGCCACCAAGAAACAGCAAACGGGTGAACCAAACAACATCACAAGAGTCCCCGTTAAACTAAAACGAGCTAGCACTAAGGGGCAAGAGCTAGCTCTCACAAACGAGGGCCCCACAATCTCCATATCAGTGATGCAGCAGAAAAATAGCAACCTCACTGCGTCCGGACACATCAACGGGGAAAAGCACGTACTTACCATAGACACAGGGGAATCGCAGTCAATAATAAGGCCCGATATAGTAAAGGGGAAATGCGAGCGGTTAAGCAATATACGGCTACGTACAGCTACTGGAGAGCCTGCCACTGTGTATGGTAAGATTGAAGTGAAGGTGACTATAGCCAACATCAGCGTGAGACATGTGTTTATTGTTGCCGATATTGTCGATGAGGTTATTATTGGAGCCGATTTTATGATTAATCACGGCATTAATCTACATATGGGACAACAGCTGATGATTTGGCGTAATGTGGAAATACCCCTTGATGTTGGATATGACAAGAAACCGCAAGTAACAAGAGTATTTGCTATTGAGAGTCAGACAATACCGCCGCAGTCTGAAACAGTCATATGGGCGCGGATGAAGGGAGATTGTGAGGACAATCGGTTGTGGGTTGTAGAACCGGCAGATCTAAAGAGAGAGCTTATAACAGCGAAAGCTCTAGTGAAAACTAGTGAAGGAGGAATAGTCCCTATAAGAGTGCTTAACTTGTCAGACCATGAAAAAGTCATCAAAGAAAATTCCGATGTTGGCCAGTGTACTCCAGCAGAGGCAATAATAAACTGCGAGAGGAAGATAGAGCCTACTAATTTGTCCGCAAAAGAACGTGAACAATTTGAGGAATACGTAGAGAAATGGGTAGCAGGTCTATCAGCGACAGATAAAAATAAAGCCAAGCAGTTACTAAAAAGGCATGCCAGTATCTTCGCCATGGGAAGCCAAAGCCAGGGTAGAACTGCATTGGTTAAACATGAAATTAACACAGGCGAAGCTAGGCCGATTAAACAGCCACCCAGAAGCGTACCACTAGCAAAGCGAGATAAAGTAAAAGAACTTGTAAGTGAAATGGAGCGTGATGGTGTAATTGAGCCATCTTCTGGTCCTTGGAGTTCGCCTGTAGTCTTAGTTAAAAAGAAAGATGGCAGTACTAGATTCTGCGTAGACTACAGGAAGCTCAATGACATAACCAAGAAGGACAGTTATCCGCTCCCCAGGATCGATGACACTTTGGACACGCTAGCTGGTACCAAATGGTTCTCTACGCTGGACTTGCGAAGCGGATATTGGCAAGTGGAGATCGCAGAGAAAGATAAGGAGAAAACTGCCTTCAGTGTCGGCAACGGATTATGGCAGTTCAAAGTTATGCCATTTGGTCTCTGCAATGCTCCGGCCACATTTGAACGCCTAATGGAGAAGGTACTGATAGGACTTCACTGGAAGACATGCTTGGTATATCTCGATGACATAATCGTGATGGGGAAAACTTTTGATGAACACCTCAAAAACATGGCAGAAGTTCTTCAACGAATATCATCAGCTGGATTGAAACTCAGCTTGAAGAAATGTGCATTGTTCCAGAAAGAAGTAAAGTATTTGGGACATCGTGTTACAGCAGACGGAATCTCAACAGATGAAGATAAAATAAAAGCAGTAAGGGACTGGCATCAACCTAAAAATCTTCATGAATTGCGCAGCTTTTTGGGCCTTTGCACATACTACAGACGTTTTGTGCCGAATTTTGCCAGTGTAGCTGCAAGCTTGCATGAGCTGACAAAGAAGTCAAGACCATACCATTGGGGCGAGCCACAGGAAAAATCCTTCCAGAAACTCAAAGAATTATTATGTACGTCACCAGTGCTAGCGTATCCCATAGCTGGAGAAAAATTTGTGCTGGATACTGATGCGAGCGGCTATGGCATAGGGGGTGTGCTATCCCAAGTAGTAAATGGCACTGAGAAGGTCATAGGGTACTATAGCCGTGTACTCTCAAAACCTGAGAGGAATTACTGTGTGACAAGACGTGAGCTTCTGGCGGTATTGGAATGCATTAAACATTACCATAAGTACCTGTATGTCAACACTTTACATTAAGGACCGATCATTCTGCACTGAGATGGCTATTGCAGTTTAAAAATCCTGAAGGGCAACTGGCAAGGTGGATTGAGCGCCTGCAGAGCTACGACTTCAGCATTGAGCATAGAAGGGGAACAAAGCATAACAATGCTGATGCTCTTTCGAGAAGACCGTGCTGTTTAGAGTGTAAACATTGTGTTAGAACCGAGCAAAAGGAAGGCGTTGTGGATGTTCGGCTAATGCACATCGGCCCTGATGAAGACTGGTCAGCGGCACAGAGGGACGACGATATACTAAGGAAAATTATAGCGGCCAAAGAAGAGGACAGACGACCATCTCGGAATGAAATTTCGGCTGAAAGCCCACTCGCCAAATCTTATTGGGCTCAGTGGAACAGCCTTAAGGTAATAAAAGGGTGTTTATACCGCGTATGGGAAAGTGTAGATGGCAAAACAACTTCAAATTTAATAGTTGTGCCATACTCCAAGATAAGTAAAGTTTTACAGGAGTTTCATAATGGACCCAGTGGCGGTCATCTTGGAGTAACAAAAACACTTGAGAAACTGAAGCAGCGATTTTATTGGGTTGGATGTCAACAAGCCGTAGCTGACTGGATAGCAAACTGCCCACAGTGCATAGCAGCCAAAGGCCCAGTAAGAAGAAGCCGGGGACAGCTGCAACAATACAACTCAGGAGCACCATTCGAGCGGATCGCAATGGATGTAGCAGGTCCCTTTCCCGTCACTGAAGCCGGAAATCGTTATGTACTTGTGGTAATGGACTATTTCAGTAAATGGCCAGAGGTATATGCTATACCTAACCAGGAAGCAAAGACAATTGTAAATGCTTTCGTCAACAACTGGGTATGTCGCTATGGTGTCCCAATAGAATTACATTCCGACCAAGGAAGGAATTTCGAGTCTGCCATATTCAGAGAAATGTGCGAGTTGTATGGGATAAAGAAAACCAGAACGACGCCGCTGCATCCACAGTCTGATGGCATGGTAGAAAGGTTCAATCGCACCTTAGAAGAGTACTTACGAAAAGTAGTAAGCACCCATCAGAGGGATTGGGACGAGCACATCCCCAAATTTTTAATGGCATATAGGTCAGCTGTACACGACTCAACATCGAGAACGCCAGCCAAAATTGTCTTCGGGACGGAATTAAAACTACCTGGTGATTTGGAATTTGGTGTTAAGCCAACTGTAGAGGAAGGAGCTATTATGTCCCAGGAGAAGGAGGACTTAAACGAACTGCATGAGTTCGTGCGCAATAGAATCAAGATGGTCAGTGACAAGATGAAGGCTAGGTATGACCGCGCAGCAAACTCGGAGGGATTTATGGAAGGACAATTGGTTTTACTGTATAACCCACAACGGAAGAAAGGATTGTCCCCAAAAGTACAGACTCACTGGGAAGGCCCGTATAAAGTGATTAAGAGAGTGAATGACGATGTATACCGGATACAGAAGCACAATAGCCCAAGGTCGAAAATGAAGATAGTACATCTCGAACGATTGGCGCACTATGGAAGAGGTGATTGTATGCCTATTCGGGACGAACAGGCTTAAGTGGGCGGCAGTGTTACAAAGATTAGAAATAGATTTAAATAAAACGACAATGTGGCTATATGTACTTGGCAGCACTGGCAATATTATCTATAGTTGTCAAAATGTTACAAACACTATATAGATAATGTTCGAATTAACGGAAATGGAATACTCCAGAATATACAAGATCATTCAAGGCTGTGCCAGTAAGAGTAAACCACAACAACAACAAACATAGCAACATCAATGCTAAGAGATGTTGTTCTTAATGATCTTGTATGCAAGTATTCGCTGCTAATAAAACTAAATAGATTCACAAGTATACACAGCAATATACACGTAGAAGAAACAAAACCACACACTCATTCATACAACCACTCATAGTTACCATAGGCAAAACACACAGTACACTCATACATTCAACCACACATAGTTACCATATGCAAACCAAACAAGTCAGCATTGTCATACAAACACATACATGCCAAGTAAAATACAACCACCATACCCAGAACTTTCGCGAGGTTACCAGACGACGTCATTTTTGCTATATATAGGCGCTGCCAGAACTCAGCAATTATTCAGTGTGATTTCAAATATAGACGTGTTAACATCGCTGAGGGTTGAGTAGTACAAATACTCGTGTAAATAAAGTAGTAAATAAAGTGTTGCCGCATTATATTTCTAAAATTAATTTGTCCGTGTTTTGATTTGATGCAATAAAACGAATCCTTGAAGGATAAGTAATAAAATCGTTTTTACGAAAAGGTCTAAAAACGTAACAATTGGTGTCAGAAGTGGGATTGCAAAAATAATTAAAAGGACATTGCAATTTAAGAAAAAGAAAAAAAGGACATTAAAAAAAAAATAATAATTTTAAATAAATAATCATGAAATTTGATGAGCTAAAAGTTGAACAGCTGAAAAAGGAGCTCAGCAAGCTGGAATTGCCAACTGCAGGTAATAAGGCTGAACTGCAGAAGAGGCTGATAGATGAGTTTAAGAATCGCGGCATGGACATCGGGACATACGAGTTTGAGGACAAAGACGATGTGCAGGTATGCCCTCCTGCCACGACCAGCAGCATGGACATAAATTCAATGTTCGCTGCTATGATGATTCAGATAAAAGGAATCAGTGATGCACAAAGTGAAATAAAACAGAACTCTCAGCAGATGCAGGACAAGCTTGTAGCCGAAATTCAGCAGATGCAGGAAAAACTTGTTGCCGAAATAACTGAAATAAAACAGGACTCTCAGCAGATGCAGGACAAGCTTGTAGCCGAAATAAGTGATATAAAACAGAACTCTCAGCAGATGCAGGAAAAGCTTGTAGCCGAAATACAGGAGTCAAATAAAGCCATGAACGAGACCCTGGTAGAGGTTTCTGAAGCCATTAACAGGAGGGTGGATTCTATCGAGAATAAATTCTCAGAGCTGGCGGATAGAGTCCAACATCTAGAATGCGGTGGCCTGGAACTGCATGCAAAGGAGTTCGAAGAGAAAATGCATGCTCTAGAGGACAAAGTGCATAACCTGGAGTGTAGTGGCGGGCCAGTACGAGCAGTTGCGGAGGTTTCTGCGCGGGCAAAAGCGCCATGCTTCGACGGCAGCGTACCATTAGGCATCTTCAAATTCCAGTTCGCGATTTATACAGAATTGAATTGCGATGTAGAGTTCAATCGAGTGTTTAGTGCAGCTAACATATCCAGGCGAGAGTCACCCGTTCCTGGACCATTTTAAAACTGAGGCTTTCGTTAACGGCATTCGCGACTCTGATGTTAAACTGGCGGTGTGCGCTACGCAGAAATCCACTTTCGCTGAAACTGTGTCATTTGCGCTGGCTCAAGAGACTGCCAGGATGGTTTTCAAGCCACAGATATGTAAAGTGCGGAATGTGGAGGTTTTGTCTGAGGAGGATAACAACCTAGTGGCTGGCGTTAAGGAGGCAAGGCGACAACTGCTGGCAGAGAAGGCTATCAAAGAAAAGCCTAAGTGCTTTAACTGCGGAAAAATCGGTAATTTTCAGCGCAGCTGCAAAGCACAAGGGAAGAAAGGTAGATCTGTTTTGCCACCAAGAAACAGCAAACGGGTGAACCAAACAACATCACAAGAGTCCCCGTTAAACTAAAACGAGCTAGCACTAAGGGGCAAGAGCTAGCTCTCACAAACGAGGGCCCCACAATCTCCATATCAGTGATGCAGCAGAAAAATAGCAACCTCACTGCGTCCGGACACATCAACGGGGAAAAGCACGTACTTACCATAGACACAGGGGAATCGCAGTCAATAATAAGGCCCGATATAGTAAAGGGGAAATGCGAGCGGTTAAGCAATATACGGCTACGTACAGCTACTGGAGAGCCTGCCACTGTGTATGGTAAGATTGAAGTGAAGGTGACTATAGCCAACATCAGCGTGAGACATGTGTTTATTGTTGCCGATATTGTCGATGAGGTTATTATTGGAGCCGATTTTATGATTAATCACGGCATTAATCTACATATGGGACAACAGCTGATGATTTGGCGTAATGTGGAAATACCCCTTGATGTTGGATATGACAAGAAACCGCAAGTAACAAGAGTATTTGCTATTGAGAGTCAGACAATACCGCCGCAGTCTGAAACAGTCATATGGGCGCGGATGAAGGGAGATTGTGAGGACAATCGGTTGTGGGTTGTAGAACCGGCAGATCTAAAGAGAGAGCTTATAACAGCGAAAGCTCTAGTGAAAACTAGTGAAGGAGGAATAGTCCCTATAAGAGTGCTTAACTTGTCAGACCATGAAAAAGTCATCAAAGAAAATTCCGATGTTGGCCAGTGTACTCCAGCAGAGGCAATAATAAACTGCGAGAGGAAGATAGAGCCTACTAATTTGTCCGCAAAAGAACGTGAACAATTTGAGGAATACGTAGAGAAATGGGTAGCAGGTCTATCAGCGACAGATAAAAATAAAGCCAAGCAGTTACTAAAAAGGCATGCCAGTATCTTCGCCATGGGAAGCCAAAGCCAGGGTAGAACTGCATTGGTTAAACATGAAATTAACACAGGCGAAGCTAGGCCGATTAAACAGCCACCCAGAAGCGTACCACTAGCAAAGCGAGATAAAGTAAAAGAACTTGTAAGTGAAATGGAGCGTGATGGTGTAATTGAGCCATCTTCTGGTCCTTGGAGTTCGCCTGTAGTCTTAGTTAAAAAGAAAGATGGCAGTACTAGATTCTGCGTAGACTACAGGAAGCTCAATGACATAACCAAGAAGGACAGTTATCCGCTCCCCAGGATCGATGACACTTTGGACACGCTAGCTGGTACCAAATGGTTCTCTACGCTGGACTTGCGAAGCGGATATTGGCAAGTGGAGATCGCAGAGAAAGATAAGGAGAAAACTGCCTTCAGTGTCGGCAACGGATTATGGCAGTTCAAAGTTATGCCATTTGGTCTCTGCAATGCTCCGGCCACATTTGAACGCCTAATGGAGAAGGTACTGATAGGACTTCACTGGAAGACATGCTTGGTATATCTCGATGACATAATCGTGATGGGGAAAACTTTTGATGAACACCTCAAAAACATGGCAGAAGTTCTTCAACGAATATCATCAGCTGGATTGAAACTCAGCTTGAAGAAATGTGCATTGTTCCAGAAAGAAGTAAAGTATTTGGGACATCGTGTTACAGCAGACGGAATCTCAACAGATGAAGATAAAATAAAAGCAGTAAGGGACTGGCATCAACCTAAAAATCTTCATGAATTGCGCAGCTTTTTGGGCCTTTGCACATACTACAGACGTTTTGTGCCGAATTTTGCCAGTGTAGCTGCAAGCTTGCATGAGCTGACAAAGAAGTCAAGACCATACCATTGGGGCGAGCCACAGGAAAAATCCTTCCAGAAACTCAAAGAATTATTATGTACGTCACCAGTGCTAGCGTATCCCATAGCTGGAGAAAAATTTGTGCTGGATACTGATGCGAGCGGCTATGGCATAGGGGGTGTGCTATCCCAAGTAGTAAATGGCACTGAGAAGGTCATAGGGTACTATAGCCGTGTACTCTCAAAACCTGAGAGGAATTACTGTGTGACAAGACGTGAGCTTCTGGCGGTATTGGAATGCATTAAACATTACCATAAGTACCTGTATGTCAACACTTTACATTAAGGACCGATCATTCTGCACTGAGATGGCTATTGCAGTTTAAAAATCCTGAAGGGCAACTGGCAAGGTGGATTGAGCGCCTGCAGAGCTACGACTTCAGCATTGAGCATAGAAGGGGAACAAAGCATAACAATGCTGATGCTCTTTCGAGAAGACCGTGCTGTTTAGAGTGTAAACATTGTGTTAGAACCGAGCAAAAGGAAGGCGTTGTGGATGTTCGGCTAATGCACATCGGCCCTGATGAAGACTGGTCAGCGGCACAGAGGGACGACGATATACTAAGGAAAATTATAGCGGCCAAAGAAGAGGACAGACGACCATCTCGGAATGAAATTTCGGCTGAAAGCCCACTCGCCAAATCTTATTGGGCTCAGTGGAACAGCCTTAAGGTAATAAAAGGGTGTTTATACCGCGTATGGGAAAGTGTAGATGGCAAAACAACTTCAAATTTAATAGTTGTGCCATACTCCAAGATAAGTAAAGTTTTACAGGAGTTTCATAATGGACCCAGTGGCGGTCATCTTGGAGTAACAAAAACACTTGAGAAACTGAAGCAGCGATTTTATTGGGTTGGATGTCAACAAGCCGTAGCTGACTGGATAGCAAACTGCCCACAGTGCATAGCAGCCAAAGGCCCAGTAAGAAGAAGCCGGGGACAGCTGCAACAATACAACTCAGGAGCACCATTCGAGCGGATCGCAATGGATGTAGCAGGTCCCTTTCCCGTCACTGAAGCCGGAAATCGTTATGTACTTGTGGTAATGGACTATTTCAGTAAATGGCCAGAGGTATATGCTATACCTAACCAGGAAGCAAAGACAATTGTAAATGCTTTCGTCAACAACTGGGTATGTCGCTATGGTGTCCCAATAGAATTACATTCCGACCAAGGAAGGAATTTCGAGTCTGCCATATTCAGAGAAATGTGCGAGTTTTATGGGATAAAGAAAACCAGAATGACGCCGCTGCATCCACAGTCTGATGGCATGGTAGAAAGGTTCAATCGCACCTTAGAAGAGTACCTACGAAAAGTAGTAAGCACCCATCAGAGGGATTGGGACGAGCACATCCCCAAATTTTTAATGGCATATAGGTCAGCTGTACACGACTCAACATCGAGAACGCCAGCCAAAATTGTCTTCGGGACGGAATTAAAACTACCTGGTGATTTGGAATTTGGTGTTAAGCCAACTGTAGAGGAAGGAGCTATTACGTCCCAGGAGAAGGAGGACTTAAACGAACTGCA
>OY776281.1:530000-535000 GCA_963675445.1 Linnaemya vulpina | reverse complement strand
ACGACGTGTTTTTATGGCGATCCAAATAGAAAGAAAAGGTAAAGTAAAAGAAAATACCTTAAATTCTTTTCGAACACAACAACATTTAAGTACGGTTACCGGTTTACCACCTTGAAACAATAAATAAGTTGCAACTAAATAATTATAACTGAGTAATTGAGGACTCCTGTGGACTGTATAATTTCAATATAAATATATATATATATATTTACATATATAATTCAATTTATTTAAATTTAATTTTTTTTTTCATATAAGTGGGCCAGGAAGGACCCCTGATGATTTTAAAATTAGATGGACCAAGAAAGGACCCCTGATTAATATTTATAAAAATGGGCCAAGAAGGGACCCCTGATGAGTAGTTATATAAATGGGCCAAGAAGGGACCCCTGTTGATAATATGAGTCATGAGGGACTCCTGTTGGTATAAATGATTGGTTGTTATAATTATGGAGTCATGAGGGACTCCTGTTGAGGTCTAACGACCTATAATATTAAACTGACGTTTAATACGGCGATACACCTGAGATAACCCATCCAAATATAGTATATTGAGCAAGTGGCAGCCCCGGACTGGATTGTATACGAGTCTTTAAAATTAAGGGAATTACTTCGGGTCCCAACACCAACGCCACGTTCCTCGAAATATGAAAGTTGGGGTTGGCTAATTGAAGCCCTTCGAAGGACTCCAATATAGTGTTGGGAACCGATACGGACGGCGTTTTGATCCCCAGCATTTTCCGAATTCTAGCCGTCACGGAAATGTGTTGGGTGGGATCATAAAGTGACTGAATTTCAATCGTACAATAGTTCTCGCCATTAACATTCAAAACCGGAATTTTGAGCCTCCTGACGAAGTCAGGGCAAATATAACTATTTTGACAACACGAGTCCAATACAGCCCGAATTGGTATCTTCTGCCGATTGACTTTCAGTTTTAATCGCAATGTAGGTGACAATGCAATAGATTGCCGAATTGCCAAAGTTGGTGCATTTTCGCCCTTTTTCGGTTCCCGTTTAGACACGCCTTTTCTATGTTCGTGGAGTAGAGAATGGTGTTGTTGCTTACAAAATCTGCAATTCAAATTACTCACGCATTCTCTACCAACGTGCGTTGTCGACAAACAACGGAAACACAGTCTATGCACTGCCACCATACGGAGCTTTCGTTCCAGACTCATGTGGTGAAACTTGTAGCAAAACCTCAACGGGTGATTTTGCCGCAAATTGGACATTTAGTCCTCTTTGCTATGGCCGGACTTGAGGTCCTCACCGCGTTGGCTTTCACGTCATGAGCCCGAAATACCTCACTCAATTTGGGCACCTCCACTTGCTGGCGAAGCAACAGGTACTTCCAAAGTTGTTGTCGTATTAGTTTCCATCGATTCGTCGTAGTCTAGCAAACCGTCTTCGAACGAATCGGAAAAGTTGTTATTGATTGGAGTGCTCATGATTTCTAGGAAAAAAGGTGGTTAATAAAGGTAAATTGCTAAGAAAAGGAGATCGTAAATTAAGATTTGTACAAAACAACAAGCTTGGTTATTGGACGCGTAATTGTTCCACTTTGAGTTTTGCCGGCCACGACGCGAACGTGGCCGTCAGTACCTATATGAGTATCAGTGACTATACCCAACCTCCACGAAGTAGCAGGCAATTGTTCATTCTTTACTACCACCAAATCATTAATTTCAACATCTCTCTGGGGATGTTTCCATTTATACCTTTTATGGAGTTCTACCAATATTCTTCTTTCCATCTTTTACAGAATTGGTGAATCAGTGCTTTCACCTTCCGATAACGATTAACAATACTGATGGAAGTATCGTAAATAGTTGGCTCTGGCGGAGCCAGAATAGCCGAACCAATCAAAAAGTTTTCTGGTGTTAAGGCCAATGGTTCACCAGGGTTATCGGGCATAGGACTAAAGGTCGCGAATTCAAGAACGCCTCTATTCTAGCCAATACTGTAGATAGCTCCTCAAACGTATATTAACAATTTTGAACCTCATTTCTAAAATGAAGTTTAAAACTTTCAACTCCAGCTTCCCAAAGGCCACCCATATGAGAGGCACCCGCTGGACTAAAGCGCCAATTCAAACCTTTATAACCATAGCTAGAACACACACTAGCTTGGCATTCTTTAAAAAACGTTGGGAAATCTCTGGAAAGCACATTAGATGCTCCCACGAAATTAGTACCATTGTCTGAAAATATGGTATGGGGACAACCCCTTCTTGAAATAAATCTATTGAAAGCAGTCAGAAAAGTGTCAGTTGATAAATCTGACGCTGCTTCCAGATGTATTTCTTTTGTAGAAAAACACACGAATATGCACACGTACCCTTTTGTGATTCTAGAAGATTTACTAGTATAATTCTTTATATCGAAAGGTCCTGCGAAATCAACTCCTGTATTAAGAAACGGTCTATCAATACTGGTACGTTCAGAAGGAAGCGCAGCCATTATTTGACTACAAGTACGTTGTCGATCAATTATACAACGTTTGCAGTTATGTATCACCGTTCGAATCATGACTCGTAATCGTGGAACCCAATATTCGCATCGATAGATCCTTAGCATCAGTTGATTACTACCGTGAATAGTAATCAAATGTATGAATTCTGCCGTAAGCTATGCAAAACGACAGCCATACGGTAATATAATGGGATGCTGTTCGTAATATGACAATGAAGAAGATTTCACCAATCTACCATTCAATCTCATTATATTCAGTTCATCTAAAAACGGATTTAAGGGTATTAAAGAGCTTTTTACTGGCAAGGGCTCTTTATTTAAGAGACTTTTATACTCTTCTGGGTAAAAGGCTTTCTGAGCAACAATAGCCAAACGTAATTTGACTCTATTAATTTCATCGCTCGAAATAAGTTCTGATTCATAATTGAACTTTCCTTTATATGACTGATTCGTAGAGTGGAAGAAACGAAATACATATGATATCACTCGTAATGCTCTATCAAGTGAAGAAAATCTGTTCAAAATGTCTTCAAATTTCGAAAAAAATTAAGCGTGAACTTTGATTTTGTGACTCTCGATATCTGTATCTAAATGCTCAAAATTACTCTGATGCCAGTGAGTTTCGGGTTTAGACAGCCATGAAGGCCCGTGCCACCAGAGTTTACTTTCCAATAAAGTAAACGGATCTACCCCCCGGCTGCTTAAATCGGCAGGATTGTCTTCAGATCGAACATGAAACCAATTATGATTACCTGTATTCTCCTGAATACGACAAACTCTATTCGCTACAAAGGTAGTCCACGCCGAAGGCGTTTTACGCAACCATGCCAACAAGATAGTTGAATCTGTCCAACAACAGACTTTTGAAATTGGCACTTCTATTTCTCTCAGAGTATTTTTCAGCAATTCTGATGCTAAAACTGCTCCGCATAACTCAAGGAGGGGTAGAGAAATTGACTTAATTGGCGCTACCTTTGTTTTTGAAGACAATAAATGGCAATTTATTTCTCCCTGTTGGGTTACGGTTCGAATATATATTACCCCCGCGCATGCCTTTTCCGAGGCATCTGAAAAGACATGAATTTCAGTCTTTATAATAGTTTACCCATCTTGGCACCTGAATAATTTTTATTTGATTAAAAGATTGAACGAAATTCCCAATATTTTGGAACAGCTAGATTCCTCAAAGGCCAAAACTTTCGAATCGACTAAATGATCTACAGGTAATCCTTTCAAAATAGAAATTTCATTAGGTGTTTATTTCCTCAATTCGAAGCCAGCCGATAACAAGGCAGCAATTAATTCATCCCTAGCCATCACCGCAACCGATTCCTCATGAGTGCCAGTCAGAACATCATCCACGTACATATCCTTCCTCAATATCCTTGCAGGCATAGGAAATTCCTCCTCGCAGTTATCCGCAAATTGCAATAAGGTCCTGATTGCTAAATATGGCGCACAATTTAACCCAAAAGTTACTGTCTGCAGCGCATAATTCACAATACTGCCATCCGATGACCGATAAAGAATTCGTTGAAAGGGAGTGTGGGCCTAATGGACACGAATTTGCCTATACATTTCGGTAATGTCACAATTAAAGACAAACCTAAACAACCTCCAACGTAAAATTAAATTTACTAAATCGGCTTGCAAAGTAGGTCCTATAAAAAGACAATCATTTAGGGTATTGCCATTTGAAGTTTTATTAGATGCATTAAAAATAACTCGAAGTTTAGTTGTTTTTCTCTCTGGTTTGAAAACTGGGTGATGTGGCAAATAGCTTGATTTTGTGACGGCTTGGTTGTAGGATTTTACTACTGGCATATGATGTAAATGCAAATAGTCCATTAACACATCGTCATACATACTTTTAATCTCTGGTTTTTTAGAGAGGGACAATTCTACTCGCATTAATTGTTTAAACGCACTAGATCTCGATATTCCCAAAGAAATCTCAAGAGGAAACTCTGGTTTAAAGGGTAACGACACAGTATATCTACCAGTAGAATCCCGAATAGTGGTTTTCTTATAAATTTCCTCGCAAAATTTATCAGAAGGTGTCAAAATTTTTCTCTTTGGAGTTTCTTCCAATTACCAAAATCTCAAAAGATTTTGATTTAAATTATCCTCTTCAGAAAAGGTTACAGCAGTGGAAAAAACATTAACAGAATCAGTGGTTGAAGATTCAAGTGGACCTGTTAAAATCCATCCAAATACAGTCTTCTGGGCCATTAACGATCCACAAATATTTCGACGAACTTCACCAAGAATTATTCGGGGATATAAATCTGCACCAAGTAACAGATCTATTGATCTACTTTTATGGAAATTACGATCTGCTAATTGGAAATTCGGTAATTCCTTTCTAATATCCGAAGGACACATAAAATATGGCAGATTACCTGATATGGCAGGTAAAACAAAAGCACACGTCTCCAATTTAAGTCCTTGATTTAATGGCGAACCAACTCTAATAGTACAAATTTTCTTACTAATTGTGGAAGATTCTCTGTTAACACCCGAAAT
>OY776281.1:500000-525000 GCA_963675445.1 Linnaemya vulpina | reverse complement strand
GTTATTTTCTTGAATTATGTCACATTTGGCTGGCTTATTTTCTAATATATTTATAGTACAGTTATTAGCTTTGTTTATTTTAAAAATATTATTTCCTAAGAGATTTTTACATTGTGTTACTGAAGTATAATTACCATTACAAACAGTAATTTGTTTGTCCAATACTAATTTTCCATGCTAGTGGGAATATATTATATAATTTACATATATTTTTCTATATAGGATACTTATAAATTGTAATTATAGCTTGATTGTAAAAACATATATGGATATATGAATACTCTAGGATGTTTATTAATGGTAAGTCAAAAGCTTCATTAGATACGATATCTTTTATTTCATTTAGATTCATCGTTCCTGAATGAAAATTTCCATTTTTAGCAAAATTTATAGTAATTGTTATAGCTTCAAGTTCACGATATACTTCATTGATTATAATATTATCTGTGATAGCTTTAGGATTCAATGTTTCTAAGATTTGTTCAAACCGTGAGTTTACAATTTTTTGTCTGTTACTGTTTTCTATTAATTGATTAAGTCCTGTCTTTATTTCGATTAAGTCGTCGTGATCTGGTGTCCCGGTGAAAAATTTTAATGTTGAACCCAGAAAGTTTAGTGCTCTTTTTTCGCGATGTGTATTCGGTATTAATTGTGTTTTTAAAGATTCAATTCTACCTATTAATATTTGCTCTTCCTGGCTTTGTTCTGTATTATACATGCTTTGCATTATGTCCTCGTATGGTCTCAGTATTTTTGTCAAGTTAACTACGTGGTACAGATATGATGTGTCTTCGAACACATATTGTGCATTTCCTTCTATGAGTACGTATTTTTTGTTTGTTAAATCAGTTATGTTGTCGCCGAAAGCAAATGCGAGAAATACAATTCCAATTATTGTTGACTTGTTCATAGTGTAGTTTGTCTGCGTATACTATCTTTATGTATAACCTTACCCTTCGCTCTTAGGATTGTGTCCCCGCGATCTTCTTTTACCTTGTGTTGTGAGTATTTGATTTGGTTTTTGTTGCGGCGGTGTGTTTTGGCGTAAATTATATCTCCTTCCTTGTAGTTTATTGAGTGTCGATTCTTATTATGGTAATTGAGTAGTTTTTCGTGTTTGTCCTCGAGTTTCTCCTTAATATCAGAATATCATTCTCTGTTGAAAAATACGTCCTCAGGTCTATATCCTGTTGTGGAATGAATCATTTTATTATATTGTCTTACTGCATTGAATAACTCGTCTCCTGGTGTAGTGTTATTCTGTTGTGCCAAGGCTGTTGAAATTTCGATCAGAGTGCTATGGACACGTTCAACTTGACTGTTGGTTGTCGAATGATGAATGGGTGTTACTGTATGTTGTATTGATAGTCGCTCATAGACGCTTTTTGCTACTATGCCAATAAATACATTTTCATTATCAGTCATTAAATGTTTGGCGTTTGTGTAGATCTATGTGAGAATTTCTTCTTTATACTCATGAAAGTTTGTTTTGCTATGTAATTTGCGTATGTAACAGTATTTGGAGTATTTATCAATGGTGCTGATGTATGTTTGGTTATTCATGTAAAATATGTCCATCTGTATGTACTCCCCTACTTTCGTGGGTATTGGTGTTTTCCGTATTGGTTGTTTATTTGGTCTTCGTTCATATTTATTTTGTAGGCAGATATTACAATCTATACATTCTTTTTTACACATATCTCGAATGTTCGGCCAATGATATGTATGTTAATGATATTTCTTGAGCGTTATTTTTATAATTTCTATGTGCTCGTCTATCTCTTTTTGTTCTTCTACATTAATAACATCTTGTAATTGTGTTTATGTTATAACAAACAAATTGGATGGGAATGTAGTGATAATATCTAATGTTTCTTCGCTTAATTTTAATGCATTTTGAACTTTTGGATTTGTTATTTGCTTTAGTCTGTCTATCAATTCGTGTTTTGTTTTATAATATATGGTATGCCTAACTCGATCTGAAAAAATGGTACATGTATATATGTCGATTATTTTATTTTCGTCAAATATTGGTATTATTTGATTCCTAAAAGCATTTAGTGGTTGTTTGACTCTTTTAATACCTTCTGAAGGTGAACTTTGAGCTGAGTGTTGTGAACAACTGGATGTATTGTTAATTTGCTGCCGTGATAAAGCGTCTGCAACAACATTCTAATGCCCAGGCTTGTACACTAATTTTGCTCCATATTCTTCTATGAAGTTTTTCCATCTTATAAGTTTGGTGTTTGGATTCTTGTCCGAGATAGAAAAGATTAATGACTGGTGGTCAGTGTATATTGTTAGGTCAGCGATACCGTAAGGGTAGTTTCTTAATTTTTGTAAAGCCCAAACGATAGCTAACAATTCCTTTTCGTTTGTGCTGTAATTTTGCTCTGTTTCATTTAGAGTTCGTGAAATAAATACTATTGGTTTCTTATGCTGGGAGAGAACTGCGCCGATGGCAAAGTTACTTGCGTCGGTAGTTAACTCGAATGGTTCAGAAAATTCAGGTTGGAATAATTCGACCTGTGCCTGAAGGGCGTCTTATATTTTATTTAATGCGTCTAGTGCTGCTTGGTCGAGATTTATTTTTACTTTTGTACTTTGATTTTTACTAATTCCGCCATTATCTCCTCTGAGATGTATTGTGAGTGGTTTTACAATAGCTGCGAAGTTTTTAATAAATTTCCTGTAGTAACTTGCTAAGCCTAAGAATGATCTAAGTTCCTTTAAATTTGTAGGAATAGGATAGTTTTTTATTGTTTCCACCTTATTAGGGTCTACTGTTATTTTATTGTGCTTAATGATGTGTCCTAGATACTCTACAGAATCCTAAAAGAAGTGAGATTTTTCATCGGAAATTTTCATGTTAGCGTTGTGGAGTGCATTAATTATAATGGAGATGTGCTCCATGTGTTCTTCGGGTGAGGAGGAATATATTAGCACGTCATCTATATAAACATATGCAAACTTTCCTATATACGGACGCAGAATATCGTCTATGCATCGTTGAAAAATGGAAGGAGCGTTTTTAAGACCAAACGGCATCCTTAAAAATTCATACTTTTCACCGTTCACACTGAATGCTGTTTTTCCCCTGTCCGATTCTTTTATAAGAATTTGATGGCATCCTGATTCCAAATCTAACGTGGTGAATACTTTTGCTTTTCCCAAGTTCTGGATTGTCATTCCAACATCTGGAATTGGGTAACGGTCGGTAATTGTTTGAGCGTTTAGCTTCTGGAAATCAACTACCATTCGCCTTTTGGGTTTTCCTTCTTCATCGGTACCCTTTTTTGCGACTGTCCAGATGGGGGAATTGTACGGACTCCTACTTGGCTGAATAACTTTATTATCCAGTAATTTCTGTATTTCATTATTAATAAACTCGTTATCCGATATTGGATAAGGGTATTGTCTTACATAAATAGGGTCTTCAGATTTTGTTCTGATAGATGCCTGAATGGTTGTAGTAAATGGCAATACTTCGTTAGTTTCCCTATTCCTTTGCATTATTTTTTCAATACCTTTCCTATAAATTTCGTTGTTAATTGTATAATTTATCTTTTCCTCATTTTTTCCTAAATTTTTCCTATATTTATATTTTAAGCTATAGTCGAAGAGATTGATCTCTGCCTTGATTGATCTTAACCCCTGTTCTTCTAAAAGCATATCAAATTCTTGAAGGGCCTCTGTTTCATAGAAAGTTAAATGGTGGTTTAAGACAGTAAAAATTTTTTTTCGTATTTACCATTGAATATCCATGAAATGTTTTGACTTTCACCGGATTAATTTTTATTGGTTTCCCTATCTTAGAACTAGTACTAATATAATTACTTGTAGCTCCCGTATCTATTAAAATATTTATTGATCTACCTGTTTCTCTGCAAGTGCGTTGTAGACATGGCAGACCATTTACTCTTCTAAAAAAGCACTTCCGGTTTCAAGATCGTCTTCGGTGTATTGAGGCTGGAGTGATTGAAGATCCTCGTCCTGTGTCTGGTGTACTCGTTGAACCTTATTAAAGTTGTGGGTTGAAAAATTATTTTCCCTCTTCACAGGATTTTGATTGTTGCGGAATGGATTATGATGTGTAGTAGTGTTTTGTTGAGGATTATTGTTACCCCATCTTTGTTGTTGCGGGAAATTTGTAGGCCTTCTGTATTGCGTTGAGTTGTCGACTTCCATTGGTTCTACTTGGTTTCTTCGTGATGCCGCAAAATTGTGGTGTCGTTGTTGAACCTGATGTGATGGCTTTAGTTGGCGGTGTTCGTTACCTCCATGATGTATATGCCGTTGTTCATTACGGTGTTCCTGTCGTCTTACGTTGGCATTTTCAAAATGACGATCTTCGTTGTCGTGGTAGATGGTGCTGGCAATGGCATAAGCTTCTCCCAGACTCTTTGGTTGGTTAGCATAGGGGATTCCTTTTGTGTAATTGCTTCTTAATCCCATCATAAAAGTGCGGATCGCATCGTCGTTGGCATCTGATAGTCTTCCTCTTCTCATACTCTCACCTGAGGTTTAGATTTTTTGTTGTATGATGGTTAATGCTTGATGGATTTCATCGTTGAATTCGGTCAGAGTTTTGTTCCCCTGTTTAATTCTAGTCATAATTTCTTTTAATACGTAAAATGGACGTTTATTCGCATACGTATATTCTAAGCGCTTTATTATGGCATAGAAATTTAGTTCTGTACCGTTTACGGATAAAACTTTTCATGCAGCGCCAATAATTTTTGCACGTATAATGCATACGCAGTTATAGTATTCGGGACTATTTGAAAATTGTTTAATATTTTCCATTTGGGTCCATACCTGATTTCTCCATGGGTTATATTCTCCTTCCAGCCCACAGAATGTTGGTAAACACTTGAAGATTTCTGTGTTAATATGAGTGGCACTCGGTATATATGGTTTCAGGGCAGGCGTTGCTGGAATCGTGGTTTCAGCAAATGGTGTATTGCCTTTCAATGTTTCGAAGTCTGTTTTCAGGGATGCTAGTTGTTCAGTTAGTGCCTGAATATGAGCTAGGAGTGTTGCAGCTTCCGTCATGTTGATATCTTCTTCTAGTAGGCGTCTTGAGTTAAATATTTGCTGTCGTTTTGCGTGCGAACCCAGTGTGTATTTTTTACTTTCACTACAATGTTCACTTTCTCGAAGTATTTGAAACTTTTACTGTTTTTTTAAATTTTTGTTCAATTTTTCAGAAATTTTATTTTTATTATTTCCAATTTTTCAAGAATTTATTTTTATTATTTCCAATTTTTCAGGAATTTATTTTTTTTATTTCCAATTTTTCAGGAATTTATTTTTATCCTTCTTCAGGATCGTGGAATTTTTATTTGGCTGGGAATACAAGATTATTTCGCTTGTATCCCGGTTGAGCCCCCAGTTAATTCCTTGGTAAAGGAATGAATCAATAAAATTTAAATAAATTCTTTTCACACCGAAACGTGTGTTTCTTTATTATTTATATTCTTAAGACTAATTACATTATTTTCCTTAACATCTATTTATATTAATAATTATGTTTAGTATTCTTTGTTGAGACTGCAAGAAGCATATTTTAAGGTTTCTTTGTCTGTTACCTAAAACACATTTTCTTATTTTGAATATTTTCTTATAACTAGGTATCTTAATGTACACCAAAATATGTTTTTCACTTAGTTCTTTGTTTTATTATTAGTGATAAATATAGTTTCGATTTGCCTTTGTTTCTTATCAGTAAAGATGTACCTTTATTATCATAATACATTTATTTGGGTAATGTTTGTTCATGCCATTTTCTTATCAGTAGAGATGTACCTTTATTATCAGTAATTAAATATGAAAGAGTATTATCGAGGTATTAAATCGTGCGGTAGGAAAACAAATTCTGTTTGCGCAGCCCGTTCTCTCCTTGAAATATGTATACTGTAAACAACAAATTGTTTCTCTCGCGCTCTTTGTGTTTCTTCAAACAAATTATGACTATCAGGAATGGATAACTTGTGTATATTGTCCATTTAAATACGCTTTTAGTTTTACAGGCAGACTTAAATACTTCAAGTAATTTATGCGAAAAATGTGGTAGCAACATGAAAGAAGTAAAGAAAAATCGTCATTGTTTATTAAACAGGTGTTTTGCTTATAATTCAATGTATTTCAAGTGTTGGGTATGATATTATTTTTAAATTTTTCAATTGTATTAGGAGCCTATTTGTACAATAAATATTATATTATTGGTTTTTGACTTTATTCTATTGATAATTAACTTTATTTACGTAACTTCTTGAAATTTTTTAGCAAATTTTTCTCAACATCACAATGTTTTATTTTTGAAAATAAACTCTTTTTAAATATATTTTTATACATTTTTATTAAATGGCTTCGTGGTCTTTTAACAGAAAATGGAATTCAATGCTCAGATATCCACTGTGTCTTGCACCAGCAGGCTCTATTTTTTCAATTAGTTGTTTACTACATCATCTATGTCAATGAGTCCCCGGTATTCCTTTATCCGTAATAGGGTAGCTACATGCTGGTCGGATAATCGATTTCGCATTTTACTTAAAATTATTTTAAGGCTGGAAAATGCTACCTCACAATTGTATGTCGTTCCAAACATTGAGTAAAGTTTATAAATTTCTGTTTTGATTTTATGGTATTTATTGCCATCAAGATTTCTCCAAAAGCGTTCCCCTGACTCTAATGGAATCTCAAAATCTTCCCTCAACAAATGCTGTTAATATCTGTGCTCTCATCTAAAGCGATAAAAAAATTTTTGCAATTTTTTAATCTTTTTTAGCTGAACAATATATATAATTACTTAAATCCTCCGCCCGTCGTATCACTGTGGCCCGCGACAATGGAATGCTTTGGAAAAGTTGTATAGTCTCCTTGAACTTTTCACCAAAACATGCCAGGACATTAGTCGTTAGCTTTGCAAAGAAAGAGCTATCCTGAAATGGGCGGCATTGCTTTGCAGGAGCTAAAGCTACTGTAAAAGAAGCCTTTTTTAAGGTCAATAGGTCATGCTCGTTTTCTCCTATTTTTATATCACTAACATTACTATCGTTACTAATATTACTGATATTAATGATATCGTCAACTTGATTGTTTATAATATCAGTATCATTATTAATGTTTCTAATATTATAAATACAATTGTTATTATCAGTATTAATATTATTACTATTAGTCATGTCATTTACCATAAACTTTAGAAAAAAGCTCGCTTTAAGTTGTAGAACTTTTAGAGTGCGATCTCTCCCCTGAATTTTTTCGAACTCCCCATGACATGTTAGATAATGTCTTTTTATATAATAATAACTAGGTAAACTCAAAACATGATGGCATATCATGCATTGTGTATTACCATCCATATCTTTTATCAAAAAGAATTCGCTTGCATACATTTCATTAAACATTTTCCGCGTTGTGTTCTCTCAACAGGTGATAAACATAAAGTGATTCAAATCCATATTTATACTTCTGACTAGCGTTGGCAAAATATTTTCTCTTACACAAACGTATGTTTATGTGTTGAATTGTTGTAAAATTTCAATGAAAAGTAAACATTATAGGCTTTTCCAACCCTGTTCAGATGTTTCGCTGCTACAAATACATTGAAAATGTGTTTATGTAGTGGTGCGTAACACTGATATAGATATATACGTATATATATATATATATATATATATATATATATATATACTATACACATATATATATATATATATATATACTATACACATATATATATATATATATATATATATATATATATATACTATACACATATATATATATATATATATATATATATATATATATATATATACTATACACATATATATATATATATATATATATATATATATATACTATACACACATATATATATATATATATATATATATATATATACTATACACACACACATATATATATATATATATATATATATATACTACACACATATATATATATATATATATATATATATATATACATACATATATATATATATATATATATATATATATATATACATACATATATATATATATATATATATATATATATATACATACATATAGATATATATATATATATATATATATATATATATACATATATATATATATATATATATATATATATATATATATAAATATATATATATATATATATATATATATATATATAAATATATATATATATATATATATATATATACTATACACATATATATATATATATATATGTATATATATATATATATATATATATATATATATATATTGTTGTATCTAATTTTTTAACCTTTTTTTCTTTTTTTTTTAGTAATTAATAGATTTGTTTAAGTTTTGAGGTTATTTTATATTATTATATATTTCGATATTTCTTCAGGAAATTATTTTATATTGTCAAAAATTTTCTTTTCAATTATATATATAAAAATTTTTTTAACAACATAAATCAAAAATTGTTTATACTAATTTATAAAAAGTATAAATTAGTTAATTTTAAATATTAAAACATACTAACTACAAAATTCATAAATATTATAAATTTTAGTTATATATAATAATGTAATGAAAACGATGTGTATGTGTTAACAAACAATTCTTTTAATGTTATTTTTATAATTTCTATGTGCTCGTCTATGTGTTCGCGTTACTATCTCTTTTTGTTCTTCTACATTAATAACATCTTGTAATTGTGTTTGTGTTATAACAAACAAATTGGATGGGAGTGTAGTGATAATATCTAATGTTTCTTCGCTTAATTTTAATGCATTTTGAACTTTTGGATTTGTTATTTGCTTTAGTCTGTCTATCAATTCGTGTTTTGTTTTAAAATATATGGTATGCCTAACTCGATCTGAAAAAATGGTACATGTATATATGTCGATTATTTTATTTTCGTCAAATATTGGTATTATTTGATTCCTAAAAGCATTTAGTGGTTGTTTGACTCTTTTAATACCTTCTGAAGGTGAACTTTGAGCTGAGTGTTGTGAACAACTGGATGTATTGTTAATTTGCTGCCGTGATAAAGCGTCTGCAACAACATTCTAGTGCCCAGGCTTGTACACTAATTTTGCTCCATATTCTTCTATGAAGTTTTTCCATCTTATAAGTTTGGTGTTTGGATTCTTGTCCGAGATAGAAAAGATTAATGACTGGTGGTCAGTGTATATTGTTAGGTCAGCGATACCGTAAGGGTAGTTTCTTAATTTTTGTAAAGCCCAAACGATAGCTAACAATTCCTTTTCGTTTGTGCTGTAATTTTGCTCTGTTTCATTTAGAGTTCGTGAAATAAATACTATTGGTTTCTTATGCTGGGAGAGAACTGCGCCGATGGCAAAGTTACTTGCGTCGGTAGTTAACTCGAATGGTTCAGAAAATTCAGGTTGGAATAATTCGACCTGTGCCTGAAGGGCGTCTTTTATTTAATTTAATGCGTCTAGTGCTGCTTGGTCGAGATTTATTTTTACTTTTGTACTTTGATTTTTACTAATTCCGCCATTATCTCCTCTGAGATGTATTGTGAGTGGTTTTACAATAGCTGCGAAGTTTTTAATAAATTTCCTGTAGTAACTTGCTAAGCCTAGGAATGATCTAAGTTCCTTTAAATTTGTAGGAATAGGATAGTTTTTTATTGTTTCCACCTTATTAGGGTCTACTGTTATTTTATTGTGCTTAATGATGTGTCCTAGATACTCTACAGAATCCTAAAAGAAGTGCGATTTTTCATCGGAAATTTTCATGTTAGCGTTGTGGAGTGCATTAATTATAATGGAGATGTGCTCCATGTGTTCTTCGGGTGAGGAGGAATATATTAGCACGTCATCTATATAAACATATGCAAACTTTCCTATATACATCGTTGAAAAACGGAAGGAGCGTTTTTAAGACCAAACGGCATCCTTAAAAATTCATACTTTTCACCGTTCACACTGAATGCTGTTTTTTCCCTGTCCGATTCTTTTATAAGAATTTGATGGCATCCTGATTCCAAATCTAACGTGGTGAATACTTTTGCTTTTCCCAAGTTCTAGATTGTCATTCCAACATCTGGAATTGGGTAACGGTCGGTAATTGTTTGAGCGTTTAGCTTCTGGAAATCAACTACCATTCGCCTTTTGGGTTTTCCTTCTTCATCGGTACCCTTTTTTGCGACTGTCCAGATGGGGGAATTGTACGGACTCCTACTTGGCTGAATAACTTTATTATCCAGTAATTTCTGTATTTCATTATTAATAAACTCGTTATCCGATATTGGATAAGGGTATTGTCTTACATAAATAGGGTCTTCAGATTTTGTTCTGATAGATGCCTGAATGGTTGTAGTAAATGGCAATACTTCGTTAGTTTCCCTATTCCTTTGCATTATTTTTTCAATACCTTTCCTATAAATTTCGTTGTTAATTGTATAATTTATCTTTTCCTCATTTTTTCCTAAATTTTTCCTATATTTATATTTTAAGCTATAGTCGAAGAGATTGATCTCTGCCTTGATTGATCTTAACCCCTGTTCTCCTAAAAGCATATCAAATTCTTGAAGGGCGTCTGTTTCATAGAAAGTTAAATGGTGGTTTAAGACAGTAAAAATTTTTTTTCGTATTTACCATTGAATATCCATGAAATGTTTTGACTTTCACCGGATTAATTTTTATTGGTTTCCCTATCTTAGAACTAGTACTAATATAATTACTTGTAGCTCCCGTATCTATTAAAATATTTATTGATCTACCTGTTTCTCTGCAAGTGCGTTGTAGACATGGCAGACCATTTACTCTCCTAAAAAAGCACTTCCGGTTTCAAGATCGTCTTCGGTGTATTGAGGCTGGAGTGATTGAAGATCCTCGTCCTGTGTCTGGTGTACTCGTTGAACCTTATTAAAGTTGTGGGTTGAAAAATTATTTTCCCTCTTCACAGGATTTTGATTGTTGCGGAATGGATTATGATGTGTAGTAGTGTTTTGTTGAGGATTATTGTTACCCCATCTTTGTTGTTGCGGGAAATTTGTAGGCCTTCTGTATTGCGTTGAGTTGTCGACTTCCATTGGTTCTACTTGGTTTCTTCGTGATGCCGCAAAATTGTGGTGTCGTTGTTGAACCTGATGTGATGGCTTTAGTTGGCGGTGTTCGTTACCTCCATGATGTATATGCCGTTGTTCATTACGGTGTTCCTGTCGTCTTACGTTGGCATTTTCAAAATGACGATCTTCGTTGTCGTGGTAGATGGTGCTGGCAATGGCATAAGCTTCTCCCAGACTCTTTGGTTGGTTAGCATAGAGGATTCCTTTTGTGTAATTGCTTCTTAATCCCATCATAAAAGTGCGGATCGCATCGTCGTTGGCATCTGATAGTCTTCCTCTTCTCATACTCTCATCTGAGGTTTCGATTTTTTGTTGTATGATGGTTAATGCTTGATGGATTTCATCGTTGAATTCGGTCAGAGTTTTGTTCCCCTGTTTAATTCTAGTCATAATTTCTTTTAATACGTAAAATGGACGTTTATTCGCATACGTATATTCTAAGTGGTTTATTATGGCATAGAAATTTAGTTCTGTCCCGTTTACGGATAAAACTTTTGATGCAGCGCCAATAATTTTTGCACGTATAATGCATACGCAGTTATAGTATTCGGGACTATTTGAAAATTGTTTAATATTTTCCATTTGGGCCCATACCTGATTTCTCCATGGGTTATATTCTCCTTCCAGCCCACAGAATGTTGGTAAACACTTGAAGATTTCTGTGTTAATTTGAGTGGCACTCGGTATATATGGTTTCAGGGTAGGCGTTGCTGGAATCGTGGTTACAGCAAATGGTGTATTGCCTTTCAATGTTTCGAAGTCTGTTTTCAGGGATGCTAGTTGTTCAGTTAGTGCCTGAATATGAGCTAGGAGTGTTGCAGCTTCCGTCATGTTGATATCTTCTTCTAGTAGGCGTCTTGAGTTAAATATTTGCTGTCGTTTTGCGTGCGAACCCAGTGTGTATTTTTTACTTTCACTACAATGTTCACTTTCTCGAAGTATTTGAAACTTTTACTGTTTTTTTAAATTTTTGTTCAATTTTTCAGAAATTTTATTTTTATTATTTCCAATTTTTCAAGAATTTATATTTATTATTTCCAATTTTTCAGGAATTTATTTTTTTATTTCCAATTTTTCAGGAATTTATTTTTATCCTTCTTCAGGATCGTGGAATTTTTATTTGGCTGGGAATACAAGATTATTTCGCTTGTATCCCGGTTGAGCCCCCAGTTAATTCCTTGGTAAAGGAATGAATCAAAAAAATTTAAATAAATTCTTTTCACACCGAAACGTGTGTTTCTTTATTATTTATATTCTTAAGACTAATTACATTATTTTCCTTAACATCTATTTATATTAATAATTATGTTTAGTATTCTTTGTTGAGACTGCAAGAAGCATATTTTAAGGTTTCTTTGTCTGTTATCTAAAACACATTTTCTTATTTTGAATATTTTCTTATAACTAGGTATCTTAATGTACACCAAAATATTTTTTTCACTTAGTTCTTTGTTTTATTATTAGTGATAAATATAGTTTCGATTTGCCTTTGTTTCTTATCAGTAAAGATGTACCTTTATTATCATAATACATTTATTTGGGTAATGTTTGTTCATGCCATTTTCTTATCAGTAGAGATGTACCTTTATTATCAGTAATTAAATATGAAAGAGTATTATCGAGGTATTAACTCGTGCGGTAGGAAAACAAATTCTGTTTGCGCAGCCCGTTCTCTCCTTGAAACATGTATACTGTAAACAACAAATTGTTTCTCTCGCGCTCTTTGTGTTTCTTCAAACAAATTATGACTATCAGGAATGGATAACGTGTGTATATTGTCCATTTAAATACGCTTTTAGTTTTACAGGCAGACTTAAATACTTCAAGTAATTTATGCGAAAAATGTGGTAGCAGCATGAAAGAAGTAAACAAAAATCGTCATTGTTTATGAAACAGGTGTTTTGCTTACAATTCAATGTATTTCAAGTGTTGGGTATGATATTATTTTTAAATTTTTCAATTGTATTAGGAGCCTATTTGTACAATAAATATTATACTATTGGTTTTTGACTTTATTCTATTGATAATTAACTTTATTTACGTAACTTCTTGAAATTTTTTAGCAAATTTTTCTGAACATCACAATGTTTTATTTTTGAAAATAAACTCTTTTTAAATATATTTTTATACATTTTTATTAAATGGCTTCGTGGTCTTTTAACAGAAAATGGAATTCAATGCTCAGATATCCACTGTGTCTTGCACCAGCAGGCTCTATTTTTTCAATTAGTTGTTTACTACCTCATCTATGTCAATGAGTCCCCGGTATTCCTTTATCCGTAATAGGGAAGCTACATGCTGGTCGTATAATCGATTTCGCATTTTACTTAAAATTATTTTGAGGCTGGAAAATGCTACCTCACAATTGTATGTCGTTCCAAACATTGAGTAAAGTTTATAAATTTCTGTTTTGATTTTATGGTATTTATTGCCATCAAGATTTCTCCAAAAGCGTTCCCCTGACTCTAATGGAATCTCAAAATCTTCCCTCAACAAATGCTGTTAATATCTGTGCTCTCATCTAAAGCGATAAAAAAATTTTTGCAATTTTTTTATCTTTTTTAGCTGAACAATATATATAATTACTTAAATCCTCCGTCCGTCGTATCACTGTGGCCCGCGACAATGGAATGCTTTGGAAAAGTTGTATAGTCTCCTTGCACTTGTCACCAAAACATGCCAGGACATTAGTCGTTAACTTTGCAAAGAAAGAGCTATCCTGAAATGGGCGGCATTGCTTTGCAGGAGCTAAAGCTACTGTAAAAGAAGCCTTTTTTAAGGTCAATAGGTCATGCTCGTTTTCTCCTATTTTTATATCACTAACATTACTATCGTTACTAATATTACTGATATTAATGATATCGTCAACTTGATTGTTTATAATATCAGTATCATTATTAATGTTTCTAATATTATAAATACAATTGTTATTATCAGTATTAATATTATTACTATTAGTCATGTCATTTACCATAAACTTTAGAAAAAAGCTCGCGTTAAGTTGTAGAACTTTTAGAGTGCGATCTCTCCCCTGAATTTTTTCGAACTCCCCATGACATGTTAGATAATGTCTTTTTATATAATAATAACTAGGTAAACTCAAAACATGATGGCATATCATGCATTGTGTATTACCATCCATATCTTTTATCAAAAAGAATTCGCTTGCATACATTTCATTAAACATTTTCCGCGTTGTGTTCTCTCAACAGGTGATAAACATAAAGTGATTCAAATCCATATTTCTACTTCTGACTAGCGTTGGCAAAATATTTTCTCTTACACAAACGTATGGTTATGTGTTGAATTGAAAATGTGTTTATGTAGTGGTGCGTAACACTGATATAGATATATAACTATATATATATATATATATTATATATATATATATATTAATATATATATATATTAATATTATATATATATATATATTAATACATATATATATTGTTGTATAAGTATAAATTAGTTAATTTTAAATATTAAAACATACTAACTACAAAATTCATAAATATTATAAATTTTAGTTATATATAATAATGTAATGAAAACGATGTGTATGTGTTAACAAACAATTCTTTTAATGTTATTTTTATAATTTCTATGTGCTCGTCTATGTGTTCGCATTACTATCTCTTTTTGTTCTTCTACATTAATAACATCTTGTAATTGTGTTTGTGTTATAACAAACAAATTGGATGGGAATGTAGTGATAATATCTAATGTTTCTTCGCTTAATTTTAATGCATTTTGAACTTTTGGATTTGTTATTTGCTTTAGTCTGTCTATCAATTCGTGTTTTGTTTTAAAATATATGGTATGCCTAACTCGATCTGAAAAAATGGTACATGTATATATGTCGATTATTTTATTTTCGTCAAATATTGGTATTATTTGATTCCTAAAAGCATTAAGTGGTTGTTTGACTCTTTTAATACCTTCTGAAGGTGAACTTTGAGCTGAGTGTTGTGAACAACTGGATGTATTGTTAATTTGCTGCCGTGATAAAGCGTCTGCAACAACATTCTAGTGCCCAGGCTTGTACACTAATTTTGCTCCATATTCTTCTATGAAGTTTTTCCATCTTATAAGTTTGGTGTTTGGATTCTTGTCCGAGATAGAAAAGATTAATGACTGGTGGTCAGTGTATATTGTTAGGTCAGCGATACCGTAAGGGTAGTTTCTTAATTTTTGTAAAGCCCAAACGATAGCTAACAATTCATTTTCGTTTGTGCTGTAATTTTGCTCTGTTTCATTTAGAGTTCGTGAAATAAATACTATTGGTTTCTTATGCTGGGAGAGAACTGCGCCGATGGCAAAGTTACTTGCGTCGGTAGTTAACTCGAATGGTTCAGAAAATTCAGGTTGGAATAATTCGACCTGTGCCTGAAGGGCGTCTTTTATTTTATTTAATGCATCTAGTGCTGCTTGGTCGAGATTTATTTTTACTTTTGTACTTTGATTTTTACTAATTCCGCCATTATCTCCTCTGAGATGTATTGTGAGTGGTTTTACAATAGCTGCGAAGTTTTTAATAAATTTCCTGTAGTAACTTGCTAAGCCTAGGAATGATCTAAGTTCCTTTAAATTTGTAGGAATAGGATAGTTTTTTATTGTTTCCACCTTATTAGGGTCTACTGTTATTTTATTGTGCTTAATGATGTGTCCTAGATACTCTACAGAATCCTAAAAGAAGTGCGATTTTTCATCGGAAATTTTCATGTTAGCGTTGTGGAGTGCATTAATTATAATGGAGATGTGCTCCATGTGTTCTTCGGGTGAGGAGGAATATATTAGCACGTCATCTATATAAACATATGCAAACTTTCCTATATACATCGTTGAAAAACGGAAGGAGCGTTTTTAAGACCAAACGGCATCCTTAAAAATTCATACTTTTCACCGTTCACACTGAATGCTGTTTTTTCCCTGTCCGATTCTTTTATAAGAATTTGATGGCATCCTGATTCCAAATCTAACGTGGTGAATACTTTTGCTTTTCCCAAGTTCTGGATTGTCATTCCAACATCTGGAATTGGGTAACGGTCGGTAATTGTTTGAGCGTTTAGCTTCTGGAAATCAACTACCATTCGCCTTTTGGGTTTTCCTTCTTCATCGGTACCCTTTTTTGCGACTGTCCAGATGGGGGAATTGTACGGACTCCTACTTGGCTGAATAACTTTATTATCCAGTAATTTCTGTATTTCATTATTAATAAACTCGTTATCCGATATTGGATAAGGGTATTGTCTTACATAAGTAGGGTCTTCAGATTTTGTTCTGATAGATGCCTGAATGGTTGTAGTAAATGGCAATACTTCGTTAGTTTCCCTATTCCTTTGCATTATTTTTTCAATACCTTTCCTATAAATTTCGTTGTTAATTGTATAATTTATCTTTTCCTCATTTTTTCCTAAATTTTTCCTATATTTATATTTTAAGCTATAGTCGAAGAGATTGATCTCTGCCTTGATTGATCTTAACCCCTGTTCTCCTAAAAGCATATCAAATTCTTGAAGGGCCTCTGTTTCATAGAAAGTTAAATGGTGGTTTAAGACAGTAAAAATTTTTTTTCGTATTTACCATTGAATATCCATGAAATGTTTTGACTTTCACCGGATTAATTTTTATTGGTTTCCCTATCTTAGAACTAGTACTAATTAATTACTTGTAGCTCCCGTATCTATTAAAATATTTATTGATCTACCTGTTTCTCTGCAAGTGCGTTGTAGACATGGCAGACCATTTACTCTCCTAAAAAAGCACTTCCGGTTTCAAGATCGTCTTCGGTGTATTGAGGCTGGAGTGATTGAAGATCCTCGTCCTGTGTCTGGTGTACTCGTTGAACCTTATTAAAGTTGTGGGTTGAAAAATTATTTTCCCTCTTCACAGGATTTTGATTGTTGCGGAATGGATTATGATGTGTAGTAGTGTTTTGTTGAGGATTATTGTTACCCCATCTTTGTTGTTGCGGGAAATTTGTAGGCCTTCTGTATTGCGTTGAGTTGTCGACTTCCATTGGTTCTACTTGGTTTCTTCGTGATGCCGCAAAATTGTGGTGTCGTTGTTGAACCTGATGTGATGGCTTTAGTTGGCGGTGTTCGTTACCTCCATGATTTATATGCCGTTGTTCATTACGGTGTTCCTGTCGTCTTACGTTGGCATTTTCAAAATGACGATCTTCGTTGTCGTGGTAGATGGTGCTGGCAATGGCATAAGCTTCTCCCAGACTCTTTGGTTGGTTAGCATAGAGGATTCCTTTTGTGTAATTGCTTCTTAATCCCATCATAAAAGTGCGGATCGCATCGTCGTTGGCATCTGATAGTCTTCCTCTTCTCATACTCTCATCTGAGGTTTCGATTTTTTGTTGTATGATGGTTAATGCTTGATGGATTTCATCGTTGAATTCGGTCAGAGTTTTGTTCCCCTGTTTAATTCTAGTCATAATTTCTTTTAATACGTAAAATGGACGTTTATTCGCATACGTATATTCTGAGTGGTTTATTATGGCATAGAAATTTAGTTCTGTCCCGTTTACGGATAAAACTTTTGATGCAGCGCCAATAATTTTTGCACGTATAATGCATACGCAGTTATAGTATTCGGGACTATTTGAAAATTGTTTAATATTTTCCATTTGGGCCCATACCTGATTTCTCCATGGGTTATATTCTCCTTCCAGCCCACAGAATGTTGGTAAACACTTGAAGATTTCTGTGTTAATTTGAGTGGCACTCGGTATATATGGTTTCAGGGTAGGCGTTGCTGGAATCGTGGTTACAGCAAATGGTGTATTGCCTTTCAATGTTTCGAAGTCTGTTTTCAGGGATGCTAGTTGTTCAGTTAGTGCCTGAATATGAGCTAGGAGTGTTGCAGCTTCCGTCATGTTGATATCTTCTTCTAGTAGGCGTCTTGAGTTAAATATTTGCTGTCGTTTTGCGTGCGAACCCAGTGTGTATTTTTTACTTTCACTACAATGTTCACTTTCTCGAAGTATTTGAAACTTTTACTGTTTTTTTAAATTTTTGTTCAATTTTTCAGAAATTTTATTTTTATTATTTCCAATTTTTCAAGAATTTATATTTATTATTTCCAATTTTTCAGGAATTTATTTTTTTATTTCCAATTTTTCAGGAATTTATTTTTATCCTTCTTCAGGATCGTGGAATTTTTATTTGGCTGGGAATACAAGATTATTTCGCTTGTATCCCGGTTGAGCCCCCAGTTAATTCCTTGGTAAAGGAATGAATCAAAAAAATTTAAATAAATTCTTTTCACACCGAAACGTGTGTTTCTTTATTATTTATATTCTTAAGACTAATTACATTATTTTCCTTAACATCTATTTATATTAATAATTATGTTTAGTATTCTTTGTTGAGACTGCAAGAAGCATATTTTAAGGTTTCTTTGTCTGTTATCTAAAACACATTTTCTTATTTTGAATATTTTCTTATAACTAGGTATCTTAATGTACACCAAAATATTTTTTTCACTTAGTTCTTTGTTTTATTATTAGTGATAAATATAGTTTCGATTTGCCTTTGTTTCTTATCAGTAAAGATGTACCTTTATTATCATAATACATTTATTTGGGTAATGTTTGTTCATGCCATTTTCTTATCAGTAGAGATGTACCTTTATTATCAGTAATTAAATATGAAAGAGTATTATCGAGGTATTAACTCGTGCGGTAGGAAAACAAATTCTGTTTGCGCAGCCCGTTCTCTCCTTGAAACATGTATACTGTAAACAACAAATTGTTTCTCTCGCGCTCTTTGTGTTTCTTCAAACAAATTATGACTATCAGGAATGGATAACGTGTGTATATTGTCCATTTAAATACGCTTTTAGTTTTACAGGCAGACTTAAATACTTCAAGTAATTTATGCGAAAAATGTGGTAGCAGCATGAAAGAAGTAAACAAAAATCGTCATTGTTTATGAAACAGGTGTTTTGCTTACAATTCAATGTATTTCAAGTGTTGGGTATGATATTATTTTTAAATTTTTCAATTGTATTAGGAGCCTATTTGTACAATAAATATTATACTATTGGTTTTTGACTTTATTCTATTGATAATTAACTTTATTTACGTAACTTCTTGAAATTTTTTAGCAAATTTTTCTGAACATCACAATGTTTTATTTTTGAAAATAAACTCTTTTTAAATATATTTTTATACATTTTTATTAAATGGCTTCGTGGTCTTTTAACAGAAAATGGAATTCAATGCTCAGATATCCACTGTGTCTTGCACCAGCAGGCTCTATTTTTTCAATTAGTTGTTTACTACCTCATCTATGTCAATGAGTCCCCGGTATTCCTTTATCCGTAATAGGGAAGCTACATGCTGGTCGTATAATCGATTTCGCATTTTACTTAAAATTATTTTGAGGCTGGAAAATGCTACCTCACAATTGTATGTCGTTCCAAACATTGAGTAAAGTTTATAAATTTCTGTTTTGATTTTATGGTATTTATTGCCATCAAGATTTCTCCAAAAGCGTTCCCCTGACTCTAATGGAATCTCAAAATCTTCCCTCAACAAATGCTGTTAATATCTGTGCTCTCATCTAAAGCGATAAAAAAATTTTTGCAATTTTTTTATCTTTTTTAGCTGAACAATATATATAATTACTTAAATCCTCCGTCCGTCGTATCACTGTGGCCCGCGACAATGGAATGCTTTGGAAAAGTTGTATAGTCTCCTTGCACTTGTCACCAAAAACATGCCAGGACATTAGTCGTTAACTTTGCAAAGAAAGAGCTATCCTGAAATGGGCGGCATTGCTTTGCAGGAGCTAAAGCTACTGTAAAAGAAGCCTTTTTTAAGGTCAATAGGTCATGCTCGTTTTCTCCTATTTTTATATCACTAACATTACTATCGTTACTAATATTACTGATATTAATGATATCGTCAACTTGATTGTTTATAATATCAGTATCATTATTAATGTTTCTAATATTATAAATACAATTGTTATTATCAGTATTAATATTATTATTATTAGTCATGTCATTTACCATAAACTTTAGAAAAAAGCTCGCGTTAAGTTGTAGAACTTTTAGAGTGCGATCTCTCCCCTGAATTTTTTCGAACTCCCCATGACATGTTAGATAATGTCTTTTTATATAATAATAACTAGGTAAACTCAAAACATGATGGCATATCATGCATTGTGTATTACCATCCATATCTTTTATCAAAAAGAATTCGCTTGCATACATTTCATTAAACATTTTCCGCGTTGTGTTCTCTCAACAGGTGATAAACATAAAGTGATTCAAATCCATATTTCTACTTCTGACTAGCGTTGGCAAAATATTTTCTCTTACACAAACGTATGGTTATGTGTTGAATTGAAAATGTGTTTATGTAGTGGTGCGTAACACTGATATAGATATATACGTATATATATATATATATATATATATATATATATACTATACACACATATATATATATATATATATATATATATATATATACTATACACATATATATATATATATATATATATATATATATATATATACTATACACCTATATATATATATATATATATATATATATATATACTATACACATATATATATATATATATATATATATATATATACTATACACATATATATATATATATATATACTATACACATATATATATATATATATATATATATATATATATATACTACACATATATATATATATATATATATATATATATATATACATATATATATATATATATATATATATATATACAACATATATATATATATATATATATATATATATATATATATACATATACATATATATATATATATATATATATATATATATAAATATATATATATATATATATATATATACTATACACACATATATATATATATATATATATATATATATTAATACATATATATATTGTTGTATAAGTATAAATTAGTTAATTTTAAATATTAAAACATACTAACTACAAAATTCATAAATATTATAAATTTTAGTTATATATAATAATGTAATGAAAACGATGTGTATGTGTTAACAAACAATTCTTTTAATGTTATTTTTATAATTTCTATGTGCTCGTCTATGTGTTCGCATTACTATCTCTTTTTGTTCTTCTACATTAATAACATCTTGTAATTGTGTTTGTGTTATAACAAACAAATTGGATGGGAATGTAGTGATAATATCTAATGTTTCTTCGCTTAATTTTAATGCATTTTGAACTTTTGGATTTGTTATTTGCTTTAGTCTGTCTATCAATTCGTGTTTTGTTTTAAAATATATGGTATGCCTAACTCGATCTGAAAAAATGGTACATGTATATATGTCGATTATTTTATTTTCGTCAAATATTGGTATTATTTGATTCCTAAAAGCATTAAGTGGTTGTTTGACTCTTTTAATACCTTCTGAAGGTGAACTTTGAGCTGAGTGTTGTGAACAACTGGATGTATTGTTAATTTGCTGCCGTGATAAAACGTCTGCAACAACATTCTAGTGCCCAGGCTTGTACACTAATTTTGCTCCATATTCTTCTATGAAGTTTTTCCATCTTATAAGTTTGGTGTTTGGATTCTTGTCCGAGATAGAAAAGATTAATGACTGGTGGTCAGTGTATATTGTTAGGTCAGCGATACCGTAAGGGTAGTTTCTTAATTTTTGTAAAGCCCAAACGATAGCTAACAATTAATTTTCGTTTGTGCTGTAATTTTGCTCTGTTTCATTTAGAGTTCGTGAAATAAATACTATTGGTTTCTTATGCTGGGAGAGAACTGCGCCGATGGCAAAGTTACTTGCGTCGGTAGTTAACTCGAATGGTTCAGAAAATTCAGGTTGGAATAATTCGACCTGTGCCTGAAGGGCGTCTTTTATTTTATTTAATGCGTCTAGTGCTGCTTGGTCGAGATTTATTTTTACTTTTGTACTTTGATTTTTACTAATTCCGCCATTATCTCCTCTGAGATGTATTGTGAGTGGTTTTACAATAGCTGCGAAGTTTTTAATAAATTTCCTGTAGTAACTTGCTAAGCCTAGGAATGATCTAAGTTCCTTTAAATTTGTAGGAATAGGATAGTTTTTTATTGTTTCCACCTTATTAGGGTCTACTGTTATTTTATTGTGCTTAATGATGTGTCCTAGATACTCTACAGAATTCTAAAAGAAGTGGGATTTTTCATCGGAAATTTTCATGTTAGCGTTGTGGAGTGCATTAATTATAATGGAGATGTGCTCCATGTGTTCTTCGGGTGAGGAGGAATATATTAGCACGTCATCTATATAAACATATGCAAACTTTCCTATATACCGACGCAGAATATCGTCTATGCATCGTTGAAAAATGGAAGGAGCGTTTTTAAGACCAAACGGCATCCTTAAAAATTCATACTTTTCACCGTTCACACTGAATGCTGTTTTTTCCCTGTCCGATTCTTTTATAAGAATTTGATGGCATCCTGATTCCAAATCTAACGTGGTGAATACTTTTGCTTTTCCCAAGTTCTAGATTGTCATTCCAACATCTGGAATTGGGTAACGGTCGGTAATTGTTTGAGCGTTTAGCTTCTGGAAATCAACTACCATTCGCCTTTTGGGTTTTCCTTCTTCATCGGTACCCTTTTTTGCGACTGTCCAGATGGGGGAATTGTACGGACTCCTACTTGGCTGAATAACTTTATTATCCAGTAATTTCTGTATTTCATTATTAATAAACTCGTTATCCGATATTGGATAAGGGTATTGTCTTACATAAATAGGGTCTTCAGATTTTGTTCTGATAGATGCCTGAATGGTTGTAGTAAATGGCAATACTTCGTTAGTTTCCCTATTCCTTTGCATTATTTTTTCAATACCTTTCCTATAAATTTCGTTGTTAATTGTATAATTTATCTTTTCCTCATTTTTTCCTAAATTTTTCCTATATTTATATTTTAAGCTATAGTCGAAGAGATTGATCTCTGCCTTGATTGATCTTAACCCCTGTTCTCCTAAAAGCATATCAAATTCTTGAAGGGCCTCTGTTTCATAGAAAGTTAAATGGTGGTTTAAGACAGTAAAAATTTTTTTTCGTATTTACCATTGAATATCCATGAAATGTTTTGACTTTCACCGGATTAATTTTTATTGGTTTCCCTATCTTAGAACTAGTACTAATATAATTACTTGTAGCTCCCGTATCTATTAAAATATTTATTGATCTACCTGTTTCTCTGCAAGTGCGTTGTAGACATGGCAGACCATTTACTCTTCTAAAAAAGCACTTCCGGTTTCAAGATCGTCTTCGGTGTATTGAGGCTGGAGTGATTGGAGATCCTCGTCCTGTGTCTGGTGTACTCGTTGAACCTTATTAAAGTTGTGGGTTGAAAAATTATTTTCCCTCTTCACAGGATTTTGATTGTTGCGGAATGGATTATGATGTGTAGTAGTGTTTTGTTGAGGATTATTGTTACCCCATCTTTGTTGTTGCGGGAAATTTGTAGGCCTTCTGTATTGCGTTGAGTTGTCGACTTCCATTGGTTCTACTTGGTTTCTTCGTGATGCCGCAAAATTGTGGTGTCGTTGTTGAACCTGATGTGATGGCTTTAGTTGGCGGTGTTCATTACCTCCATGATGTATATGCCGTTGTTCATTACGGTGTTCCTGTCGTCTTACGTTGGCATTTTCAAAATGACGATCTTCGTTGTCGTGGTAGATGGTGCTGGCAATGGCATAAGCTTCTCCCAGACTCTTTGGTTGGTTAGCATAGAGATTTTGTGTAATTGCTTCTTAATCCCATCATAAAAGTGCGGATCGCATTGTCGTTGGCATCTGATAGTCTTCCTCTTCTCATACTCTCATCTGAGGTTTCGATTTTTTGTTGTATGATGGTTAATGCTTGATGGATTTCATCGTTGAATTCGGTCAGAGTTTTGTTCCCCTGTTTAATTCTAGTCATAATTTCTTTTAATACGTAAAATGGACGTTTATTCGCATACGTATATTCTAAGTGGTTTATTATGGCATAGAAATTTAGTTCTGTCCCGTTTACGGATAAAACTTTTGATGCAGCGCCAATAATTTTTGCACGTATAATGCATACGCAGTTATAGTATTCGGGACTATTTGAAAATTGTTTAATATTTTCCATTTGGGCCCATACCTGATTTCTCCATTGGTTATATTCTCCTTCCAGCCCACAGAATGTTGGTAAACACTTGAAGATTTCTGTGTTAATTTGAGTGGCACTCGGTACATATGGTTTCAGGGCAGGCGTTGCTGGAATCGTGGTTACAGCAAATGGTGTATTGCCTTTCAATGTTTCGAAGTCTGTTTTCAGGGATGCTAGTTGTTCAGTTAGTGCCTGAATATGAGCTAGGAGTGTTTCAGCTTCCGTCATGTTGATATCTTCTTCTAGTAGGCGTCTTGAGTTAAAAATTTGCTGTCGTTTTGCGTGCGAACCCAGTGTGTATTTTTTACTTTCACTACAATGTTCACTTTCTCGTAGTATTTGAAACTTTTACTGTTTTTTTTTAAATTTTTGTTAAATTTTTCAGAAATTTTATTTTTATTATTTCCAATTTTTCAAGAATTTATTTTTATTATTTCCAATTTTTCAGGAATTTATTTTTATTATTTCCAATTTTTCAGGAATTTATTTTTATCCTTCTTCAGGATCGTGGAATTTTTATTTGGCTGGGAATACAAGATTATTTCGCTTGTATCCCGGTTAGCCCCCAGTTAATTCCTTGGTAAAGGAATGAATCAAAAAAATTTAAATAAATTCTTTTCACACCGAAACGTGTGTTTCTTTATTATTTATATTCTTAAGATTAATTACATTATTTTCCTTAACATCTATTTATATTAATAATTATGTTTAGTATTCTTTGTTGAGACTGCAAGAAGCATA
>OY776281.1:492500-495000 GCA_963675445.1 Linnaemya vulpina | reverse complement strand
CTTCAAGTAGGATAATTTATTATTACTCTAAACATAGTAAGAGAATTATAATTAACACAGCAAAAAACTTGATAGAAAAAGTCTTAACAATTAGTGATAACGTATTTCATATAAAAAATAAGAAGAAAATTAGAGAAATTCTTATTGAGAATGATTTTCCAGAAAAGTTAGTTTATAGTTTAATAAATCAATATAAGAAAAATATAACAAATAATACAAATAATAACACAGAACCAAAATTATATAAATCCTTAATTTATATACCAGAAATGTTAGAGAGACTAGAAAAATCGAAAATATTTTATACTCAAAAATATAAAATGGCTTTTAGAACATATTGCACAAACAATAAATTGTTCAGTAAAATGAAAGATAGAGTAGAAAAATGGGATAGGTCAAATATAGTTTATAAAATACTATGCGAAGGTAATGGATCTGCCAATTGTAAAGAGGTATACATAGGTACAACAAAGAATAAATTTAAAACCAGAATAGCAGGACATAAGGGTAATCAAAAATATAGACACAATACCGCCAGAAGCTCACGTCGTGTCACACAGTAGTTCCTCTCAGGTTTTGAAAGTACACGGCTATAGTACCATATGACCTTCTCAGTGCCATTAACTACTTGGGATAGCACCCTATGCCATAGCCGCTCGCATCAGTATCCAGCACAAATTTTTCCTCAGCTATGGGATACGCTAGCACTGGTGACGTACATAATAATTCTTTGAGTTTCTGGAATGCATTTTCCTGTGGCTCGGCCCAAAAAGCTGCGCAATTCATGAAGATTTTTAGGTTGATGCCAGTCCCTTACTGCTTTTATTTTATCTTCATCTGTTGAGATTCCGTCTGCTGTAACACGATGCCCCAAATACTTTACTTCTTTCCGGAACAATGCACATTTCTTCAAGCTGAGTTTCAATCCAGCTGATGATATCCGTTGAAGAACTTCTGCCATGTTTTTGAGGTGTTCATCAAAAGTTTTTCCCATCACGATTATGTCATCTAGATATACCAAGCATGTCTTCCAGTGAAGTCCTATCAGTACCTTCTCCATTAGGCGTTCAAATGTGGTCGGAGCATTGCAGAGGCCAAATGGCTTGACTTTGAACTGCCATAAACCGTTACCGACACTGAAGGCTGTTTTCTCCTTGTCTTTCTGTGCAATCTCCACTTGCCAATATCCGCTTCGCAAGCCAGCGTAGAGAACCATTTGGTACCAGCTAGCGTGTCCAAAGTGTCATCGATTCTGGGGAGCGGATAACTGTCCTTCTTGGTTATGTCATTGAGCTTCCTGTAGTCTACGCAGAATCTAGTGCTGCCATCTTTCTTTTTAACTAAGACTACAGGCGAACTCCAAGGACCAGAAGATGGCTCAATTACGCCATCACGCTCCATTTCACTTACAAGCTCTTTTACTTTATCTCGCTTTGCTAGGGGTACTCTTCTGGGTGGCTGTTGGTGTTGTTGGTGTCAGGTTTAACCAATGCAGTTCTACTGGCATGCCTTTTCAGTAATTGTTTGGCTTTATTTCTATCTGTCGCTGATAGACCTGCTACCCATTTCCCTACGTATTCCTCAAATTGTTCACGTTCTTTTGCGGACAAATCAGTAGGCTCTATCTTCTTCTAGAAGTTTGTTATTGCCTCTGCTGGAGTACACTGGCCAACATCGGAATTTTCTTTGATGACTTTTTCATGGTCTGACAAGTTAAGCACTCTTATAGGGACTATTCCTCCTTTACTAGTTTTCACTAGAGCTTTCGCTGTTATGAGCTCTCTCTTTAGATCTGCTGGTTCTACAACCCACAACCGATTGTCCTCACAATCTCCCTTCATCCGCTCCCATACGACTGTTTCAGACTGCGGCGGTAACGTCTGACTCTCAATAGCAAATACTTTTGTTACTTGCGGTTTGCTGTCATATCCAACATCAAGGGATATTTCCGCATTACGCCAAATCATCAGCTGTTGTCCCATATGTAGATTAATGCCATGGTTAATCATAAAATTGGCTCCAATAATAACCTCATCGACTATATCGGCAACAATAAACACATGTCTCACGTTGATGTTGGCTATAGTCACCTGCACTTCAGTCTTACCATAGACAGTGGCAGGCTCTCCAGTAGCTGTACGTAGCCGTATATTGCTTAACGGCTCGCATTTCCCCTTTACTATATCGGACCTTATTATTGACTGCGATGCCCCTGTGTCTATGGTAAGTACGTGCTTTTCCCCGTTGATGTGTCCGGACGCAGTGATTTTGCTATTTATTTTTCTGCTGCATCACTGATATGGAGACTGTGGGGCCCTCGATTGTGAGAGCTAGCTCTTGCCCCTCAGTGCTAGCTCGTTTTAGTTTAACGGGGACACTTGTGATGTTGTTTTGTTTACCCGTTTGCTGTTTCTTGGTGGCGAAACAGATCTACCTATCTTCTTTGGTGCTTTGCAGCTGCGCTGCAAATGACCGATCTCTCCGCAGTTAAGCACTTAGG
>OY776281.1:477500-487500 GCA_963675445.1 Linnaemya vulpina | reverse complement strand
CCATTTTTCAATTTTATCTTTATTTTTACTAAATAGTCTGTTTAATGTATTGTGCGTTCTATGAGCTATTCTATATTTACCTGTATCGTAAATTTTAGATTTTGTCAACCTTTCTGATATTCCTGGTATGTATGTTAAAGATTTAAATAATTTTTGTTCTGTATTAATATTAGTATTTTCTGTTCTTCTATTTCTATATTGTGATATTAGTTTATTTATAATATGATCAGGAAAATTTTTATTTTCTAATATATTTATAACCTTCTTTTTATTGCTGTAGTGAAATTGTTTGTCACTTATATTTAGAACCCTTTCTATAAAATTTTAAGCTGTGTTTATAATAATGTGTCTACTATGTTTTAAATAGTAATTAATCATTCTTCCCGAAGCAGTAGGTTTCTGGAACCTATCTATTATTAATTTATTACCTCTCCTAATAACTAAAGTATCTAAATAAGGAAAAGGACTTCCTTTTCAGCAGTAAATTTAATGTTCGAATTGAAATTATTCAATGCTGATAACATATTATCTATCTTCGATGTATGAATAATGCAAAATAGATCATCTACATATTTTGTCACTATTGTAGGTTTTATATTAAGTTTTTGAATTGATTTGTCTAATAATTCCTCCATTACTATTCCTGCTATTATTGGAGATACTGGTGATCTCATAGGAAGACCCCTTTGTTGCATATATATATTGCTATTATATTGAAAATACCTATTATCTTCTATACAAAATTTTAAAATACGGAAAAATAAATGTTTGTCAATCCTTGTATACCTTGTTATCATTTCCCATTTGTTTTCAATTGTATTAATTGCAAAATCAATACGTACACTTGGGAATAGGGAAACTACATCAAAAGAAATCAAGCTTTAATTATCAGATATACGTTGGCTCCTAATTTTATTCACAAATTCTATTGAATTTTTGATATTATATTTAGAATCCTTAGTAATATTTTTTTATTTGTAATATATCTGCATAGTTCATATGAAGGTGAATTAATAAAAGAACATATAGGTCTTAATGGAAAATTTTCTTTATGAATTTTTGGTAATCCATATATACGAGGAGCAACTGCAGCATTTGTTTTTAGCCTATTCTTATCATTAGATCTTATAATATCTTTCTTAAATAATTCTTCAACTATATCATTATTGATTTTTTGGTATTTGGTTGTTAGATCTCTATTAATTAAATTATAATTTGTAATATCTCCTACAATACTATAGATTCTTAAATTATAATCCTGTTTACTAATATGTATGTATGTATATATTTATATATATATATATATATATATATATATATATATATATATATTTGTTATAATAATATTCTTGTTTTATCGTTCGGCTATAGGTCAGGTTTTTTTAAAAATCAATAAACACTAAATATTTTTTGATTATTTAATCTTTATTTAATGTTATTTTTCCCAATATTTCGAATAGCTTCGCTATTCATCTTCAGGGGAACACTGTTGGGTACAAAACAATATATGATAAACATTAAAATTAATTTTTGATTATTTCTAATAAATTTACAATTACATACATGTAAATTAAAAATTAAATAAAATTATATTGGATTAACATATTTTCAATATGTCGATCGTCTGTAGTCCTTAGCTGCGAAAACTGATTTGTTTATGTTGTTTTTTGTGTTTGTTTATCACACTTCTGTAAATTTGAGCGCATTTCTCTGTGTCTTGTTTATAGTTAAGTCTTTTCTCTGCAGGAACGTCAATTATGTGTAACATCTCTAAAGTAAATCTCCTGGAATAATGGTTTTCTTGTTGTAATATTTTTACATTCTCAAAATTTGGCACATGATTTTCCTTTGCACAGTGGGCCGCAAGTGCAGTTTTTTGTTCCATGGGTTTGTTTTTCATTCTTATATCTGATTTATGAGATGTTAGTCTGGTCTTCAGTTTATTTTTAGTTGTTCCTACGTATTTCTTATTGCATGTGCCTGAGCCGTCACCGTTGCAGTTAATACTATATATAACGTTGCATTTGTCCTCTTTCTTTAATTTAGTCTTTGTGTTACTATATAGGCTCTGCATAGTATTATTCGTCTTAAATGCCAGTTGATATTTTTCAATGTCATATAGATCTGAGTTTTTTAACCTTTCAGAAAAACCTTTTATATATGTTAGTCCTTTATAATACTTTGTATTAGTCTCTCTTCTTATTGTTGTGTCATTCTTTTTATATGTTAAATTGTTTATAATTGTTTTCGGAAAATCGTTCATGTCTAAGATTTCTTTTATTTTCCGTAAATTTTCTTCATGATACCTATCGTCACTAATGGTGAGTACTCGTCTGATGAAATTACTTGCTGTGTTTATTATAATTCTTCTGGGATGTTTTGAATGGAAATTAATCAGACGACCGGATGCAGTGGGTTTTTGATACCAGTTGACTGTCATCATATTTTGGTGTCTACTAACAATTGCATCTAAATATGGTAATTTACTATCTTTTTCCGTTTCCACTGTAAATTGTATTTGTGGGTTAAACGTATTTAAAACATTTAGAACTTCATCTGCCGTATCCTTATTTATGATAGCAAATATGTCATCTACATATTTTGTTAATAATCTGGGTTTTATTTTTAATTAAAAATTGGGTTTTATTGTGTATGTGTATGTCTATGTGTATGTATATATATACATGTGTATGTATATATATATATATATATATATATATATATATATGTATATATATATGTGTGTATATATGTATATATATATATTTGTTATAAAAATGTTCGTTATAATTTGTTAATGTTGAAAAAGTTTGTTTTACTATAAATTGTTAATGTTGAAAAAATATTTTATGTGGTATTGAATTTGAAAAACAAATATTGTAAATAGTTTTTTATGTCATGTTTCAAAACCATTTGTCTACAAAATTTTAATAATTTTTACTTCCTGAAGATGTTAACAAGCTGTTAACGAAATATCGAATAAAAATTAGACCAAATATAATTTGATAAAAAACGACCATAAGCTTGATTAATATTGTAATATATATATATATATATATATATATATATATATATATATATATATGTATATATATATGTATATATATATATATATATATATATATATATATATATATAATAAACTAATTTTTTGACATATTGTCATTGTACTATTATAATATGAAATTTATTTTTTTTTTTTTTTTTTTTTATATAAATTTCATATTATAATAGTACAATGACAATATGTCAAAAAATTAGTTTATTAACAATTCAATTGAGATTTTATTTTTCATTTTGCCTTATAAATACTTTCATTGTTATCCAAGGGATTTCTAATTGTATAAAGGTATAGAAAAATAAAATAGAGTCGTATCGAATAAAAGTTGTTTGTTGGGTTTGGTTTGTATAAGTTTCATAGCCTGCTACACTTATTATAATGTGATTTTTTGAAATTGTTTGTGAATTTTTATAGTTAATTTATTTAACATAATTCTCAGATGGTTTTTGGAAGTCTTTTAATAAGTTGAGAAGTTTGAATCTTTGCAAAACTGTGGTTGAAGTCTACTGATGATTTGGTAAGAAGCGCCAATGAAATGCATATAGACATTGCTTAACCACCCAACAAATAAATTTCATATTATATATATATATATATATATATATATATATATATGTATATATATATATATATATATATATATATATGTGAATATATATATATATATTTATATATATATATATATGTGTTTATTATATATATATATATATATATATATATATACATATATATATGTATATTTATATATATATATATATATATATATATATATATGTATATATATATATATATATATATATATATATATATATATGTATATATATATATATATATATATATATATATATGTATATATATATATATATATATATATATATTTATATAAATATATATATATATATATATATATATATATATACATATATATATATATATATATATATATATATATATATATACATATATATATATATATATATATATATATATATATATACATATATATATATATATATATATATATATATATATAAATATATATATATATATATATATATATATATATACACATATATATATATATATATATATATATATATATATATAAATATGTATATATATATATATATATATATATATATATATATATATATATATATATATATATATATATATATATATTATATTGATCACGGATCAAATTAACCTTGACTTGACAATGGTTTTGCTATAAGTAATTTGTGCAGTTTTATTTCAATATGCAGGTACCGCAAACTTATATGTTGATCGCAAAAGGCATTTATTTACTTAAACCAGTTCGTTATTTACTCCGAATACCTGAAATGCAGTTTGCATGGGAGTAAATAAAGAGAGCGACAATTGTCTCATAGATTGAAGTAAATAAATGTGCTTGCAAATAAATATGTTATAAATCAATAATTACCGATATACATGATGTGGATACGTAAATTTGTAACAATGAGTCTGTAGTTAAAATGAAAGAATTAAAGCATGCAAATAACTAAGCATTAATTTAGCAATACGAATAACAGTGGCAGCAAACAAAATAGCACAGACCATCTGTTCACCAACATCCCGCGCCATCCTGAAACATGGTTTCAGAACGTAGGTAGTTGCACTATTCCAGTGATTGGTCTGGTCATCTCACCCTGATGAGTCTTGAGTTTGACTACGCGAACCTTACCATCTGTGCCTGGGTATGTCTCTATCACCCTTGCCATGAGCCACTTAGCAGGAGGGAGATTTTTATCTTTTACGACAACAAAAGAACCACGTACTAGGTTAGGCTGCGGTTTGTGCCATTTTGAACGTTGTTGTAGAGATGTAAGGTATTCCTTATGCCATCGTACCCAGAATCCTTGAAACATATTTTGAATGTGTTGCCAGTAACTAAGTTTGTTAGGGTTTACTTCAGCCAGGTCACCTTCAGGTACAGTAGTGTATGGTCGACCAATTAGAAAGTGTGCTGGGGATAAATAGCCATATTCAGAATCAGGGGCCGTACCAAGTGGTCTTGAGTTGACAACCGCTTCAATTTGAGTTAGGAATGTGTTCATCTGCTCGAACGTCAAAACTGAGTTCATGATTACTCGCTTGAGGTGTAACTTTACAATGTGGGGCGAGAGGTGGGATAAACTTCCATTGTATCCCGTCTTCAGCTAAAGATGCGGAAACAATTTCGTATATATATATATATTATATATATATATATATATATATATATATATATATATTGTTACAAAGATTACAAATAGATTTAAATAAAACGACAATGTGGCTATATGTACTTGGCAGCACTGCCAATTAATCTATAGTTGTCAAGATGTTACAACCCTGGTCAACACTATATAAATAATATTCAAATTAACGGAAATGGAATACTCCAGAATATACAAGATCATTCAAGGCTGTGCCAATAAGAGTAATCCACAACAACAACAAACCTAGCTACATAAATGCTAAGAGATGTTATTCTTAATGATCTTGTATGCAAGTATTCGCTGCTAATAAAGCTAAACAGATTCACAAGTATACACAGCCATATACACGTAGAAGAAACAAAACCACACACTCATGCATACAACCACTCATAGTTACCATAGGCAAAACACACAGAACACTCATACATTCAACCACACATAGTTACCATAAGCAAACCAAACAAGTCAGCATTGTCATGTATACAAACACACACATGTCAAGTAAAATACAACCACTATGCCCAGAACTTTCGCGAGGTTACCAGACGACGTCATTTTTACTATATAAAGGCGCTGCCAGAGCTCAGAGAGTCAGTGTGATTTCAACTATAGACGTGTTAACATCGCTAAGTCTTGAGTAGTACAAATACTCGTGTAAATAAAGTAACAAATAAAGTGTTGCCGCATTATATTTCTAAATTAATTTGTGCGTGTTTTAATTTGATGCAATAAAATGAATCCTTGAAGGATAAGTAATAAAACCGTTTTTACGAAAAGGTCTAAAAACGTAACAATTGGTGTCAGAAGTGGGATTGCAAAAATAATTAAAAGGACATTGCAATTTAAAGAAAAAGAAAAAAAAGGACGTTAAAAAAAAAATTTTCAATAAATAATCATGAAATTTGATGAGCTAAAAGTTGAACATCTGAAAAAGGACCTCAGCAGGCTGGAATTGCCAACTGCAGGTAATAAGGCTGAACTGCAGAAGAGGCTGATAGATGAGTTTAAGAATCGCGGCATGGACATCGGGACATACGAGTTTGAGGACAAAGACGATGTGCAGGTATGCCCTCCTGCCACTACCAGCAGCATGGACATAAATTCAATGTTCGCTGCTATGATGATCGAAATGAAACAGAACTCTCAGCAGATAAAAGCAATCAGCGATGCACAAACTGAAATAAAACAAAACTCTCAGCAGATGCAGGAGGCATCAAGGATCAACAGTGACAAGCTGTAGCCGAAATAGCTGAAATAAAACAGAACTCTCAGCAGATGCAGGAAAAGCTTGTAGCCGAAACTCAGCAGATGCAGGAAAAGCTTGTAGCCGAAAATCAGCAGATGCAGGGAAAACTTGTAGCCGAAATACAGGAGTCAAATAAAGCCATGAACGAGACCCTGGTAGAGGTTTCTGAAGCCATTAACAGGAGGGTGGATTCTATTGAGAATAAATTCTCAGAGCTGGAACAGCATGCAAAGGAGGTCGAAGAGAAATTGCATACTCTAGAGGACAAAGTGAATAACTTGGAGTTTAGCGGCGGGCCAGTACGAGCAATTGCGGAGGTTTCTGCGCGGATAAAAGCGCCATGCTTCGACGGCAGCGTACCATTAGGCATCTTCAAATTCCAGTTCAATACGGTTGCTAGCAGAAATGGATGGGATGCTGAAGAAAAGGCCATAGATTTGATTTTGTCCTTAAAGGGTACAGCCGCAGAGGTACTTGAGAATGTGCCAGTAAGCTGCAGAAACAGCTATAATGAAATAATGGCAGCATTGCAGCGCAAGTATGGTGGTGAGCACAAGCGCGATTTATACAGAATGGAATTGCGATGTAGAGTTCAGAAGCTTAACGAATCTCTACAAGATTTCGCAACGGAAATCGAGCGTTTAGTGCAGCTCACATATCCAGGCGAGAGTCACCCGTTCCTGGACCATTTTAAAACTGAGGCTTTCGTTAAGGGCATTCGCGACTCTGATGTTAAACTGGCGGTGTGCGCTACGCAGAAATCCACTTTCGCTGAAACTGTGTCATTTGCGCTGGCTCAAGAGACTGCCAGGATGGTTTTCAAGCCACAGATATGTAAAGTGCGGAATGTGGAGGTTTTGTCTGAGGAGGATAACAACCTAGTGGCTAGCGTTAAGGAGGCAATGCGACAACTGCTGGCAGAGAAGGCTATCAAAGAAAAGCCTAAGTGCTTTAACTGCGGAAAGATCGGTCATTTTCAGCGCAGCTGCAAAGCACAAAGGAAGAGAGGTAGATCTGTTTCGCCACTAAGAAACAGCAAACGGGTGAACCAAACAACATCACAAGAGTCCCCGTTAAACTAAAACGAGCTAGCACTAAGGGGCAAGAGCTAGCTCTCACAAACGAGGGCCCCACAATCTCCATATCAGTGATGCAGCAGAAAAATAGCAACTTACCATAGACACAGGGGCATCGCAGTCAATAATAAGGCCCGATATAGTAAAGGGGAAATGCGAGCGGTTAAGCAATATACGGCTACGTACAGCTACTGGAGAGCCTGCCACTGTCTATGGTAAGATTGAAGTGAAGGTGACTATAGCCAACATCAACGTGAGACATGTGTTTATTATTGTCGATATTGTCGATGAGGTTATTATTGGAGCCGATTTTATGATTAATCATGGCATTAATCTACATATGGGACAACAGCTGATGATTTGGCGTAATGTGGAAATACCCCTTGATGTTGGATATGACAACAAACCGCAAGTAACAAGAGTATTTGCTATTGAGAGTCAGACGTTACCGCCGCGGTCTGAAACAGTCATATGGGCACGGATGAAGGGAGATTGTGAGAACAATCGGTTGTGGGTTGTAGAACCGGCAGATCTAAAGAGAGAACTTATAACAGCGAAAGCTCTAGTGAAAACTAGTAAAGGAGGAATAGTCCCTATAAGAGTGCTTAACTTGTCAGACCATGAAAAAGTCATCAAAGAAAATTCCGATGTTGGCCAGTGTACTCCAGCAGAGGCAATAATAAACTTCTAGAAGAAGATAGAGCCTACTGATTTATCCGCAAAAGAACGAGAACAATTTGAGGAATACGTAGAGAAATGGGTAGCAGGTCTATCAGCGACAGATAAAAATAAAGCCAAACAGTTACTAAAAAGGCATGCCAGTATCTTCGCCATGGGAAGCCAAAGCCAGGGTAGAACTGCATTGGTTAAACATGAAATTAACACAGGCGAAGCTAGGCCGATTAAACAGCCACCCAGAAGCGTACCCCTAGCAAAGCGAGATAAAGTAAAAGAGCTTGTAAGTGAAATGGAGCGTAATGGCGTAATTGAGCCATCTTCTGGTCCTTGGAGTTCGCCTGTAGTCTTAGTTAAAAAGAAAGATGGCAGTACTAGATTCTGCGTAGACTACAGGAAGCTCAATGACATAACCAAGAAGGACAGTTATCCGCTCCCCAGGATCGATGACACTTTGGATACGCTAGCTGGTACCAAATGGTTCTCTACGCTGGACTTGCGAAGCGGATATTGGCAAGTGGAGATCGCAGAGAAAGACAAGGAGAAAACTGCCTTCAGTGTCGGCAACGGATTATGGCAGTTCAAAGTCATGCCATTTGGTCTCTGCAATGCTCCGGCCACATTTGAACGCCTAATGGAGAAGGTACTGATAGGACTTCACTGGAAGACATGCTTGGTATATCTCGATGACATAATCGTGATGGGGAAAACTTTTGATGAACACCTCAAAAACATGGCAGAAGTTCTTGAACGGATATCATCAGCTGGATTGAAACTCAGCTTGAAGAAATGTGCATTGTTCCAGAAAGAAGTAAAGTATTTGGGGCATCGTGTTACAGCAGACGGAATCTCAACAGATGAAGATAAAATAAAAGCAGTAAGGGACTGGCATCAACCTAAAAATCTTCATGAATTGCGCAGCTTTTTGGGCCTTTGCACATACTACAGACGTTTTGTGCCGAATTTTGCCAGTGTAGCTGCAAGCTTGCATGAGCTGACAAAGAAGCCATACCATTGGGGCGAGCCACAGGAAAAATCCTTCCAGAAACTCAAAGAATTATTATGTACGTCGCCAGTGCTGGCGTATCCCATAGCTGGAGAAAAATTTGTGCTGGATACTGATGCGAGCGGCTATGGCATAGGGGGTGTGCTATCCCAAGTAGTAAATGTCACTGAGAAGGTCATATGGTACTATAGCCGTGTACTCTCAAAACCTGAGAGGAATTACTGTGTGACACGACGTGAGCTTCTGGCGGTATTGGAATGCATTAAACATTACCATAAGTACCTGTATGGTCAACACTTTACATTAAGGACCGATCATTCTGCACTGAGATGGTTATTGCAGTTTAAAAATGCTGAAGGGCAACTGGCAAGGTGGATTGAGCACCAGCAGAGCTACGACATCAGCATTGAGCATAGAAGGGGCACAAAGCATAACAATGCGGATGCTCTTTCGAGAAGACCGTGCTGTTTAGAGTGTAAACATTGTGTTAGAACCGAGCAAGAGGAAGGCGTTGTGGATGTTCGGCTAATGCACATCGGCCCTGATGAAGACTGGTCAGCGGCACAGAGGGACGACGATATACTAAGGAAAATTATAGCGGCCAAAGAAGAGGACAGACGACCATCCCGGAATGAAATTTCGGCTGAAAGCCCACTCGCCAAATCTTATTGGGCTCAGTGGAACAGCCTTAAGGTAATAAAAGGGTGGCAAAAC
>OY776281.1:240000-455000 GCA_963675445.1 Linnaemya vulpina | reverse complement strand
CCAGTTGGAGTCGATCTGAGCGCGCCTGTCATCAGCCTCGCTACTAGACGAAAGATTTTCCCAAAGGTCCTGCGATGAGTAACCTTCTCCATCGCATTCCACCACACCAGTGCTCCATAAAAGAGTATCGGTTTAACAATAGCCTCAAAGATCCAGTTGATCCCTCTGGGGTTTACACCCCAGTTGAGACCAACTGGCCTTTTGCATGCATAAATGGCCACCAGGGCCTTATCCGCCCTCGCTTGGATGTTGAGGTTCCATGATAGCTTGCTATCTAGGATTACACCCAAGTGTTTGGCGCTGTCAGATATTATCAAGGGGGTACCGTTCAGCTGTCAATCTTGTACCTCCTAGTGAAGAGTACCAGCTCAGTTTTGGCTGGATTCACACTGAGCCCACTTATGGTATTCCATTTGCTTAGGATTGCCAGTGCGGACCCCATACACTGAGATATGGTATCCAAGTGTTTATCAGAGATCGCCACCGCAACATCATCGGCGTATGCGACCGTTTTGACTAGTCTGCACTCTAGAGTTAGCAGGAGCCAATTAATAGTCAGATTCTACAGAAGGGGTGATAAAACACCTCAATGTGGAGTGTCCCGATTGACTGCTCTGTACTCAGTTGCATCCCCAATCGGGGCCCTGACGACCCTGAAGGTAAGCAGATTCCTAACAAACCTACAGATATTAATATCAATACCTATGGCCAGCATTCCCTCAATGATGGCCTCAGGATTGACGTAGTTGAAAGTACCCTCAATGTCCAGGAAGGATACCATAGTGAATTCCTTGTGTTGAAGAGATTTCTCTATGCAGCCCAGTGCGTTTTCCACAGACTTGCCTTTCGTTTATGCATGCTGTGACTCTGAGAGAACATTCCTGGGTATGATCATTCTCAGATGAATATCAATTGCTGTTTCCAACGTCTTAAGCAAAAGAGAAGTAAGACTTATGGGTCTAAAGTCCCTAGGTGTAGTGTGGGATGTCTTACCCCCTTTAGGGATAAAGATGATCCTACAAATGTGCCAGCATGCTGGCAAATAAGCCTTCCTTAAGCACTCTTTGTAAATCACAGAGAGCCAAGGTAGGACAATGTCCGCATTCCTCTGTAGGTCAGCTGGAGTTATTCCATCTGTCCCTGGGGACTTATACGGATCGAAGCTGTTAACGGCCCAGCGCAGTCTGTCGATACTCAACGGAACTGTAGCTGTGCCGCCAGTTGAGCAGTCAGTAGTAGCACCTGTTACAGGCGCTGCCTGACTGCCAGGAAAAAGAGTGTCAAGTAATAGCTTTAGCGTTTCCTGACTGCTCATGGTCCATCTACCACAGGGTTTCTGCATGTAGCTTGGTACAACCGCTGTGGTTGACAGTATCTAACGCAGTCTGTTGGTCTCGGAAGATCCCTCTACTTCACTGCAGAAAGTCCTCCAAGACTTCCTTTTTGCGTTCCTCGCGAGGTTTTTAAACCTTTTCACTGAGGACTTGTATGTTAAGCAGTCTCCTGATCTTTTAGCCTCATTGAATAACCTGCGACATACCTTGCGTAAATTTGCAATTTACAGGCTCCACCAAGGTGGCTTGGTCTTGCCCCTGCAAATTACTGGCCTGCTGGCCATGTTAGTGGCGTAGCGGAATGATTTATTTAGAATCTCCACAGCAGAGTCAATTCCCCGATGATATCCATCGGCGGAATCGATGATAGGGAGTTACAGAGCAGGTTATTCTGTAGCTCCCAGTCGGTCTTCTTCCTATTCACTATAGGACTCGGTCTCTCAACACCCAGTCCTATGCTGAAGTCAATATAGCGATGGTCAGAAAAGGACTATCCAGAAAAGGACAATCTGATTGGCAACCCTCCAGTCGCTTATCAGATTGGTGTGACCTGTACCAACCAGTGTGATGTCAAAGACCTCCTCACGGTTGGACACAACAAAAATGGGTTCTGAACCCCTATTAACTATATTAACATTATGATTCAATATAAAATCAAAAAGACACTCACCTCGTTCGTTGGTATCACTGCTGCCCCACGAGGTGTGGTGTGAATTAGCGTCGGCACATATTATCAACGGCGTCCCGGTGCTCGACGCCCTGGTCACAATACCATGCACCTTCTCATTGGGTGGGCCGCCTACGTGGTCATGTGCCATGTAGCTCGAGACCATCCATACTGTCCCAGACGGGGTCTCCAGGGCTGCAGAAACGGTGTCCTCAGCATTGTATTCAGACTAATAATGAACTTCTATACAATGAAATTCTCCTTATTATGAACTAAAATCAAGAACACAGCTTTTTTGTTCCACTGGCAATGTATTTTAATCTCCGTATAATGAATTTCCATACAGTGAATTTTTCTTTACAATGAACAAAATTTTGGAAACAAAAATACATTTTACATGTGTTTTTGTCTCCATATAGTGAACTATTTTTAGCACCTTTATTTTACACCTGTTAGCAACACTATAAGAAATATAAGTATTATTTTTGGGATTCCCAAAATATGAAAATGAAAACAAATGGAAGAAATCAAATCTGTAATAGCTATAGATTTGCTTCAAGTTATTCGAAATTTAAATACAGTTTGGAATATCTATGTTAAACCAGAGACTATTGGAAACTGTTTCAAAAAGGCAGGATTTTCAAAAGATGACATGCAGATCCAACCTAGTAATTGGAATGAAGAAGATTTTTTCCCCTATTGGATTTAGCTGTTCTACAGTCTTCATTTAGAAAAGTAGCTAACATCGATGCATCATTAGAAGACTATGTCAGTGTAGATATTGATGTACCAAACCATGGGCATTCCGTCCGATGAAGATATTCTAAGCAGTGTTTTAGAAAGTCGTGGATTACAGCAGATTATATCAGATGACGATGAAGAGGAACTGGGTGAAGTAATGGCAAATATTAATAAAACATCACCTACATTAGAACACGTTTCCTCTTCAATTGATGTAATTCGAACTTTTTTGGAGACGGAGAGCAACGTTTCGACAAATATATTTACATGTCTTAATGATATTGAAGCTTTTATTGATAAAGAAAAATGAAAAAATGTGGTTCAAACAAAAATACCTGATTATTTTAAATAAATAACAAAGAAACAAAAAATATTTCTGTATAATGAAGTCTCTATATAATGAAATAATTGTCTGTCGCCGTGGAGATTCACTATAGGGAATTTGAATAATGAATTGAATATATATATATATATATATATATATATATATAAATATATATATATATATATATATATATATATATATTTATATATATCTATATATATATATATATATATATATATATATATATATATATATGTATATATATATATATATATATATATTTATATTTATATATATATATATATATATATATATATATATATAGTCTTAATGAATTGAAACACATGAGTGTAAAAGCAAATAAATTGAGCTCTGATAAAATTAATAAAATAAAATTATAATAGTGAAAAAATAAATAGAAAAACTATTAGATTTTTTAAATTGAACTTTGTTTTATCCGGGAAAGTAAAGATTGCACAAAATTTACACAAATTTGAGCAATATTTCGAAAAACATAGTCCCCAACAATGCAGTTCATGCAAATCAGCAATAAGCGGTGAGACGGGTATAAGGTGCAATAAAGTTTATCACTTTAAAAAACGCTATGATGAAAGACTTAAAATTTTTGATAAAACCCAAAAGGAGTGAAAAAAAATTTAAATGAAGTAAAAAAACTTTTCGGTGAAGTTAAAGATCATGAAAATAAAAGCAAAGAAATATGTAACAATATAGAAAAAAATAATGTAGAGATGTGTAACGATTTAAAAAAAGTGATAAAGGAGACAAAAGAAAAGCAGAATAAGCTATCATTTGCAGACGCATCAAAAAGTAAGAAGGTGTTACCTGAGATGAAAAATCAAGTGCCATTAATAGTAAGACCAAAAGAAAAGTAAAAAATTGAAAAAAAAACTTAAATAAAAAGGTAGTTCCGATAAATTTCAAAATAACAAGCGTTGAAAATAGAAAAAATGGAACAGTGGTTGTACAAAGTGAAAATGTAAGCAAAAGAGAAAAAATAAAATTAGCAATAGTGAAAGCTATGAAGTAAAGGTTCTAAACAAAATTGAAATGTCGATTGTTGTAACTGACATAAAATTTTAAATATGAGGACAAGGAAATAATAGAAAAATTTTAAAAACATCAGTTTCTGGAAGACAGTCAAATTGAATTAATAAAAATATATGAAATTAAAAGCAAATTTATAATGCAAAGTTCTTAATTGATAACGATACACATCCAGAAATTTTAACTAAACAAAAAATAAATATTGGATGGGAAAAATGTAGAGTTTTTGATGGTACCGAAGTGCTAGTGTTTTACATGCAGAGGATTCAACCATAAATCTAAAGACTGTAAAAGTAATAAAGTGTGTCTAAAATGTCATGAATGTCATGCAACAAAAGACTGTCATAAGGAATATTTAAATAAATGCATTAACTGTATGAATTCGAACAAAAAGTTAAATTTGGAACTTAATGAAAATCATGCTCAACAAGTAAAGTATGTCCAGTTTATCAAAATAATTTGAAGTTAAAAAAGCGAACAATGGGATTGATAGATTAACAACTACAGAATTTACAAGGAGTTTACACAAATGTACAAGGACTAATTAACAATTTTAACCAAGTTGAAGCGCTTTCAGATATCGAAAAACCGGTCTTCATAATACTTTTGGAAACACATTTAACAGATAAAGTAGATGAATCTGAAATACAACTAGAGGTGTACAATATATATGTAACATTATCCAACTCTTCAACAACGGGTGGCATAGTTATATACTTTAATAAGGATTGGCAGGTGAATTTTATATGTGAAAAGGTGCAAAACTTGAAATATTGGATTAGCGCGTATAGCATTAAGGTAAAAAATAAGTCAACCATATTCGCAGCAGTATATCGATCACCAAGCAGTCAGGATCAGAATTTTATGAAGTTTTTGAACAAACAATAGAAGAAATATGTGATAAGAAAATAGACATAATTATTGCTGGTGATTTTGATTGGGCGAAAGAAAGTTTTTATAAAAATAAATTACAACAGGTCATAAATGATAATGGACTAATGCAAATAACACCTGATTACACAAAAGTTACGCGAGACTCAAAAACAATAATTGATTATGTTATAACAAACAATTTCAATGTTAATGTAAAGAATAGCAGAATAAATAAAGTATCTTATCATGAAGTAATAGAAATTTGTATAGAAAACAGTTTGAATAAAGACCATGAAAACAAGAAACAGATAGAAATTTTTAGATATGATAAACAAAAATTTAGAATGGAAATTAGTGAGGTATTGAAATTTGATGAAAACATGGAAAACATGATGAAAACTGGAAAATGAAAAATAAATATATTTATAAAAAGATTTGCAATACCAAAGATCAAAAACAAATGTGGGATAACATAAAAGCTTTAGTCCTAAAAAAGAATAAGCCCGTGATATAAAATGTGATATTTAATATTGTAGAATATAATAATAGTATCGATATAGCTAACCAATTTAATAAATATTTTGTAGATATTATTAAAGAAATTAGAGAAAATATAGAAAATGTGCAATACGTTAATCAGATAAATGTGACAAATAGTAAATTTAGTTTTCGTGCAATAAATATTACAGAACTTAAAAGTATTTGTAAAGCCATGAAGAAAAAGCCAGATTTTAATAACGTAAATATAAGTCTAATATTACATAACTGGCAAGTATTTGGAAATATAATGTTGGAAATAATAAATTCATCTTTAAATACGGGAGTTTTTCTAGAAAATCGGAAAGCATCGAGGATTACACCAATTGAAAAGATAGCAAAAACAAATAATTCGTCCAATAAACACCTTAAAACTATATGAAAAGATCCTAGAGAAAATCATTAAACAACAACTTGAAGAATACATGGTAATAAACAAGTTATTATCGAAATATCAATCGGGTTTCAGGAAAATTTTTTCGTGTGAATCCACTGTAAACTGCGTTATTAATAGGTGGAAAAATATTAACAGAAATAAGAAGATAATAGTGTTTAAACGTTTGACTCCTATAATTCTATAATTTATTCCTTAATTTGGTCATATTGACTTACTTCAATAATTACTATTTTGTCAGGGTCCACATTTGCTCCTTTTTTAAATCATTCTTGATTTTTCAGAGTATTCCTTGTATTCTTACTAATAAAATATCTAACGGTTTGGTTTTACTCGTTTGTTCGGTCATTTGCTGTATATTTTATGTATAATATTTTACTTGTTTGTGAGCCTTTACGAAAGTGACACACACTATACAAAACCATAAAAAAATTATCTAAGGTAAAAATAAAGACATCTGTCTTGAATTTGAAAATACCAATTAGTACCAATTCTTTAATTTTAATTATGTGCTAGTTCTTTTTTTTCCAAAATTTAATTAAAAAATTTAAATTGATCAGTTGAGGGGTTTTAGCTAGTTCCTATGCGCATTTCACTGGGGCTAATGCAGATTATTAGGGAACCTTTACCCAACATTTCTTAGAATAACTAATGATGATCTGCAATAGCCCCTAACTAACTGTTTTTTATTTAACTTCCTTCTTTACACGCAAACATTTGGTCCTTCGAGCCGGCTATTGGAGGATAAATTTATTATTTCAAAGGTGCTAATCTTCTGTTTTTTTTATAAAAGATCTTCACCAATCCCGAAAAAATTCATCACTCCATTTTATACACATATATTTATATTTCACTGGAAAATAAAAGGTGCGTAATCTCGTTTATTTAAAAAGTGAAAAATTTAAAATGTATAGAAAAAGAAAACTTAGTGTAAAGAAAAATAAGGAAACAATTGTTGTTGTTTTTATATATAGTGGTTGATCGCTTCGCAATATTAATTATTACAAGGCAGACATATTTGTGTTGAAAACTCCATCTGGTTTTCAATTGTCCTTAAAATAATTGTGACGTTTGCTTTGATTTATTTCGTGATCAGTATATCACGTACTAATAAAATCAATCGTGCGTATTGTTTATGTGGACGGACGGAATCGTGGAATAATTTTAATATTAAATTTCTTATTAGCGGTGAATTTCTAAACAAATACTTTATAAAGTGGCAAATTAAAATTAAAATATGTAAAGAAAATTGCTTTGAAAAAATACATAAGTGCATATACATATATTGTTGTGATACATTGTTGGTGCAATAAATAAAACACATATTTTTTTGATTCCTTATTTCATTCTTTTACTTGTGCAATTTAGCACTCTATAGTCGGTTGAATTTGTCGAGATAGATTTTGCGTTGAATTTGTGTGAACAAATATTATTAAAATTAACTTTTATTAAATTAAATTTAAATTTACTGAAACAAAAGCTACACTTTTTGTAATAAAGTGAAAAAAAGCAAATTTGTATCGCAAAGTATAATGACGTCCATTTTAAGGAAATTTATCCTTGTATCAGATGCACTGATTAAAGTCGAGGCAAAATTTAATGAAACACGCGAAGATTTGCACACTGTATATACGTTGGAAATTCACCGTGAAGAATTGAAAAAGTTGTGGGAGAAAATAAAAGTGGTTTATGAGAACTGCCTGGATGATTTCGATAATAATTCAAGGACAGATCCTAATGACTTTACAACCACAATGGCTAAATATGACGCTTCTTACTCAGCTTATTTAAATTGTTTATCTTTAATTAATGAGAAAGGGAGTAGTTTTGAAAGAGTACCGAAAGTGAATGATTCGATGACAAAGAATTATAACGTGAATAGTTCTGACCATAATCTCACCTTACCTCCGTGTGATGTGAACACATTTGAAGGTGATTATATTTCATGGCCAGCCTTTCGTGACCTTTTCACTGCCTTATATATAAATAGTTCGCGTTTGAGTAATATAGATCGGTTTTGTCATTTGATACGGAAAACTGCCGGCGAGGCAAAAGAAATTGTATCAAAGTACCCACTTAGTAATGAGAGGTTTGATATAGCTTGGCAAAATTTAAAGGACGCATATGAGAATCCTCGCATGCTTGCCAATAATCAATTGAAAATTTTGTTCAAGCTTCCTTCATTTGACAAAGAATCTAGTGATGGTCTCAAAATTTTGCAACGAGGTGTCAATAATTGTTTGACTTCGCTTTCAATATATAAAGTTTCGACAGAAAGTTGGGATCTAATCCCGATTTTGATGTGTATTCAACGCTTGCCCGCGTCCACTATTGGTTTATGAGAACATAGTGTTAAGGAAAAATCTGAATTGTCTAAATGGTAGTAAATTCTAATTCAAATGTAACTTATTGTGTTCTTTGTCGTACTTCAGGACATTTCTTGAGGACATGTAAACGAGTTAAGAATCTTTCAATTTCGGAAAGGTTCTCAACAGTTAAAAAATATCATTGTTGTGTTAATTGTTTGTCCCGGGAACATGAAGCAAAAAATTTTAAAAGTACTTTTAATTGCACGACGTGTAATAAAAGTCATTATTCTTTGTTGCATAGTGAAGTATCTACTACTGAAGGTTCGTTAGACTTAGCAGAGCGGAATAATTCAGCAATTCCCCCTGCTAGTTCACAATATAATGATGCAAATTCTTCTCTACCATCTACCTCTAGGGGCTTGTCGAAATCGACAAGTTTTCCATGTTACTCAAAACCGTAAAGTGCTTTTGGGAGCCGCTATGGTGAATATTATGCATCAGGGTATGACCTACCCCGTGCGGGCTCTTATTTACCCATCTTCAGAAACGTCGTTTATTTCTGAAAAATAAAGAAATCGTTTGAAACTAATTACACATTCGACGAATGTTGAAGTTTCAGGTATTAACCAAACAGTTTCTGTTCGAAGTAGAAAAGTTTGTCCTTTAAAAATTAGTTCGTATGTGTATCAAACTCTTGCCTTGGAAACAATGGGCTTTGTATTACCAACCATTTCTGGTGCATTGCCATCTTTCTTAATCGGTCCAAGTCTTCGTAATTAGTTTTCAACCATGCAGTTGGCCGACCCTCCTTTTTATCAATCCAGACCGGTTAGTATATTATTGGGGGCTGATATATATCCGCAATTAATCTTGAGCGGGATTCAAAGAAATGGTTTCGAATCTTTAATAGCTCAAAATACTATATTTGGATGGATCATCACAGGATCTGTTTTAGGCACACCAATTCAGGTATATTCTACAACAGTAGAACCTTTGCCGGAAGATAGTATTAATAAAAATCTTGTTAGGTTTTGGGAATTGGAAGAAACCCCAAAACGCAAGATTTTAACACCCTGAAGTCAAGACATTATATGATAATGTCGTTAATGAATATAGTCTTTTAGACCATATGAGACCTGTGTTAGAAAATATTTCTAGCAAAAACGTGGTTTCGTGTTATCTTCCTCATCATCCTGTAATTAAAGCTGACCGGAAAACTACCTGAGACATCAAACGGTAAAAGCTTAAATGATTGCTTATATGTGAGCCGCACATTGTAATCTGATTTGGTGCTTTTAATTCTACGTTGGAGGCTCTTAAGATATGTGTTTAATTGCGACATTACGCAAATGTATAGACAAATTCGTCTTGACCCTGCTCATACTCCGTATCAACGTATACTATTCCGATCTTCTCCGACGGAGGAGGTCAAAACGTATGAGTTACAGACTGTAACCTTTGGTGTAAATTATGCTCCCTATCTGGCGATCTTTTACAATTGGCAGATGATTCAGAAAATGAATATACTCTTGCGGCAAATATTGCGCACATCTATGTATGTTGACGACGTACTAACGGGTGCTCATGATATTTCAACTGCTCTGAAGGCTAGGGATCAACTTCGAAATGTTTTATTGTCAGCAAAATTTGAGCTTAGAAAATGGACTTCTAATGCGATAGAAATTTTGAATGGTCTTCCGTCAGATTATTTGGTAGATTCGGAGCTTTTAACATTTGTTGAATCCTGTACCTCTAAAACATTAGGTATTCAATGGAATGCTCAGTTGGATTCATTTTAATTTAAAGTGGAGCCTATTGCTGATAAATTACATTATACCAAAAGGGAGGTCTTGTCTACTGAACTTCATGTTCTCTCTGACGCCTCAGAGAAAGCATACGCGGAGGTAGTATACATTAGAATTGAGTCTCTTGGGCAGATTAATACTTGTTTGCTTTCCTGTAAGACAAAGGTAGCTCCTATAAAAACGATTTCTCTACCTCGTTTAGAACTTTGTGGTGCAGTATTGGCTTCTGAACTTTTAAAAACGATTGTCAGAGAAATTGATATTCCGCTTGAACAAGTGTATTTCTGGACAGACTGTACCATTGTTCTTTGCTGTTTGAAGAAAACTCCTAATAGTTGGACCACTTTTGTAGCCAATAGTTTGTGTCGGATTCAGGAGAATGTAAAAAAATTATAATTGGTACCATGTCAGATCGGAAGAAAATCCAGCGGATTTAGCGAGCAGAGGAGTTTCCCCATCGGAATTGTCAAAAAGTGACCCTTGGTGGCACGGACCTACATGGCTGCGAAGAAATAAATGCAATTGGGCACTGAATAATATGTCATCGATGGACACAGAGACGGAAGCTCGAGCTGTGAAAACTCATGCATCGTCTTTTACCAATTATGAATATATTCTAGAGAGGTTTTTTAAATTATGTCGAGCTCTTAGGGTAGTAGCTTATATGTTGCGATTCTTTTATATGACACATCCGTCACATAAGGGTAAAATGTCATTTACTTCGACAGTAACTACCAGCGATGAGTTGTCAAAAGTTAAATTACGTTTAGCGATTTTGGCACAAAAGGCTCATTTCGCAGAAGAATATAAATTTTTGCAATTACAGAAATCTATTTCTTCTAAAAGTTCATTGCAATCCCTTAATCTATTTTTGGGTAAGGATGGAGTAATGAGGTCATTCTATCGTATGCTTGTCGTTTTACGCTTCTGCTAACAGAATTTGTGCACTTACTTTCTATTCATGGCGGAAATCAATAATGCTGAGAATTATTCGCATTGAGTATTGGGTTCCCCGTTTGAAAGTTTTGGTACGTACTGTACTAAATCGGTGCAAACGTTGTATATTAGACCGAAAACGCTCTTGCACTCAAATTATGGCGGCTTTGCCCCCACAAAGATCTGTATTATCTCGATCATTTAACACCACTGGTGTAGACTTTGCTGATTCGTTTGATATGAAAAGTTTTACTGGCCGCGCTTGTAAGATAACGAAAGCATATGTGTGTATTTTCTTTTGTTTTTCTACTAAAGCAGTCCACTTAGAAGCCACAACTGATTTATCAACGGATGCATTTTTGGCTGCTTTTCATTGTTTCATTGCTAGGCGTGGTTGTCCTCATACTATATTTTCTGACAGGGGTAGAAATCTTGTTGGCGCTTCTAGAGATATTGAAAGGAACTTTCGTACATCCTTGTCTGAATATAAAGCCCGAATGTGTTTTACTTATGGACTACAGGGTCTTACGTGGCGTTTTATCCCTGCTGGTGCACCTCTTATGGGTGGACTATGGGAAACTGCTGTTAAAAGTTTTAAAACACATTTTCGAAAAGAAGCTCAGAATTTGAAGTATACATTTGAGAAGTTATCTACCATATTAGCAAGAATCGAAGCATGCCTCAATTCTCGTCCCTTGTGTCCTATATCGGACAATCCTAATGAAGCTGTAGCACTTACGCCTGGTAATTTTTTGATAGGCCGTCCAATATTGACTCCGCCGGAACCAACTATTTTAGAAACTCACGATAGCATTGTAAATAGATATCGTAAAATTAAAGCATTTTCTCAGGATTTCTGTCGACGATGGAAAGAGGAATATTTGCAAAATTTACATAAACGCTATAAGTGGAAGTTTCCTGAAAGGGACATACAGATAGACGACTTAGTTGCTATTAGTCATGAAGAGCTTTCTCCTACTTCGTGGAAATTAGGTAGGGTAATAAAAACATATTCAGGAACTGATTCCCATATCCGCGTCACGGACATATGTACTGCAAACGACATTGTGAAGCGACCAATCACCAAACTGGTCATTTTGACCAACTAAAAAATATAAAATTTATTAACTTCCATTGTTTCCTAGCAATATGGATTCATTATCACTATTGATGGAAGAGGCTCTTCTGGAAGAGACCCCTATGCCAATGGAAGTTGCCCCTCCGACGTGGTTCCATCGGGTAGCGTTCCTCCTACAATAGGTGCGGACTCAGCAGCGGGGACTGACACTGTGGAGGTGGTTTCAGCATCGGCGAGCCCAGTTGATACATCTGGTGCCGCAGACATCGACGAGCCCAATACGCATGCTGCTAAGTGGTCTAAAGCTACTGCACCGGCCTGTAGTATCTGCAAGAAACATCGTCCCCTGGCAGCTTGCTTCCGTTTCAGGCGGCTGGCCCATTAAAACAAACTAACGCACTTACTTATTTGGGGTCATTGCTCGAAATGCTTGGCCAGCAACCATAAGGACAAAGACTGGCGATCATCACACGTTAATACACTTCCTAAAACCGACTGAAAAAAGCTCTCCGAAACCAAAGGACAAGCGCCCTCTGAAGAAGAAAAAGGACTCATCGAAGCCTGCGCCGTTCAGAGCGGGTCCGGCTAGTATAGCGCCGTTGCCACGCCGTCAGGTGGTTTCATTCTCCCCGACGGTGCAGGTTAAGTTGCAGGTGGGAAGTCGTGAGGTTTCGGTGAGAGCCGTAATAGACGTATGTTGCGCAGTCAGCTACGTGAGCGATCACCTTGTCGCTAAATTGAAGCTGCCAGCTGCAGGTGGCTACTGCCGCTTACGCTTACGCTCTATTTACGATGCCGCACAGTATATTTCGTTTAGCGCCAAAGTGCAACGAATGCTTGATTATCTATTGTATTTTAGAATGTATATTAATTTTTTTCTAAATACATGATATATACCTATTTTTATTGAATACCTTCGTTATTGCAAGGTTTGCCGGCAATGTTTTATCCAAAACGTTTGACTCCTATAATTTATACCTTAATTTGGTCATATTGACTTACTTCAATAATTACTATTTTGTCAGGGTCCACATAAGCTCCTTTTTTAAATCTTTCTTGATTTTTCGGAGTATTCCTATTCTGGCAGATATTTGGCTAATCAGCCAGGACACGTTATTATTATTATATATATTTTTTTTTTTATGTTAGGTGCAATATATTTTGCACTCGTAACAAACTGGCAGGATCGCCATGTAATAAGGAGAAAAATGTATTGTTCTTTTATTTGATGAGCGACTTTTTAGTTGTCGCTTCAACCTTTAAATTTTATTTCTAGTTGAATTAAATTATGGAGCAACCATATTGTCGCTCCAATGTCTAGTTTAATTCTTAATACTATTTGGGAAAATCTTCTCCTTTTATTTCAGCTTTGAAAAGAAAGATTAACCCCCTTAACTATATACATAACTTAAATATTGCTTTCTTATAATTACCTAAAATTAGTTTGGCGGGAAAACAAAATAAATCTGTTTCCCACAGACGAAATATGAGGCGAGCATTAGGCATGCAAATATTTAGTGCAGTGGCAGTGACCAAGACTCAAACAAACAGCAAACACATATTCCAAGTGCAGCGGCACGAGGTTTCAAGTGATGTCTGTTGTCCATATGTATTTTACCTGATGTGACACTTGAGATTCTTTTATTAATTTATAGTCATGCCTTGCAAAGAGTGCATTCATGCTACAATATATATATATATATATATATATATATATATATATATATATATGTATGTATATATGTATATATATATATATATATATATATATATATATATATGTATATATATATATATATATATATATATATATATATATGTATATATATATATATATATATATATATATATATATATATATGATGTATATATGTATATATATATATATATATATATATATATATATAAATACATATAAATTGATATATATATACATATATATATATATATATATATATATATAGATATATATATATATATATATATATATATGTATGTACCTGCATATATATATATATATATATATATATATATATATATATATATTTATATATATATAATATGAAATTTATTTGTTGGGTGGTTAAGCAATGTCTATATGCATTTCATTGGCGCTCTTTACCAAATCGTCAGTAGACTTCAACCACAGTTTTGCAAAGTTTCAAACTTCTCAACTATGTTAAATAAATTAACTATAAAATTCACAAACAATTTCAAAAAATCACATTATAATAAGTGTAGCAGGCTATGAAACTTATACAAACTTATACTTTGCAAAACTGTGGTTGAAGTCTACTGACGATTTGGTAAAGAGCGCCAATGAAATGCATATAGACATTGCTTAACCACCCAACAAATAAATTTCATATTATAGTAGTACAATGACAATATGTCAAAAAATTAGTTTATTATATATATATATATATATATATATATATATACATATATATATATATATATATATATATATATATACATATATATATATATATATATATATTTATATATATATATATATATATATATATATATCTAAATATATACAAATAAGTTGCATTGTGTTAGTAATTGATGTTCTCCTAAACCGATTTTGTTTCTGCAAAGTTTATATGAAAGGTGAAGTCAATACCAAGGTTTTTATGTATATACGGTTTGTATGTGTGTTGGTTCATGAGTTATAGCCATCTTAGTGAACACTGCAATCGTTTCGAAATATTTGAGTTAGTATTTTGAAAAACTGAAATACAATTAGTTTTTAAATTCATTACAATTCAATTTTAGTCAAACCATGAATTAAATTTATATACTTAGCTATTTCAAATCACAACTTCGGGGATCTATGAAATAAATTACATATAAATACATCACTAAAAACTTAAATATTTAAAAACATTATGCATAGCCCACTTCATATGCATGAGTTCGCGAATAAGAAATCTGTTGAAGCTTTGGAAAGATCCTTGAAAAATCTCTGAGATAACTCAGAGTTGTTTGGTGGTGCGTTGATTTTATTGTCTGGCGATCTTAGGCAAACATTGCCCGTCATTTCTAGATCGACAGCTGCCGATGAAATTAACGCTTGCTTAAAGTCTTTATATTTATGGAATGATACATCTGGTGATACGTTCTCTAAGCAATTGCTGGAAATTGGGAATGTCGCAATGCCTGTTGATGACACTGGATTGATAACATTGTCAAATGATTTTTGCCGTTTCGTACAGTCAAAAAAGGAATTGATTGAATGTGTTTCACTAACATAGCAGAGCAATATGCATGCCATGCATGGTTGAGTGCCAGAGCGATTTTAGCTCTGTTACTGAACAATACAATCAAAGATTCCTGGCGAAGTGGTGTTGTGCAAGTCTGTCTATACTGTTACCAATGAAGAAGATGTTGTGAATTATCCAATAGAATTTTTTATTTTGTTGGACTTACCAGTATTGCCTCCACATAATCTCCAATTGAAAGTTGAAACCCCTATTATTATGCTTTGCAATATCATTCAAATCCGTTTGTGTAATGGTACAAGACTTGCTATTAAAAAGTTGATGGCTTATATAATTGAAGCTACTATTTTAACTGGAATATTCGAAGGCGAAGATGTATTCATTCCAAGCATCGCAATGATTCCTTCTGATATACTATTTGAATTTAAACGACTTCAGTTTCCTGTTCGCCTTGCGTTTGCAATTACCATTAATAAGGCGCAAGGCCAACCCTTAGGAATTTGTGGAGTGAATTTAGAGTATCCAGGTGTCTCACATGGACAGTTGTATGTAACCTGTTCGCGCGTTGGCCAATCATCGGTTTTGTATATTTACACCGAAAATGGAAAAACAAGAAATGTTGTTTACCACAGACCATTACAATAAAAGCAGTTTATCACTGATTTAAATGAATTGGAATTGATTGTTTTATTTTCTTTTTTGCACTACGAAGTGTGCAGGGGGTTCGCTAGTATATATATACATATGTATATATATATATATATATATATATATATATATAGTGAATTAACTTTTTGACATACTGTCAATGTACTATTATAATATGAAATATATTTGTTGAGTGGTTAAGCAACGTCTATATGCATTTCATTGGCGCTTTATACCAAATCGTCTGTAGACTTTAACCACAGTTTTAAAAAGTTTCAAACTTCTCAACTTATCAAAAGACTTCTATAAACCAATAATAAAAAAACACATTATAATAAGTGTAGTAGTATGCAACTTATACAAACCAAAACCCAACTAACAACTTTTATTCTATATGACTCTATTATTTTTTTATAAGATGAGCGGTTTGAAACTTTTCAAAACTGTGGTTGAAGTCTACTGACGATTTGGTTAAAGCGCCAATGAAATGCATGCATACATTGCTTTATCACCCAACAAATAAATTTCATATTATAATAGTATAATGAAGTATGTCAAATAGTTAATTTATTAACAGTAAAATATTTGTTTATCAAGAATTTTCAAAAATTTTCCAGTCCTAATCTCTTGCTCTCTTTTGTGACTCTCTCGTTGAAAGTTTTTAGAAAAACACTTTTCTATCAACAGTTATTAACAATTTTCAGTAAATAAACAGAGCTATTTATATTAATCCATGTAGTAAAAAATTTATGATGTTCTCAAAATATAAAATATCTCAGATAATTTGTTCAAAAATCCCTCTTTCGGTTAGGATTTATATAAGTTTACTATTATTATGGCCCCCTTAGTATTTATATGGTCACCTAATCAGCTGTTTAATTAAAAGGAAAATTTATATAATGGAAACAATTTTTTTTGAACAAAATGAATTGCAGTTTGCTAAAAAAATTGATGAAAAAGAAATAATAATTGAAAATATGTATGAAACAGCATCAATGACTGTACAATCTAGCTTCAAAAGATTGTAAAAATGTTCAAAATAAAACGGAAATAGGGAAAAAATTGGCGATGTGGTAAATTTAACAGCTAAGAAAAAAATTGTATGCAATTATTTTCAATTGTACTTCTAATGTTGTTAATCTTTGGTGCAACATTATGGTGACGCATGCAAAAACCGCTGGAAGGGACTGCGAGATACCTACAAACGGTGTAAGCGAGAATCTCGCTGGCTTCCGGTAGCGGAGCACCAAGGTGATTTAACCTCTTTGCTTTATGAAAGCTTAAAAAAAATTTTTTTTTAAATCTAAATTGTCTTCATCAGTGGTATCAACAATTGAAGCTAAGGTTGTTAATTCGGTGTATAAGAAAATTCCAAAAACTCAATCACCATTATTTCAGTTGTCCACCTGAAAACAAAATGCCTTGTTTACTTCAAATTATCATTCCAGTTGTCGTTATCGAATATTTTCGATGACTGTCAACATAGAATTTGCATTCTACAAGAAAATATGACCACGATATTGTTTGAATTTTTCGTCGCCATGTTTAGAAAACATTGGCTGCGATAGTCCCAAGTTAAAATCGTTGCCGACACCTAGTTGGTATGACCCTTGTGCCAAAAATCTTAACGTAGATGCCAACTTCGTTGTTTTGGAAATGTATGTTGACCTTACCCAACTTTTCAAATTAGCTGTTATTGGACATATTTAAAAGCAGTGTAGTTTACCCTAAAGTAACTTGAAATTGTTGCTCACTTGATATCCGGTAGGTTAAATATGTCGTATATTTGTTTCAGAAGCTGCCGTTTTAATATGAGGTTTTGTTTTCTTATATTTTCATCATTACTCAAGTCTGAATTTATCTCACAGGTAAGAAACATTTAAATTTGTAATAAAATTTTTGTTCAAACTAATAAACAAACCAAACAGATGTTTCAAATATTTAGAGATGTGTGCTTGATATGTTGACATAAACGATAAGACGTCAACGTCGTCGTCAATCTATTATAGAATGCAATATTTTTATTGATTTTATGATGTTGACACTAAAATGACGGCGACGTTGATGACGACAACTTGAATAATTATTAATATTCTTAGCAGTACAATTAAAACACAGTTGCTTCTACTCGCGAATAATTGCATTCATCTCTTATTTTTGTTTTTGAAACGAATTTGTGATAAATATTTCAAATATTATTGAGATAAATATTTCAAAAACAAGATTCCAAAATAAGTATGTATAATATACATAAAAAAATTATATAAGCACACAAGTTTATAAAACATATTGATTTAAGTACATGAAGCTATATACATACATATGTATTTATACATAGTGTATATTCAAATTAAATTTGAATTTGTTTTCGCATTTTTAGCATCAATTTTTAGTTATTAGTATAATTAACTCAAGGCCAGTTTTGTTGCTTGATTTTTGTTTTTAATTTTGCTCTAATATCATTATCAAGCAAAATAAATAAAATAATATTCATACAATCTAAAAACATAATTGGAATCACTGCTTCACAAAATCAACAAAATTAATTAAACGCAAAAACATAACTGGCCTGAAGTTATTATCAACGAAAGGCTGAATAAAAGTTACAATTATATATTGTTTTTAAATAAAACTTAGTCTAAAAAAATTTTTTAACTTTTTAATTTTTCGACGAGCGATTGCACTGAGAAATGCAAACAGAAGACTGTCTCCATATTCCGGGAACATAGATTCCATTTTCGACGTGATCTACCAAACTTTCATCGAAATATCCGCTGCTTTTATCTAGCATAAGATAGTTATGCAGAACAACCGTTGCCAATACAATTTTATCTACGTTTTTTGGCGAGTCTTAAGTATTTGTGTGAAGAATTCTCAACCTATTTGTTAAAATACCAAAAGTTTTTTCAAGAGAAACACGTGCGCATACAATTATTTATTAAAATTTATTTTGATACAAAAAATTAAGGAAATGTTTTATCTGAGCCTAGTTTTAATGATAAAAACTCCTATTAGCTACAATAAACTCATGAATTTATTATTTTCACCTGATAGTGTATCACCCGGCGGAATATCAATTTGGTTTTTAAAATAATTTTTCCAAACGCACTCTTAACAAAAATTCCGCCGTCACTTTGGCTCCCAAATGCTCCTACATCAACAAAAATAAAATTGTAATCTGCATCGTACATTACCATTAGCACAATGCTAAAAGATTTTTTGTAGTTGTAAAAAAGTTAGCCATTATTTCTTCGCAAAATATTTGGACATGTTTGCCATCGATAGCTCCAAGGCAATGCGGCATTCCTCTTTTCATACAAAATCTAATAAAACATACAAAATATAAGTAGGTTCAGCTATTCTTTTCCATTCATGACGATTGGGCTGAGAGACATATATTTCATGAAGGTCATTCCAATTCGCAGCGCAAGTTTCATAAATAATTTTTCGCATTTTTGATACCTTCATTCTATACGTCCATGCCAACAATTGTGTACAGCAACCATGAACTAGATACCTAAAAATAATTAGAAATCAAAAAATTCTGACTCGGAATACTATTTTTTTATAACTACTTTCACTAGAGTACGACACAATCGAATCTCTTCATAAATAGGTTTTCTGCTTGAAAAACTTTGTAGACTTTCTTTGAGCAAAGTTAGAAGAGCATTAAACTTAACAACTGTCATCTTGGTTGTTTTATAGAAGTGTTCTTCATCATAGAACATAATTTCTGTCGTATCTGTGATGTTCAATGGCCGTACAAACATGATGTTCATTATTTTAATAATTTTTACAAATTTTAAAATTTTTGTACAACTTTTTAAATTTTTTCTTTGCACGGATGTGTAGTAGTTATAAATAAGCTTATTTATTTTTTATAATGCGTTCGTGAATGCATATAGCTAACCGTTTTGAAATAATACAATTAATTAATTTTATATACATATTTCTTCTTGTATATTCAATTTAATTAAACAGTTTCTCCAAAATGAACCTTGTGGATAAAAGGAAACACATCATATCAGAATGAGGATACCAGAAACTTCAAAACTAATAAAATCAAGAGTTCCGGCGGTATGTTCTACACGCATACTAGGTCACACAGCTCTACTGCACCTAACAAAAGTAACAGGTCATCTAAACAATTCCACACGTCAACTATTTCTTAGAGATACACAACAAATAATGTCTTCAAAATATGAATAATTAAAAGAAATGTCACTTTTACAAGCAAGTAAACAACAAAATCAACAAATATCGTATATAGATCATAACTCTAATCAATCTAATACTATACAAAACAACCATTCTATAAATTGCGGCGAAGGGGCAACGTCTCAAAAGACAGGTAATTAAACTTCACTTCAGATTAAAAATATTTAAATTTTTTGCGTAGTGCATGAAATTGGGTTATATTATTATTTACATTACTTAAGGAATAGCCTAATTAATTTATTACTTAGCATTTGTAATAACAAATGATATGTAATATACATATGTATATTCCATTGGTCATATATTCTGTTGACCATGACAAGTTGAAGATAATATTTGTGCAGCTTTATTAATATACATATATTCACACTGTTGTTTACAAATGAAAGGTATGTTAGAAAGTCTCAATGAACACACTTCTTCACTAACCCATGCACACCTATGCTATATTTATCTTTTATCGAAAATATCTTATTTGCCTACTTAAACACATACATGAATTCCGTCGATTTTGTTATAAAATATTTCAAAAATAATATGGTTTTTACAGATGCACAAAAGTATAAATACTTATATTAAAAATATAATAAAAATATGTATTTTAAATTAATGGAAATTTGTTTTAGCATTTTACATATGCTTCGGCGTATATCCGAATGGGTTACCAAAGATTCTTCAAGTTTTCTTTGGATAAATTACCTCGTAAAGTTGTATGTTTGATAAAACAAGTATTAGGAAAAGTGTATCCTTGAGGTGACTTTAGTTATCCAAAGACGAAAAGATAATAAAAGAAATAATATAAATGTATATCTATTTTATTTAAAAGTGGCGCAACAATGCTTAAGTACCGGTAATGGTCCACTTACTGAAAACCATAAACGTTTCCAACAAGGTTGAAACGAAGATTATTTAAATTATATCAAGTAAACTAACAAACAGTAGAACCTTGTTTTAATGACTTCGTACTTAAACATTGCCGGCCACCTTGCAACAATAAATAAATTGTAACTAGATAGTCAGCCATGTGATGGAAATCGATTTCAAAGCAAAAACGTCATAAAATCTAAAAAGGTGTGATGACAACACATATTGTTCTTTCGTTTTGTTTTTAATTTGGTTTCTTCCTCAAATCGAATTCGATTTCATTTTGCGTTTGTTTCTATGAAAATTTAAACGAAAAAACGAAAATTTGCTGTTTTAACTATTTTTAAAACGATATGGTATTTACGCACGTTTGTAAGAAAAAAAGTAAAATATTTGAACCAAAATTTAAGTATATGTATTCAAGTCTATACCTTAAGGTAATTATATATCACAAAATAATTTTCAGGGCAAAAGATACAATAATACCCAATAGATGTTTATGGTGAATTTTATGGAAAAAAATCCTCATCCTTCAAAACAATTTTGCTTTGAACATATTCTGCGTCGGCTAATATAAACATCATATTAGACAACGATTTTGAGAACGTAGTCCTGCGCTTAGCTATAGCTGAGTCAATACCAACCGACCTTTGAAAGATGTTAACGTGGTTGCTAACTCAATGACCAAAGGAATTGATTTAGTTTATATTTTTCGGGGTTTTTTAACTCTTGAATTTTAATTATGTGGTAGTTCTTTTTTCCCAAAATTTTATTAAAAAATTCAAAATGATCAGTTGAGGGGTCTTAACTAGTTCCTATGCACATTTCACTGGGGCTAATTCAGATCATCAGGGAACCTTCACCCAACATTTCTTAGAACAACTAAAGACATTTATTTCATACTTCCACTTTACTAAGTGAGAAGCTTTGAAATAAATATCAATAATTTAAATATGCAAGTGCACATAATTAAAATAAAAGAGTTAAAAAACCCCCGAAATATAAACTAATTTAAATATGCAAGTGCTTGTGCAAAATAAAACAACTTATGTTGTCAACACTCCAAATAAATTGTTTTTATATAAAAACAATTAATTGTTGTTGTTCTTTATTTCTCTTGCACCTACAATTTGAGTCGGCAAAAAACCAGTCAGTTGTAGAATAAAACGTAAGAAAATAAAAAAGGATAATTTATCAGCGAGTTTTTGTTTTGACTTTGATATTTGTTTCAAAGCTTCTCACTTAGTAAAGTGGAAGTATGAAATAAATATCTTTAGTTATTCTAAGAAATGTTGGGTAAAGGTTCCCTGATGATCTGCATTAGCCCCAGTGAAATGCGTATAGGAACTAGCTAAAACCCCTCAATTGATCAATTTGAATTTTTTAATAATATTTTGGGAAAAAAGAACTAGCACATAATTAAAATTAAAGGAAATGATTTAGTTTTCACATGTGGTTCAAGTTTTCGTAGAACCCAAATAAAATCTTCCTTGTTTATCAGGAAATACTGGTAACGAACCAGAGTCGGTGGCGTGCCTGTCGGGTTTCCAACCTTTCGGCGATGAGTTTGTGGACCTCGGCCGGAACGTTTAAAAGTGAGATCTGGATTGGCCCATGGCGCTTTGGCGTGTCGGATGGTTGGAAATCTAGTGAGGACTTCTCTGTGCCTCGGGAAGTTACCGATGGCGTTAAGTGTGATATTCCAGAGGGATACCTGTAGCATTCCCTTTCTGCAGAGATAGATAGTGGGTCGCTCAAGGTAAGGGGTGGCGATCCCATATTGCAAAGCGGGCTGTACCACTTTCGCCCTGGTGTTCCCTGCAGTTGAAGAGCGTCTTAATTATTTACTTCTGGTAATGGCAGGGTTGCTGCATCCACATGGATAAATGGCGGAGGCGGAGGTTGTGTCTCTGGTTCAATGAATGGTGAAGGCGGTGGTAGAAAGCGGTTACCATTCGTGCTGGTGGCGATGATGGCGTCGTTGAGGTTTGAGGCGGCAGAGGTCTGGTTGGCTGACCGGGTTTGCATTGGTGTGACCCTCGAGTCTGTGTCGTAAACCTGCGATTGTAGACTGGGCCTTGAGTCATTGGCCGACCTTGTCGATGGAGCCTAGGGACATAATTTTTTTCGTAAACCGTGAGTCCTCGGGTTTTTGGGGTTCAGATTCCTCTCGGTGGTGACGCTTGATTGGGCAAACTGATGCTTGGCGCATGGAGTCATGGCTGAAGTACTGCGGCTGTGTACGGTCAGACCAGCACACCTTAGACTGGTGGTGACCGTTAAAGGAAGTCGGGGCCCAATACCATATCTTCTGTAGTCTTCTCCATGACCAGAAATTCACAGTTGGCCGTCGTCTTACCCAGGGTCACTTTTATCATTAGAGCACGCTGAATTACTTCCTTGGATCCATCAGCTAATATAATACGTCTACTTCCGTATGAGCGTAGACGGGCCGCTGAACCAGTTGACGTACGAGATGTGGCTCTGGCCAATTGATTTTCGATGAGTATGGTCGCCTTTATTTTGTTCTGCTGCTATTCCAGTCGAGTTTGGTTTTCTTGAGCCTTCTTGTACGCTTTTGCAAGGTAAATTTCTCTTCCATCAGCCTATGGTGCTATCCTCTACCATGATAAGCCGTGGTAGGGATACTCTCGAGTTCGTCGGAAAGGTCTATTAGTTCGTTTAAGGTGGTGAAATCTCGGCGGCGAATGTACCATTGGTAATCTGGTAAGGCGTTGCGGAAGATTCGTTCCAGCTTCTATTTTGGGGAGAGGTCGGCATGCCGCATGAAGTTCTGTAGTGCCAGGACATAATCCTTTAAGGTCTCACGCGTGCGCTGATTATGTTTGAGTGTTTCATCATCAAGTTTTTCGAAGTACTGTGCTGGTAAGAAAAACTTGTAGAAGTCAGCCGTGTCAGTGGGTCCAGTTTTTGTAATTATTTCGGTATCACACTAGAGCCTTGTCCCTGAAGCACTCTGCTAGCACTTGTACGACATCATTTATATCAATCTGGTACATATCTACCAGTCCTCTCGTTTGAGGGTGTATACAAAGGATGTCCTTAACATGGTTGCTTCACAGGTTTTTTCCGAAATTTTTTTTATGGTAGTTTTCTTCTATTATTTTCTTTGATCTTACATATTGATTCTGTCACTTTTAATATTTTTCTTTTCTTTTCTCCACGCTCTCTACGCTGAGGGAAACAAAAGATTTTTTGTTTGTTTGGACTTAAAAGTTCTTGCTCGGGCGCCACTGTAACGACACGTTCTCGCTAGATGCTAGGGTAGAACTCATCGGCGTCCAGGGTTGTTGATTATATATAAAAAAATACAATAAAACAACGAGTGTAGTTAACAGAAATTTATTTACAAAATTTTTCAAAAGTATGATAGAAAAAAAAGCGTATTAGTTTTTGGGCGGCAGAGGATTTTTTATTCGCACGTACGGAGACACTTCTGTTAGGTATATAACCAGAAGGAATCTAATCGAGTCACTAGCTATGGGTGAGCAACGAACAAAGTTTCCGGCAAGAAGACACTGCGGTTAGGAAAGTGTTCGCCAATTACCCACTCCTAGGCTCAATAACGAAAGGATTCGGTGGAAAACAGAATAGCCAATTTCATACACCAGTTCGGAGACACTCCTGTTAAGTTTACCAAACTCAGTTAGGTTTTCCTACAATTGTTAAAACAAATCTACTATTAATGTAAGGCTAACGACACTTACCTCTACATTGGATCCCCAAGAACTGATCTCGATTTCATTCTGCTGTGCCCTTTTTTTCCTTCGTAAAAACAGAATATTATTTACTGGCGTATATACAATGATATCATATACATAGAACATAACAATTCATTGGCCAATACTTCATTATTATAATGAATTCCTTTTCTACATTTGCACAGCAGAAATTTTCTTAATTGCGTATATACCATAACTTCATTTAGCAACTGACATTATACACAATTCATTAGCAAATAACATAATTATTATAATAAATTCTTTCTTTACCATGCTGGTGTATAGTTACGTATATGTGTATAAAGACAAACACTCGAGGTATGTATTCGCAACTGCGGCTTGCTATATGCTAAATGTACATGTTTATGCATAAAAAGAAGAAAAACAATGTGTCAATCTTTGGTTTAAGACCGTTACAAATATTTCGGGTACGTATAAATGCCTGTCATAAGCAAAGCATTTAAAACAACTGAACTGCGATTTACGTACTTTGAAATCTCTGTTGTTCTCTTATATATGACCATTTACAAAAAAAAATCTTCCATGCGCTGGTTGATTTGTTCGTATGATCATGCCTAATGAAAATTAATAATAATTACTTATCAATATAATATTTAAAAAGAATAGTTTACATACATAAAATAGATAATAGAATTAGATAAGTAAAATATATTTGATGTGTCCAAAAACAAATTTAGACTTTTTGTCGTCACAGTATATTGAGTCATTAAGGACTCCTGATGAATATGCGTAGTATCATTAAGGGCTCCTGTGGATAGTATAATTTAAAATATATATGTATATATATATATATATATATATATATATATATATATATATATTTTCTTTTTAATTAAGTGGGTCAGGGAGGGCTCCTGTTGATTTCGATGAGTTCTGAGCCATGAGGGACTCTTGTTGATTGATATTCGTAGTGAGGTATGAAGGACTCCTGTTGCTGCGGAGAAAAGTGATTAGTAGAAGTAAATTGATGGTTCGGAATTATACTTGATGTAAAACAACAAGGGCTCGTAATTGTAATGTTTTGCGTGCGAATTTCAGGGACTCGACTGTATCCGTGTAAATTTTTAATACGATTCCTGATCTCCAAGAAGATGCAGATAACTGCTCGTTTTCAATGACGACTAAGTCATTCACTGCAATTTCCCTTTGTGGATGTTTCCACTTATATCGTTTAGGTGATTCTACGATTTATTCCTATTTTCATCGTTTACAAAAGTGATGAATTAAAGCTTTGACTTTACGATGTCGATTGACAATACTACCTAGACTATCATAAAATGTTGGTTCTGGGGGCGCCAGAACGGCGGATCCAATTAAAAATTGTTCTGGCGTTAAAGCGACTGGTTCACCATGATTCTCAGGCACAGGACATAAAGGGCGTGAATTCAGGCACATCTCTATTCTAGCCAAAATGGTCGATAGTTCCTCAATGGTATATTTACCGTTCTGAACTTCCTTTCAAAAATAGAGTATACAACTTTTTATTCCAGCCATAGAAGGTGCACCAGGTGGTATGAAGCGTCATGTCAAACCTTTATGCCCAAAAGTGGAACCCATTCTTGCTTGGCATTCTTTTAAAAAGGTTTGAAAGTCATTAGTTATTTCATTGGACGCGCCATCAAAATTTTGTGCCATTTTAAGAATATATGGTAAGTAGACAGCCTCTTCTAGAAATGAATCGATTGAATGCTGACAAAAATATATCCGTTGATAGATCTGACGCTGCTTCTATATGTATCGCCTTCGTCTCGGAACATACAAATGTGCACACCTAACCCTTTGTTATTTTGCCTGATCTACCATTATGAGTTTTCATATCGAACGAACCAGCGAAATCAACACCAGTGTTCGTAAATGGTCTATCAATGGTGACGCGTTCAGGAGGTAGAGCCGCCATTATCTGACTGCATGAAAGTTGCCTATCAATTATACAACATTTGCAACGATGAATTGTCGTACGAATCAAAATTCGTAATGGTGGCGTCCAATTTTAAAATCTAGAGACTCGACATTAATTAATTACCACCACAATGGTAAGCAAGTGTATAAATTCTGGTAACAATTTAGCAAATCGACAGGAGTAAGGAAGAATAATAGGGTATTGTTCACGAAACGATAACGAAGGTGATTTGACAAGCTGGCCGTTTAATATTATCACTTTACTTTCATCGAGAAATGGATTCAATGTTAATAATGAGCTTTTGAAAGGTAAAACATTTTTATTTGAAAGGCATTCGTACTCTTTAGCATAATAGGCTTTCTGAGCAACAATAGTCAAATGTAATTTGACGACCTCAAGTTCTTCACTAGAAATAAGAGCAGTTTCATGATTACAACGTCCTTTAAAAAACATACGCCAGTACATGCAACGCTCTATCTAGCTAAGAAAACCTATCCAAACTGTCTTCAAATTTTGAAAAGTATGAGCATGACCCTGGACACTTCTACTTTCAACGTCGCACAGTGGCACATTTGAGGAGATGGCGGCCAAAACTCTTAAAAAAAATTTTTTTTGTGTCACCGATTTAATTTTTTTTTAATATAAAAGTAAACCCATAGGAACCTCAAAATCCAGAAATTTAAGCTTTTATTTCGATTATTTCTCTTCGAATGCCCAGATTTGGGCATTGCAATAAAGATGCAAAATATACCCAAATCTGGATGTTCAGTGGAACGCAACTTTTTTTCATCGAAAAGCTTCGTAAAATGACTTATAACGTGTTATAGTACGTACTTTGAGCTGTTGTTATATGCAAATTTTTTAAATTTATATTTGCGTCTCTAGGAACTACAATGATTTTACTGCTTGCATGTCGGATATTTTAGGTATGGGAGTGCGGTATATCCACATGTGTTTGTGTGTGTACTACTGTGTGTAGGTTTTTTTTCGAAGAAGTTTTATTAATGAAAAGGGTATAATAAAAGACTGTTGTTATTTTTATAATTTAGGCCATAAAAAATGCATAGTTACATATAAGTGGGGGTAGGTACATGAGTTGTTGTATTTGGACTGATATATTCGATCTTTTGTTATAACTTTATTGTGTACCCAGGTAGCTGCTGCTCATATAAAGGTTAAAATACGATAGACACATCAGGTTTTCTTGAATATGAGAATGAAATAACAAAAGAAAATTGAAGTAAATTGTCGGTACAAGCATTTCTGTACTTCTCTTCTTCTTTCCTCTCTCTCGTTTAAACACATACATCCTTAAAGAAAACTTGATGTGTATAAAAACAGAAAAAATAAAAAAGATGATCAGTATTGTCAAAACGATGGCTAAGTTCAGCTATAACGATTTTGCCAAAATTTATTTTGAACAAAAAAACAAAAACGATGTTATATTACACATTTTAAAAGACCCTTATATTGAGTTGTGCGACCATTTAAAAAAAATTTATAATTTCTTAACGCGATTAAATAAACGGTATAATGAATGTTATAGAAATAAGGAAAAAATGTTTAACTACAACAAACAATGGCTAATGCAGATCATAAGGGAACCTTTACCCAACATTTCTTAGAATAACTAAAGACATTTATTTCATACTTCCACTTTACTAAGTGAGAAGCTTTGAAGCAAATATCAAAGTCAAAACAAGAACTCACTGATAAATTTTCCTTTGTTATTTTCTTCTGTTTTATTCTACAACCGGTTGGTTTTTTGCCGACTCAGATTGTAGGTGTAAGAGAAATAAAGAACAACAACAAATAATTGTTTTTATATAAAAACAATTTATTTCGAGTGTTGACAACATAAGTTGTTTTATTTTGCACCAGCACTTGCATATTTAAATTAATTTATATATTTTGGGGGTTTTTAACTCTTAAATATTAATTATATGCTAGTTCTTTTTTCCCAAAATTTTATTAAAAAATTCAAATTGATCAGCTGAGGGGTTTTAGCTAGTTCCTATGCGCATTTCACTGGGGCTAAGGCAGATCATCAGGGAACCTTTACCCAACATTTCTTAGAATAACTAAAGACATTTATTTCATACTTCCACTTTACTAAGTGAGAAGCTTTGAAACAAATATCAATAATTTAAATATGCAAGTGCTTGTGCAAAATAAAACAACTTATGTTGTCAACACTCGAAAAAAACTGTTTTTGTATTAAAACAATTATTTGTTGTTGTTCTTTATTTCTCTTACACCTACAATTTGAGTCTGCAAAAAACGAATCAGTTGTAGAATAAAGCGTAAGAAAATAAAAATGGAAAATTTATCAGTGGGTTTTCGTTTTGAAATTTTTTTCAAAGCTTCTTACTTAGGAAAGTGGAAGTATGAAATAAATGTCTTTAGTTATTCTAAGAAATGTTGGGTAAAGGTTCCCTGATGATCTGCATTAGCCCCAGTGCAATGCGTATAGGAACTAGCTAAAACCCCTCAATTGATCAATTTGAATTTTTTAATAAAATTTTGGGAAAAAAGAACTAGCACATAATTAAAATTAAAGGAATTGATTTAGTTTTCACATGTGGTTCAAGTTTTCGTAGAACCCAAATAAAATCTTCCTTGCTTATCAGGAAATGCTGGTAATGAACCGGAGTCGATGGCGTGCCTGTCGGGTTTCCAACCTTTCGGCGATGAGTTTGTGGACCTCGGCCGGAACGTTTAAAAGTGAGATCTAGGTTGGCCCATGGCGCTTTGGCGTGTCGGATGGTTGGAAATCTAGTGAGGACTTCTCTGTGCCTCGGGAAGTTACCGATGGCGTTCCGTGTGATATTCCAGAGGGATACCTGTAGCATTCCCTTTCTGCAGAGATAGATAGTGGGTCGATCGAGGTAAGGGGTGGAGATCCCATGTTGCAAAGCGGACTGTACCACTTTCGCCCTGGTGTTCCCTGCAGTTGAAGAGCGTCTTAATTATTTACTTCTGGTAATGGCAGGGTTGCTGCATCCACATGGATAAATGGCGGAGGTTGTGTCTCTGGTTTAATGAATGGTGAAGGCGGCGGTAGAATATCGGTTACCATTCGTGCTGGTGGCGATGTTGGCGTCGTTGAGATTTGAGGCGGCAGAGGTCTGGTTGGCTAACCGGGTTTGCATTGGTGTGACCCTCGCGTCTGTGTCGTAAACCTGCGATTGTAGACTGGGCCTTGAGTCATTGGCCGACCTTGTCGATGGAGCCTAGGGACATAATTTTTTTCGTAAACCGTGAGTCCTCGGGTTTTTGGGGTTCAGATTCCTCTCGGTGGTGACGCTTGATTGGGCAAACTGATGCTTGGCGCATGGAGTCATGGCTGAAGTACTGCGGCTGTGTACGGTCAGACCAGCACACCTTAGACTGGTGCTGAACGTACAAAGGAAGTCGGGGCCTAATACCGTATCTTCTGTAGTCTTCTCCATGACCAGAAATTCACAGTGGGCCTTCGTCTCACCCAGGGTCACTTTTATCATTAGAGCCCGCTGAATTACTTCCTTGGATCCATCAGCTAATATAATACGTCTACTTCCGTATGAGCGTAGACGGGCCGCTGAACCAGTTGACGTACGAGATGTGGCTCTGGCCAAGTGATTTTCGATGAGTATGGTCGCCTTTATTTTCTTCTGCTGCTATTCCAGTCGAGTTTGGTTTTCTTGAGCCTTCTTGGACGCTTTTGCGAGGTAAATTTCTCTTCCATCAGCCTATGGTGCTATCCTCTACCAGGGTAAGCCGTGGTAGGGATACTCTAAAGTTCGTCGGAAAGGTCTATTAGTTCGTTTAAGGTGGTGAAATCTCGGCGGCGAATGTACCATTGGTAATCTGGTAAGGCGTTGCGGAAGATTCGTTCCAGCTTCTATTTTGGGGAGAGGTCGGCATGCCGCATGAAGTTCTGTAGTGCCAGGACATAATCCTTTAAGGTCTCACGCGTGCGCTGATTATGTTTGAGTGTTTCATCATCAAGTTTTTCGAAGTACCGTGCTGGTAAGAAAAACTTGTAAAAGTCAGCCGTGTCAGTGGGTCCAGTTTTTGTAGTTATTTCGGTATCACACTAGAGCCTTGTCCCTGAAGCACTCTGCTAGCACTTGTAAGACATCATTTATATCAATCTGGTACATACCTACCAGTCCTCTCGTTTGAGGGTGTATACAAAGGATGTCCTTGACATGGTTGCTTCACAGGTTTTTTCCGAAGTTTTTTTCATGGTAGTTTTCTTCTATTATTTTCTTTGATCTTACATATTGATTCTGTCACTTTCAATATTTTTCTTTTCTTTTCTCCACGCTCTCTACGCTGAGGGAAACAAAAGATTTTTTGTTTGTTTGGACTTAAAAGTTCTTGCTCGGGCGCCACTGTAACGACACGTTCTCGCTAGATGCTAGGGTAGAACTCATCGGCGTCCAGGGTTGTTGATTATATATAAAAAAATACAATAAAACAACGAGTGTAGTTAACAGAAATTTATTTACAAAATTTTTCAAAAGTATGATAGAAAAAAAAGCGTATTAGTTTTTGGGCGGCAGAGGATTTTTTATTCGCACGTACGGAGACACTTCTGTTAGGTATATAACCAGAAGGAATCTAATCGAGTCACTAGCTATGGGTGAGCAACGAACAAAGTTTCCGGCAAGAAGACACTGCGGTTAGGAAAGTGTTCGCCAATTACCCACTCCTAGGCTCAATAACGAAAGGATTCGGTGGAAAACAGAATAGCCAATTTCATACACCAGTTCGGAGACACTCCTGTTAAGTTTACCAAACTCAGTTAGGTTTTCCTAAAATTGTTAAAACAAATCTACTATTAATGTTAGGCTAACGACACTTACCTCTACATTGGATCCCCAAGAACTGATCTCGATTTCATTCTGCTGTGCCCTTTTTTTCCTTCGTAAAAACAGAATATTATTTACTGGCGTATATACAATGATATCATATACATAGAACATAACAATTCATTGGCCAATACTTCATTATTATAATGAATTCCTTTTCTACATTTGCACAGCAGAAATTTTCTTAATTGCGTATATACCATAACTTCATTTAGCAACTGACATTATACACAATTCATTAGCAAATAACATAATTATTATAATAAATTCTTTCTTTACCATGCTGGTGTATAGTTACTTATATGTGTATAAAGACAAACACTCGAGGTATGTATTCGCAACTGCGGCTTGCTATATGCTAAATGTACATGTTTATGCATAAAAAGAAGAAAAACAATGTGTCAATCTTTGGTTTAAGACCGTTACAAATATTTCGGGTACGTATAAATGCCTGTCATAAGCAAAGCATTTAAAACAACTGAACTGCGATTTACGTACTTTGAAATCTCTGTTGTTCTCTTATATATGACCATTTACAAAAAAAAATCTTCCATGCGCTGGTTGATTTGTTCGTATGATCATGCCTAATGAAAATTAATAATAATTACTTATCAATATAATATTTAAAAAGAATAGTTTACATACATAAAATAGATAATAGAATTAGATAAGTAAAATATATTTGATGTGTCCAAAAACAAATTTAGACTTTTTGTCGTCACAGTATATTGAGTCATTAAGGACTCCTGATGAATATGCGTAGTATCATTAAGGGCTCCTGTGGACAGTATAATTTAAAATATATATGTATATATATATATATATATATATATATATATATATATTTTCTTTTTAATTAAGTGGGTCAGGGAGGGCTCCTGTTGATTTCGATGAGTTCTGAGCCATGAGGGACTCTTGTTGATTGATATTCGTAGTGAGGTATGAAGGACTCCTGTTGCTGCGGAGAAAAGTGATTAGTAGAAGTAAATTGATGGTTCGGAATTATACTTGATGTAAAACAACAAGGGCTCGTAATTGTAATGTTTTGCGTGCGAATTTCAGGGACTCGACTGTATCCGTGTAAATTTTTAATACGATTCCTGATCTCCAAGAAGATGCAGATAACTGCTCGTTTTCAATGACGACTAAGTCATTCACTGCAATTTCCCTTTGTGGATGTTTCCACTTATATCGTTTAGGTGATTCTACGATTTATTCCTATTTTCATCGTTTACAAAAGTGATGAATTAAAGCTTTGACTTTACGATGTCGATTGACAATACTACCTAGACTATCATAAAATGTTGGTTCTGGGGGCGCCAGAACGGCGGATCCAATTAAAAATTGTTCTGGCGTTAAAGCGACTGGTTCACCATGATTCTCAGGCACAGGACATAAAGGGCGTGAATTCAGGCACATCTCTATTCTAGCCAAAATGGTCGATAGTTCCTCAATGGTATATTTACCGTTCTGAACTTCCTTTCAAAAATAGAGTATACAACTTTTTATTCCAGCCATAGAAGGTGCACCAGGTGGTATGAAGCGTCATGTCAAACCTTTATGCCCAAAAGTGGAACCCATTCTTGCTTGGCATTCTTTTAAAAAGGTTTGAAAGTCATTAGTTATTTCATTGGACGCGCCATCAAAATTTTGTGCCATTTTAAGAATATATGGTAAGTAGACAGCCTCTTCTAGAAATGAATCGATTGAATGCTGACAAAAATATATCCGTTGATAGATCTGACGCTGCTTCTATATGTATCGCCTTCGTCTCGGAACATACAAATGTGCACACCTAACCCTTTGTTATTTTGCCTGATCTACCATTATGAGTTTTCATATCGAACGAACCAGCGAAATCAACACCAGTGTTCGTAAATGGTCTATCAATGGTGACGCGTTCAGGAGGTAGAGCCGCCATTATCTGACTGCATGAAAGTTGCCTATCAATTATACAACATTTGCAACGATGAATTGTCGTACGAATCAAAATTCGTAATGGTGGCGTCCAATTTTAAAATCTAGAGACTCGACATTAATTAATTACCACCACAATGGTAAGCAAGTGTATAAATTCTGGTAACAATTTAGCAAATCGACAGGAGTAAGGAAGAATAATAGGGTATTGTTCACGAAACGATAACGAAGGTGATTTGACAAGCTGGCCGTTTAATATTATCACTTTACTTTCATCGAGAAATGGATTCAATGTTAATAATGAGCTTTTGAAAGGTAAAACATTTTTATTTGAAAGGCATTCGTACTCTTTAGCATAATAGGCTTTCTGAGCAACAATAGTCAAATGTAATTTGACGACCTCAAGTTCTTCACTAGAAATAAGAGCAGTTTCATGATTACAACGTCCTTTAAAAAACATACGCCAGTACATGCAACGCTCTATCTAGCTAAGAAAACCTATCCAAACTGTCTTCAAATTTTGAAAAGTATGAGCGTGACCCTGGACACTTCTACTTTCAACGTCGCACAGTGGCACATTTGAGGAGATGGCGGCCAAAACTCTTAAAAAAAATTTTTTTTGTGTCACCGATTTAATTTTTTTTTAATATAAAAGTAAACCCATAGGAACCTCAAAATCCAGAAATTTAAGCTTTTATTTCGATTATTTCTCTTCGAATGCCCAGATTTGGGCATTGCAATAAAGATGCAAAATATACCCAAATCTCGATGTTCAGTGGAACGCAACTTTTTTTCATCGAAAAGCTTCGTAAAATGACTTATAACGTGTTATAGTACGTACTTTGAGCTGTTGTTATATGCAAATTTTTTAAATTTATATTTGCGTCTCTAGGAACTACAATGATTTTACTGCTTGCATGTCGGATATTTTAGGTATGGGAGTGCGGTATATCCACATGTGTTTGTGTGTGTACTACTGTGTGTAGGTTTTTTTTCGAAGAAGTTTTATTAATGAAAAGGGTATAATAAAAGACTGTTGTTATTTTTATAATTTAGGCCATAAAAAATGTATAGTTACATATAAGTGGGGGTAGGTACATGAGTTGTTGTATTTGGACTGATATATTCGATCTTTTGTTATAACTTTATTGTGTACCCAGGTAGCTGCTGCTCATATAAAGGTTAAAATACGATAGACACATCAGGTTTTCTTGAATATGAGAATGAAATAACAAAAGAAAATTGAAGTAAATTGTCGGTACAAGCATGTCTGTACTTCTCTTCTTCTTTCCTCTCTCTCGTTTAAACACATACATCCTTAAAGAAAACTTGATGTGTATAAAAACAGAAAAAATAAAAAAGATGATCAGTATTGTCAAAACGATGGCTAAGTTCAGCTATAACGATTTTGCCAAAATTTATTTTGAACAAAAAAACAAAAACGATGTTATATTACACATTTTAAAAGACCCTTATATTGAGTTGTGCGACCATTTAAAAAAAATTTATAATTTCTTAACGCGATTAAATAAACGGTATAATGAATGTTATAGAAATAAGGAAAAAATGTTTAACTACAACAAACAATGGCTAATGCAGATCATAAGGGAACCTTTACCCAACATTTCTTAGAATAACTAAAGACATTTATTTCATACTTCCACTTTACTAAGTGAGAAGCTTTGAAGCAAATATCAAAGTCAAAACAAGAACTCACTGATCAATTTTCCTTTGTTATTTTCTTCTGTTTTATTCTACAACCGGTTGGTTTTTTGCCGACTCAGATTGTAGGTGTAAGAGAAATAAAGAACAACAACAAATAATTGTTTTTATATAAAAACAATTTATTTCGAGTGTTGACAACATAAGTTGTTTTATTTTGCACCAGCACTTGCATATTTAAATTAATTTATATATTTTGGGGGTTTTTAACTCTTAAATATTAATTATATGCTAGTTCTTTTTTCCCAAAATTTTATTAAAAAATTCAAATTGATCAGCTGAGGGGTTTTAGCTAGTTCCTATGCGCATTTCACTGGGGCTAAGGCAGATCATCAGGGAACCTTTACCCAACATTTCTTAGAATAACTAAAGACATTTATTTCATACTTCCACTTTACTAAGTGAGAAGCTTTGAAACAAATATCAATAATTTAAATATGCAAGTGCTTGTGCAAAATAAAACAACTTATGTTGTCAACACTCGAAAAAAACTGTTTTTGTATTAAAACAATTATTTGTTGTTGTTCTTTATTTCTCTTACACCTACAATTTGAGTCTGCAAAAAACGAATCAGTTGTAGAATAAAGCGTAAGAAAATAAAAATGGAAAATTTATCAGTGGGTTTTCGTTTGGAAATTTTTTTCAAAGCTTCTTACTTAGGAAAGTGGAAGTATGAAATAAATGTCTTTAGTTATTCTAAGAAATGTTGGGTAAAGGTTCCCTGATGATCTGCATTAGCCCCAGTGAAATGCGTATAGGAACTAGCTAAAACCCCTCAATTGATCAATTTGAATTTTTTAATAAAATTTTGGGAAAAAAGAACTAGCACATAATTAAAATTAAAGGAATTGATTTAGTTTTCACATGTGGTTCAAGTTTTCGTAGAACCCAAATAAAATCTTCCTTGCTTATCAGGAAATGCTGGTAATGAACCGGAGTCGATGGCGTGCCTGTCGGGTTTCCAACCTTTCGGCGATGAGTTTGTGGACCTCGGCCGGAACGTTTAAAAGTGAGATCTAGGTTGGCCCATGGCGCTTTGGCGTGTCGGATGGTTGGAAATCTAGTGAGGACTTCTCTGTGCCTCGGGAAGTTACCGATGGCGTTCCGTGTGATATTCCAGAGGGATACCTGTAGCATTCCCTTTCTGCAGAGATAGATAGTGGGTCGATCGAGGTAAGGGGTGGAGATCCCATGTTGCAAAGCGGACTGTACCACTTTCGCCCTGGTGTTCCCTGCAGTTGAAGAGCGTCTTAATTATTTACTTCTGGTAATGGCAGGGTTGCTGCATCCACATGGATAAATGGCGGAGGTTGTGTCTCTGGTTTAATGAATGGTGAAGGCGGCGGTAGAATATCGGTTACCATTCGTGCTGGTGGCGATGTTGGCGTCGTTGAGATTTGAGGCGGCAGAGGTCTGGTTGGCTAACCGGGTTTGCATTGGTGTGACCCTCGCGTCTGTGTCGTAAACCTGCGATTGTAGACTGGGCCTTGAGTCATTGGCCGACCTTGTCGATGGAGCCTAGGGACATAATTTTTTTCGTAAACCGTGAGTCCTCGGGTTTTTGGGGTTCAGATTCCTCTCGGTGGTGACGCTTGATTGGGCAAACTGATGCTTGGCGCATGGAGTCATGGCTGAAGTACTGCGGCTGTGTACGGTCAGACCAGCACACCTTAGACTGGTGCTGAACGTACAAAGGAAGTCGGGGCCTAATACCGTATCTTCTGTAGTCTTCTCCATGACCAGAAATTCACAGTGGGCCTTCGTCTCACCCAGGGTCACTTTTATCATTAGAGCCCGCTGAATTACTTCCTTGGATCCATCAGCTAATATAATACGTCTACTTCCGTATGAGCGTAGACGGGCCGCTGAACCAGTTGACGTACGAGATGTGGCTCTGGCCAAGTGATTTTCGATGAGTATGGTCGCCTTTATTTTGTTCTGCTGCTATTCCAGTCGAGTTTGGTTTTCTTGAGCCTTCTTGGACGCTTTTGCGAGGTAAATTTCTCTTCCATCAGCCTATGGTGCTATCCTCTACCAGGGTAAGCCGTGGTAGGGATACTCTAAAGTTCGTCGGAAAGGTCTATTAGTTCGTTTAAGGTGGTGAAATCTCGGCGGCGAATGTACCATTGGTAATCTGGTAAGGCGTTGCGGAAGATTCGTTCCAGCTTCTATTTTGGGGAGAGTTCTGTAGTGCCAGGACATAATCCTTTAAGGTCTCACGCGTGCGCTGATTATGTTTGAGTGTTTCATCATCAAGTTTTTCGAAGTACCGTGCTGGTAAGAAAAACTTGTAGAAGTCAGCCGTGTCAGTGGGTCCAGTTTTTGTAGTTATTTCGGTATCACACTAGAGCCTTGTCCCTAAAGCACTCTGCTAGCACTTGTAAGACATCATTTATATCAATCTGGTACATACCTACCAGTCCTCTCGTTTGAGGGTGTATACAAAGGATGTCCTTGACATGGTTGCTTCACAGGTTTTTTCCGAAGTTTTTTTCATGGTAGTTTTCTTCTATTATTTTCTTTGATCTTACATATTGATTCTGTCACTTTCAATATTTTTCTTTTCTTTTCTCCACGCTCTCTACGCTGAGGGAAACAAAAGATTTTTTGTTTGTTTGGACTTAAAAGTTCTTGCTCGGGCGCCACTGTAACGACACGTTCTCGCTAGATGCTAGGGTAGAACTCATCGGCGTCCAGGGTTGTTGATTATATATAAAAAATACAATAAAACAACGAGTGTAGTTAACAGAAATTTATTTACAAAATTTTTCAAAAGTATGATAGAAAAAAAAGCGTATTAGTTTTTGGGCGGCAGAGGATTTTTTATTCGCACGTACGGAGACACTTCTGTTAGGTATATAACCAGAAGGAATCTAATCGAGTCACTAGCTATGGGTGAGCAACGAACAAAGTTTCCGGCAAGAAGACACTGCGGTTAGGAAAGTGTTCGCCAATTACCCACTCCTAGGCTCAATAACGAAAGGATTCGGTGGAAAACAGAATAGCCAATTTCATACACCAGTTCGGAGACACTCCTGTTAAGTTTACCAAACTCAGTTAGGTTTTCCTACAATTGTTAAAACAAATCTACTATTAATATTAGGCTAACGACACTTACCTCTACATTGGATCCCCAAGAACTGATCTCGATTTCATTCTGCTGTGCCCTTTTTTTCCTTCGTAAAAACAGAATATTATTTACTGGCGTATATACAATGATATCATATACATAGAACATAACAATTCATTCGCCAATACTTCATTATTATAATGAATTCCTTTTCTACATTTGCACAGCAGAAATTTTCTTAATTGCGTATATACCATAACTTCATTTAGCAACTGACATTATACCTAATTCATTAGCATATAACATAAATATTATGATAAATTCTTTCTTTACAATGCTGGTGTATAGTTACGTATATGTGTATAACGACAAACAATCAAGGTATGTATTCGCAGCTGCGGCTTGCTTTAATCGTGTTTAACTAGGCAAGGTATGTACATATGTCGATATGCTATATGTACATGTTTATGCATAAAAAGAAGAAAAACAATGTGTCAATCTTTGGTTTAAGACCGTTACAAACATTTCGGGTACGTATAAATGCCTGTCATAAGCAAAGCATTTAAAACAACTGAACTGCGATTTACGTACGTTGAAATGTCTGTTGTTCTCTTATATATGGCCATTTACAAAAACAAAGCTTCCATGCGCTGGTTGATTAGTTCGTATGATCATGCCTAATGAAAATTAATAATAATTACTTATCAATATAATATTTAAAAAGAATAGTTTACATACATAAAATAGATAATAGAACTAGATAAGTAAAATATATTTGATGTGCCCAAAAACAAATTTAGACTTTTTGTCGTCACAGTATATTGAGTCATTAAGGACTCCTGATGAATATGCGTAGTATCATTAAGGACTCCTGTGGACAGTATAATTTAAAATATATATATATATATATATATATATATATATATATATATATTTTCTTTTTAATTAAGTGGGTCAGGGAGGGCTCCTGTTGATTTCGATAAGTTCTGAGCCATGAGGGACTCTTGTTGATTGATATTCGTAGTGAGGTATGAAGGACTCCTGTTGCTGCGGAGAAGAGTGATTAGTAGAAGTAAATTGATGGTTCGGAATTATACTTGATGTAAAACAACAAGGGCTCGTAATTGTAATGTTTTGCGTGCGAATTTCAGGGACTCGACTGTATCCGTGTAAATTTTTATTACGATTCCTGATCTCCAAGAAGATGCAGATAACTGCTCGTTTTCAATGACGACTAAGTCATTCACTGCAATTTCCCTTTGTGGATGTTTCCACTTATATCGTTTAGGTGATTCTACGATTTATTCCTATTTTCATCGTTTACAAAAGTGATGAATTAAAGCTTTGACTTTACGATGTCGATTGACAATACTACCTAAACTATCATAAATTGTTGGTTCTGGGGGCGCCAGAACGGCGGATCCAATTAAAAATTGTTCTGGCGTTAAAGCGACTGGTTCACCATGATTCTCAGGCACAGGACATAAAGGGCGTGAATTCAGACACGTCTCTATTCTAGCCAAAATGTTTGATAGTTCCTCAATGGTATATTTACCGTTCTGAACTTCCTTTCCAAAATAGAGTATACAACTTTTTACTCCAGCCTCCCATAGTCCACCCATATAAGGTGCACCGGGTGGTATGAAGCGCCATGTCAAACCTTTATGCCCAAAAGTAGAACCCATTCTTGCTTGGCATTCTTTTAAAAAGGTTTGAAAGTCATTAGTTATTTCATTGGACGCGCCATCAAAATTTTGTGCCATTTTAAGAATATATGGTAAGTAGACAGCCTCTTCTAGAAATGAATCGATTGAATGCTGACAAAAATATATCCGTTGATAGATCTGACGCTGCTTCTATATGTATCGCCTTCGTCTCGGAACATACAAATGTGCACACCTAACCCTTTGTTATTTTGCCTGATCTACCATTATGAGTTTTCATATCGAACGAACCAGCGAAATCAACACCAGTGTTCGTAAATGGTCTATCAATGGTGACGCGTTCAGGAGGTAGAGCCGCCATTATCTGACTGCATGAAAGTTGCCTATCAATTATACAACATTTGCAACGATGAATTGTCGTACGAATCAAAACTCGTAATGGTGGCGTCCAATTTTAAAATCTAGAGACTCGACATTAATTAATTACCACCGTGAATGGTAAGCAAGTGTATAAATTCTGGTAACAATTTAGCAAATCGACAAGAGTAAGGAAGAATAATAGGGTATTGTTCACGAAACGATAACGAAGGTGATTTGACAAGCTGACCGTTTAATATCATCACTTTACTTTCATCGAGAAATGGATTCAATGTTAATAATGAGCTTTTGAAAGGTAAAACATTTTTATTTGAAAGGCATTCGTACTCTTTAGCATAATAGGCTTTCTGAGCAACAATAGTCAAATGTAATTTGACGACCTCAAGTTCTTCACTAGAAATAAGAGTAGTTTCATGATTACAACGTCCTTTAAAAAACATATGCCAGTACATGCAACGCACTATCTATCTAAGAAAACCTATCCAAAAGCTCTTCAAATTTTGAAAAATATGAAGCGTGACCCTGGACACTTCTACTTTCAACGTCGCACAGTGGCACATTTGAAGAGATGGCGGCCAAAACTTAAAAAAAATTTTTTTTGTGTCACCGATTTAATTTTTATTTTATATAAAGTAAACCCATAGGAACCTCGAAATCCAGAAATGTAAGTTTTTATTTCGATTATTTCTCTTCGAAAGTCCAGATTTGGGCATTGCAATAAAGATCTAAAATATACCAAAATCTCGATGTTCAGTGGAACGCAACTTTTTTCTGCGAAAAACTTCGTAAAATGACTTATAACGTGTTATAGTACGTACTTTGAGCTGTTGTTATATGCTAATTTTTTAAATTTATATTTGCGTCTCTAGGAACTACAATGATTTTACTGCTTGCATGTCGGATATCTTAGGTATGGGAGTGCGGTATATCCACATGTGTTTGTGTGTGTACTGTGTGTATGTTGTTTTTTCTTTCGAAGAAGTCTTATTAATGAAAAGGGTATAATAAAAGACTGTTGCTATTTTTATAATTTAGGCCATAAAAAATTTATAGTTACATATAAGTGGGGGTAGGTACATGAGTTGTATTTGGACTGATGTATTCGATCTTTTGTTATAACTTTATTGTGTACCCAGGTAGCTGCTGCTCATATAAAGGTTAAAATACGATAGACACATCAGGTTTTCTTGAATATGAGAATGAAATAACAAAAGAAAATTGAAGTAAATTGTCGGTACAAGCATGTCTGTACTTCTCTTCTTTCTTCTTTCCTCTCTCGTTTAAGCACATACATCCTTAAAGAAAACTTGATGTGTATACAAACAGACAAAAATAAAAAAGATGATCAGTATAGTCAAAACGATGGCTAAGTTCAGCTATAACGATCTTGCTAAAATTTATTTTGAACAAAAAAACAAAAACGATGTTATATTACACATTGTAAAAGATCCTTATATTGAGTTGTGCGACCATTTAAAAAAAATTTATAATTTCTTAACGCGATTAAATAATCGGTATAATGAATGTTATAGAAATAAGGAAAAAATGTTTAACTACAACAAACAATGGCTAATGCAGATCATAAGGGAACCTTTACCCAACATTTCTTAGAATAACTAAAGACATTTATTTCATACTTCCACTTTACTAAGTGAGAAACTTTGAAACAAATATCAATAATTTAAATATGCAAGTGCTTGTGCAAAATAAAACAACTTATGTTGTCAACACTTGAAATAAATTGTTTTTATATTAAAACAATTATTTGTTGTTGTTCTTTATTTCTCTTACACCTACAATTTGAGTCGCAAAAAACGAACCAGTTGTAGAATAAAACGTAAGAAAATAAAAATGGAAAATTGATCAGCGAGTTTTTGTTTTGACTTTGATATTTGTTTCAAAGCTTCTCACTTAGTAAAATTTGATTTTTTTAATAAAATTTTGGGAAAAAAGAACTAGCACATAATTCAAATTAAAGAGTTGAAAACCCCCAAAATATATACTAATTTAAATATGCAAGTACTTGTGCAAAATAAAACAACTTATGTTGTCAACACTCGAAATGAATTGTTTATATATTAAAACAATTATTTGTTGTTGTTCTTTATTTATCTTACACCTACAATTTGAGACGGCAAAAAACCAACTAGTTGTAGAATAAAACGTAAGAAAATAAAAAAGGAAAATTGATCAGCGAGTTTTTGTTTTGACTTTGATATTTGTTTCAAAGCTTCTCACTTAGTAAAGTGGAAGTATGAAATAAATATCTTTAGTTATTCTAAGAAATATTGGGTAAGGTTCCCTGGTGATCTGCGTTAGCCCCAGTGAAATGCGCACAGTAACTAGCTAAAACCCCTCAGCTGATCAATTTGAATTTTTTTATAAAATTTTGGGAAAAAAGAACTAGCACATAATTAAAATGAAAGGGTTAAAAAACCCCCAAAATATAAACTAATTTAAATATGCAAGTGCTTGTGCAAAATAAAACAACTTATGTTGTCAACACTCGAAATAAATTGCTTTTATATAAAAACAATTATTTGTTGTTGTTCTTTATTTCTCTTGCACCTACAATTTGAGTCGGCAAAAAACCAATCAATTGTAGAATAAAACGTAAGAAAATAAAAAAGGAAAATTGATCAGCGAGTTTTTGTTTTGACTTTGATATTTGTTTCAAAGCTTCTCACTTAGTAAAGTGGAAGTATGAAATAAATATCTTTAGTTATTCTAAGAAATGTTGGGTAAAGGTTCCCTGATGATCTGCATTAACCCCAGTGAAATGCGTATAGGAACTAGCTAAAACCCCTCAATTGATCAATTTGAATTTTTTAATAATATTTTGGGAAAAAAGAACTAGCACATAATTAAAATTAAAGGAAATGATTTAGTTTTCACATGTGGTTCAAGTTTTCGTAGAACCCAAATAAAATCTTCCTTGTTTATCAGGAAATACTGGTAACGAACCAGAGTCGGTGGCGTGCCTGTCGGGTTTCCAACCTTTCGGCGATGAGTTTGTGGACCTCGGCCGGAACGTTTAAAAGTGAGATCTGGATTGGCCCATGGCGCTTTGGCGTGTCCGATGGTTGGAAATCTGGTGAGGACTTCTCTGTGCCTCGGGAAGTTACCGATGGCGTTCCGTGTGATATTGCAGAGGGATACCTGTAGCATTCCCTTTCTGCAGAGATAGATAGTGGGTCGCTCAAGGTAAGGGGTGGCGATCCCATGTTGCAAAGCGGACTGTACCACTTTCGCCCTGGTGTTCCCTGCAGTTGAAGAGCGTCTTAATTATTTACTTCTGGTAATGGCAGGGTTGCTGCATCCACATGGGTAAATGGCGGAGGCGGAGGTTGTGTCTCTGGTTCAATGAATGGTGCAGGCGGTGGTAGAATATAGGTTACCATTCGTGCTGGTGGCGATGATGGCGTCGTTGAGGTTTGAGGCGGCAGAGGTCTGGTTGGCTGACCGGGTTTGCAGTGGTGTGAACCTCGAGTCTGTGTCGTAAACCTGCGATTGTAGACTGGGCCTTGAGTCATTGGCCGACCTTGTCGATGGAGCCTAGGGACATAATTTTTTTCGTAAACCGTGAGTCCTCGAGTTTTTGGGGTTCAGATTCCTCTCGGTGGTGACGCTTGATTGGGCAAACTGATGCTTGGCGCATGGAGTCATGGCTGAAGTACCGCGGCTGTGTACGGTCAGACCAGCACACCTTAGACTGGTGCTGAACGTGCAAAGGAAGTCGGGGCCTGATACCATGTCTTCTGTAGTCTTCTCCATGACCAGAAATTCGCAGTGGGCCTTCGTCTCACCCAGGGTCACTTTTATCATTAGAGCACGCTGAATTACTTCCTTGGATCCATCAGCTAATATAATACGTCTACTTCCGTATGAGCGTAGACGGGCCGCTGAACCAGTTGACGTACGAGATGTGGCTCTGGCCAAGTGATTTTCGATGAGTATGGTCGCCTTTATTTTGTTCTGCTGCTATTCCAGTCGAGCTTGGTTTTCTTGAGCCTTCTTGGACGCTTTTGCGAGGTAAATTTCTCTTCCATCAGCCTATGGTGCTATCCTCTACCAGGGTAAGCCGTGGTAGGGATACTCTCAAGTTCGTCGGAAAGGTCTATTAGTTCGTTTAAGGTGGTGAAATCTCGGCGGCGAATGTACCATTGGTAATCTGGTAAGGCGTTGCGGAAGATTCGTTCCAGCTTCTATTTTGGGGAGAGGTCGGCATGCCGCATGAAGTTCTGTAGTGCCAGGACATAATCCTTTAAGGTCTCACGCGTGCGCTGATTATGTTTGAGTGTTTCATCATCAAGTTTTTCGAAGTACCGTGCTGGTAAGAAAAACTTGTAAAAGTCAGCCGTGTCAGTGGGTCCAGTTTTTGTAGTTATTTCGGTATCACACTAGAGCCTTGTCCCTGAAGCACTCTGCTAGCACTTGTAAGACATCATTTATATCAATCTGGTACATACCTACCAGTCCTCTCGTTTGAGGGTGTATACAAAGGATGTCCTTGACATGGTTGCTTCACAGGTTTTTTCCGAAGTTTTTTTCATGGTAGTTTTCTTCTATTATTTTCTTTGATCTTACATATTGATTCTGTCACTTTCAATATTTTTCTTTTCTTTTCTCCACGCTCTCTACGCTGAGGGAAACAAAAGATTTTTTGTTTGTTTGGACTTAAAAGTTCTTGCTCGGGCGCCACTGTAACGACACGTTCTCGCTAGATGCTAGGGTAGAACTCATCGGCGTCCAGGGTTGTTGATTATATATAAAAAAATACAATAAAACAACGAGTGTAGTTAACAGAAATTTATTTACAAAATTTTTCAAAAGTATGATAGAAAAAAAAGCGTATTAGTTTTTGGGCGGCAGAGGATTTTTTATTCGCACGTACGGAGACACTTCTGTTAGGTATATAACCAGAAGGAATCTAATCGAGTCACTAGCTATGGGTGAGCAACGAACAAAGTTTCCGGCAAGAAGACACTGCGGTTAGGAAAGTGTTCGCCAATTACCCACTCCTAGGCTCAATAACGAAAGGATTCGGTGGAAAACAGAATAGCCAATTTCATACACCAGTTCGGAGACACTCCTGTTAAGTTTACCAAACTCAGTTAGGTTTTCCTAAAATTGTTAAAACAAATCTACTATTAATGTTAGGCTAACGACACTTACCTCTACATTGGATCCCCAAGAACTGATCTCGATTTCATTCTGCTGTGCCCTTTTTTTCCTTCGTAAAAACAGAATATTATTTACTGGCGTATATACAATGATATCATATACATAGAACATAACAATTCATTGGCCAATACTTCATTATTATAATGAATTCCTTTTCTACATTTGCACAGCAGAAATTTTCTTAATTGCGTATATACCATAACTTCATTTAGCAACTGACATTATACCTAATTCATTAGCAAATAACATAAATATTATGATAAATTCTTTCTTTACAATGCTGGTGTATAGTTACGTATATGTGTATAACGACAAACAAACAAGGCAGCTGCGGCATGCTTTAATCGTGTTTAACTAGGCAAGGTATGTACATATGTCGATATGTATATATGTCTTTGGTTTAAGACCGTTACAAACATTTCGGGTACGTATAAATGCCTGTCATAAGCAAAGCATTTAAAACAACTGAACTGCGATTTACGTACGTTGAAATGTCTGTTGTTCTCTTATATATGACCATTTACAAAAACAAATCTTCCATGCGCTGGTTGATTTGTTCGTATGATCATGCCTAATGAAAATTAATAATAATTACTTATCAATATAATATTTAAAAAGAATAGTTTACATACATAAAATATATAATAGAATTAGATAAGTAAAATATATTTGATGTGCCCAAAAACAAATTTAGACTTTTTGTCGTCACAGTATATTGAGTCATTAAGGACTTCTGATGAATATGCGTAGTATCATTAAGGACTCCTGTGGACAGTATAATTTAAAATATATGTATATATATATATATATATATATATATATATATATATATATATATTGTTTTTAATTAAGTGGGTCAGAGAGGGCTCCTGTTGATGAGTTCTGAGCCATGAGGGACTCTTGTTGATTGATATTCGTAGTGAGGTATGAAGGACTCCTGTTGCTGCGGAGAAAAGTGATTAGTAGAAGTAAATTGATGGTTCGGAATTATACTTGATGTAAAACAACAAGTTTAGTTATTGGGCTCGTAATTATAACGTTTTGCGTGCGAATTTCAGGGACTCGACTGTATCCGTGTAAATTTTTTTTACGATTCCTGATCTCCAAGAAGATGCAGGTAACTGCTCGTTTTCAATGAGGACTAAGTCATTCACTGCAATTTCCCTTTGTGGATGTTTCCACTTATATCGTTTAGGTGATTCTACGATTTATTCCTATTTTCATCGTTTACAAAACTGATGAACTAAAGCTTTGACTTTACGATGTCGGTTGACAATACTACCTAGACTATCATAAATTGTTGGTTCTGTGGGCGCCAGAACGGCGGATCCAATTAAAAATTGTTCTGGCGTTAAAGCGACTGGTTCACCATGATTCTCAGGCACAGGACATAAAGGGCGTGTATTCAGGCACGTCTCTATTCTAGCCAAAATGGTCGATAGTTCTCAAAGTTATATTTACCGTTCTGAACTTCCTTTTCAAAATAGAGTATACAACTTTTTACTCCAGCCTCTCCTAGTCCACCCATATAAGGTGCCCCGGGTGGTATGAAGCGCCATGTCAAACCTTTATGCCCAAAAGTGGAACCCATTCTTGCTTGGCATTCTTTTCAAAAGGTTTGAAAGTCATTAGTTATTTCATTGGACGCGCCATCAAAATTTGTGCCATTTTAAGAATATATGGCAAGTAGACAGTCTCTTCTAGAAATGAATCGATTGAATGCTGACAAAAATATATCCGTTGATAGATCTGACGCTGCTTCTATATGTATCGCCTTCGTCGCGAAACATACAAATATGCACACCTACCCCTTTGTTATTTTGCCTGATCTACCATTATGAGTTTTCATATCGAACGAACCAGCGAAATCAACACCAGTGTTCGTAAATGGTCTATCAATGGTGACGCGTTCAGGAGGTAGAGCCGCCATTATCTGACTGCATGAAAGTTGCCTATCAATTATACAACATTTGCAACGATGAATTGTCGTACGAATCAAAACTAGTAATGGTGGCGTCCAATTTTAAAATCTAGAGACTCGACATTAGTTAATTACCACCGTGAATGGTAAGCAAGTGTATAAATTCTCTTAACAGTTAAGCAAATCGACAAGAGTAAGGAAGAATAATAGGGTATTGTTCACAAAACGATAACGAAGGTGATTTGACAAGCTGGCCGTTTAATATCATCACTTTACTTTCATCGAGAAATTGATTCAATGTTAATAATGAGCTTATGAAAGGTAAAACATTTTTATTTTAAAGGCATTCGTGCTCTTTAGCATAATAGGCTTTCTGAGCAACAATAGTCAAATGTAATTTGACGACCTCAAGTTCTTCACTAGAAATAAGAGCAGTTTCATGATTACAACGTCCTTTAAAAAACATATGCCAGTACATGCAACGCTCTATCTAGCTAAGAAAACCTATCCAAAAGGTCTTCAAATTTTGAAAAATATGAAGCGTGACCCTGGACACTTCTACTTTCAACGTCGCACAGTGGCACATTTGAAGAGATGGCGGCCAAAACTTAAAAAAAAATTTTTTTGTGTCACCGATTTAATTTTTATTTTATATAAAAGTAAACCCATAGGAACCTCGAAATCCAGAAATGTAAGTTTTTATTTCGATACAAAATATACCCAAATCTCGATGTTCAGTGGAACGCAACTTTTTTTCTGCGAAAAACTTCGTAAAATGACTTATAACGTGTTATAGTACGTACTTTGAGCTGTTGTTATATGCAAATTTTTTAAATTTATATTTGCGTCTCTAGAAACTACAATGATTTTACTGCTTGCATGTAGGTTATTTTAGGTATGGGAGTGCGGTATATCCACATGTGTTTGTGTGTATTTAAATCAGATGGGTTCTCCCATACCAATTTAAAGGGTAATTACCTCAAGATTCCCAATTATTCAAGACGTCATGAGATGTGTATAGCAAATGACCAAAGATACTTTAAGGCTAGGGAAACCTAAAGTATTGCACAAAGCCGATGTCAGGGAGCAGACACGGCCGATACCAATATCTCCGAGTAGGGGGAAGTGGGGGACTTCAATGTGGAATTTGATGGGAAAGAATAAAACAAGATCGTTTCTCCAAAATACAACTTACATTAAGTTTTTTATTAAGTATCTTACGAGCTGAGTAATTATCTTCTGACCCGTGCTAGAGTTGAACAAAACGGAAGTGAGCAAGTAAAAAACCTACACACAAAATTTCATTTCAATATTTCGTTAAAATTCATTAGGACGAGATTCGTTAAGCTTAGTTAAGTTAGTGATGTTAACTTAGTTATTAAATAATTCACATTTACTAAAGTTAATATACAGCAAGCTAAAGGTATGATTTCTTCAACTTAATACAATTCATATACAAACCAAAAGTTTGATTTAAACAATTCAAATTAGTTACGATGCGATGACCGCGGCTTAAATCCGTTTAAACATCTTGGGCCCCTTGGTCAGTATGACCAACATATTTAAAGCGCCTTTTGCAAACGTTGTAACGCTTTTAAAGCCCCTTTTATAAGTTGTTTGGGATCCGAAGCACGAGGCCTAGACTGGTTACGATTATGGTCTATGGGTTCGTCACGATCTGATCTAGATTGATGGCGGTGCACGGAAAGACGATCAGCTAGATCGGTTGATAGATTTCGTGACCCGTTCGTGGTAGAATTGGTTGCTCTAGAGTCTCTCGTACTGCCATTAACTCTCCTCTTGGGCGTATGTAAAAGGGTATGATGTGGCCATCCACAAATTTTGCAAACTACATCGGAGGTACAATCATCTATGCGGTGGGATCTTGCAAGACAGTTCTTGCAGTGGCCATGTTGTCGGACGCGTCGATTACGTTCCTCGATTGACATCTTTAAGAACCTTTTACAGAACCTTAGGGGGTGGTAAAGGTGACAAATTAGGCATAGACGTATATTTGGATTTCTTGGAGCCCTGTGAATAAAATATTCTGTTAGTAACAATACAATATAAACGATAATTGAGTGATGAGGTAGATGGTGGATGAATGACTGTGTATATAAGTGGATTAGGAATCGAGGGACTACAACTGAGAAACTGAATATTCTTCATTTACCCCTGAGACTATGGGAAGGATACACAATTTTGAAATCGCCCTGGTTACTACGCCGTTTTGCGTTTTTAAATCAGCCACGCGGACCAAACCGTCATTACCATAATATATTTTGACTATCCGACCTAATCTCCATTCATTGGGGGGCAGCGTGTCATCTTTAATAACAGTCAGTTGTCCTACCTTTATATTCTCTTCAGGGTATTGCCATTTATATCGTTTTTGGAGCTCTTTTAGATACTCGTCTTTCCATCTTTGAGCGAAACGATGGTGTAACGATTTGAGTCTCTCCCAACGCTCACAGAAAGTGATAGACTCCGTCGGCGTCTCTGGTAATGCCAACAACGGAGCTCCGCGCAGAAAATGACCGGGCGTCAGCGCGAGCAGCTCGTTGGGATCGTCGGACATTGGTGATAATGGTCTTGAGTTCAGGACCGATTCGATACGGATTAACAGAGTTGTGAACTCTTCAAACGTATATTTCGAACTTTGAGCTACTTTCCTAAAGTGCATCTTAAATGATTTGACCCCCGCTTCCCACAGTCCTCCCATATGAGGGGCATTTGGGGGTATAAAGGACCATTGAAAATTGTGAGCGGAATATTTTTCGATCGCATCTCGTGACGCCATTTTTAAAAACTCATCATACTCTACACGAAGAGCGCGTTCAGCGCCAACAAAATTTGTCCCATTATCAGACATAACCTTGTGAGGCAAACCCCGACGACCTATAAACCTGGTGAAGGCTGCACGAAAAGACCCAGCAGTCAAATCCGAACAGAGCTCAAGGTGAATGGCTTTTGTGGAAAAACACACAAAGACACATACGTAGCCTTTGTGATATGGAGCATTTCTTACTAACGACGTTTTTATTGAGAAGGGGCCGGCGAAGTCCAGTCCGGTGATAGTAAAGGGTAAAGAAAATGAACTTCTTTCTACGGGAAGAGTTCCCATTATTTGCAATTTCACCTTTTGTTTATAGCGAACACAAATGACACAATTTCGGATTGAGAACCTAATTGCGGATCTTAAACGAGGAATAAAGTATTCTCCTCTAATTATGCGTAGCATTAAGTTAATCTCTGCATGCATTAAAAGATTATGGACAAAATCTATAAAGAGCTTACAAAACGATGATCGAACAGGTATTATTATGGGGTGTCGTTCTTTAAATGGAAGATCAGAGTTGGAGATCCTGCCGTTAGCACGTACGATACCATTTGCATCCAAATAGGGGTTTAGCGGGAGTAAAGAGCTTTTTCTCCCAACTATTTTTCTTTTTATTAATGAGTCAACCTCATTTTTATAGTATAAGTGTTGAGTGAGACTAATTAGTTTGGTTTTTGTTTCCGTGAATTCTTGATTGCCAATTGGTTGAACTTTCGCTTGTAGAGACGCTCTTGCTTTGATAGGGTGTATTTTTCCTTTCTGGGATGGCGCTATTTGTAGCCGACATCTCTCTTTTAGGAGATTGAGAAATCGTATAACGTACGTCATAACCCTAATAGCTCGATCCCATTTGGAGAACTTACTTAGGAAATCATAGATTTCTTTGTTCTTATTTTCCTCATTTTCTATACCATTGTTGGTGATTAGGTGAAAGACCTTAACCTTCTTTTTCTCTTCAGTGGTATCTGTATTTTCTAGGGGCTTTGGCCATTCCTCCGGAGTCTTTTTAAGCCAGAGTGGTCCGTGCCACCACAACGAGCTATGTATGAGCTCATCAGCATTACAGCCACGGGATCCTAGATCAGCAGGATTATCCGCAGATCGTACATGATGCCAAGAGACATTTCCCACATTTCTTATTATCTGAGCAACTCGGTTAGCGACGTAGGTCTTCCAGGTGTGTGGAGGTTTTCCCAGCCAGCCTAAAACAATAGACGAATCGCTCCAGAGGAAGAGTTCGTAGTTACAACAGGGCAATGAATCATCGATATGTTTTACGAGTTTCGATAGCAACACGGCTCCACAAAGCTCTAACCGGGGAAGGCTTACTGGATCTATTGGCGCTACCTTAGTCTTGGATACGAAGAGATGGGAAGCAATCTGTGTTTTAGTTTGAATGCGAAAATACACCGCAGCGCAGTAAGCCTTTTCTGAAGCATCACAGAAGCCGTGAATTTGTATTAATTCCGAGGGAACAAAATTAATCCACCGAGGAATCTTCAACTCGGAAATTAGGGGAAGATTTTCAACAAACTTATTCCAACTGGCTAGCGTTTTGGGTTTAACGTCTTCATCCCAACTTGTGCCGTCTAACCATAGTTGCTGAAGTATCATTTTTGCTTGTACTACGATTGGAGAAATCCATCCAGCCGGGTCAAAGAGTTTTGAAACTTGCGAAAGAATTTTTCTCTTTGTAATGGAACTGGACGTGGGAGTGGACTTAATAGTATAGGAAAAACAATCGGATAATGCATTCCATTGGATTCCAAGTGTCTTAGTGGCGCTAGTTTCATTAAACTTTAGAAAGTCAGAGTCTAACAGATCTTCCTTCGGGACAGATTCCAGAATTTCTAAACAGTTGGAGGTAATCTTTTTCAAGGGAAAGCCTGCCGATTTAAGCACCATAATAACCTGAGATAAAGATTTGATAGCGGATGGTATATCATATGAGCCTGATAACACGTCATCTACATATGTTTCTTTCATGAGAATATAAGCAGCCTGGGGAAAATCTTCCTGGGAGTCACGAGCCAACTGAATTAGAGTTCTTATGGCCAGGTAAGGGGCACAATTCACTCCAAATGTTACAGTCTTTAATGCAAAGTCCTGGATGGGACCATGTGGGAACCTACGGAAGAGAACTCGTTGGAACTGGGAGTCTTCCTTGTGAACTAGAATTTGGCGATACATTTTTTCTATATCACCGTTAAAAACGTATTTATATAGTCGCCAATTTAAAATCAATCGCATCAAGTCAGCTTGTAGTGTGGGCCCTACATGTAATGTATCGTTGAGAGATACACCTGAACTAGACCGCTTGGAAGCGTTAAATACAACCCTAACCTTCGTGGTTCGGCTATCAGGTTTGACCACTGCGTGATGTGGTAAGTAAAAGGACTTGAATCCGTACCTTGTGATGTTTTCCCTGGATACTGTCGATTCCATGTGATTTAATGTCAAATACTCTTCCAAAACGTGATTGTAAGCTTTTGCTAGGTCGGGTTTTCTGTAAAGTGATTTTTCCATCTGTGAATATTGTGCTCTTGCCGCCGATCGAGATGCGCCTAATTGTAGTTCTCGTGGAAACCCAGCTTTAAAGGGGAGTTTTACCATATACCGGCCATCGGGATTTCGAACAGTCGTTTTTTGATAAAGATCTTCGCAATATTCATCCTCTTTAGAACTTGGGTGTTGGCTTAAGACTTCTTCCTGTTCCCAAAATTTTCTTAATTGGTCCCCCACTGGGTCTGACGCTACCTCATGAGCACCAATTGAAAACGAAGAGGTCGTTTCACTCTTAAGCGGTCCACTTACCACCCAACCAAAAATGGTATTTTGAGCCATAAGAGACTGAGATATATTTTTAACTCCTTCCATGAGTATTTGTGGAAGTATGTTACTACCAATCAAAAGATCAACGTGGCCGGGTAAGTAGAACTTGGGATCAGCTAATTCAATATCTTTGATATTTTTGAGCGAAAAATTGGATTTTGAAGGTGCAAAACTCGGTAGCATCCGTGTGATTTTAGGGACAACTATTGCTATTACATCAACATATCTGTTACTTCTTTCGGAATAAAGCGTAAAGTTACATACTGCATTTGACTGAGCAATAACTTGACCTCCCATTCCACAGATTTCAAAGGCTCTGGGTTCTATTGGTAACATTAATTCTGTTTGGAGTTTCTTAGACATAAATGTCTTTTCGGAACCCTGATCCAGAAAGGCCCTCGCTCTGAACTTTTCCCTTTTCTGACAAACGTGAACTATTGCTGTTGGAAGCAAAGTCTGTTCCGAGAAGGTCTGCCTTTCGCTCAATGCCATATGAGTAGACGTTGGCAAAATCTTATTTCCATCAACTTTTGCTGTGGTTTGGGTTCTAATATTTCCGCTACAATTCGAGTTCGAGTGTGAAGATGTGGCCTTAGGAAAGTGTAGTAAGGAGTGATGATTCATCTTACAATGGGAACAGTGAAATTTGCTGGGGCAGTCTTTTCGAAGATGACTGTAGGCTAGGCAATTTATACATATTCCGTTGTTGGAGACAAACTTATTACGGGTTTGGGGATCGAAACTTAAAAACTGAGAGCAATTTTTCAGGGGATGATTAGCATTACAAATTTTGCATGGATACTGAGCGTTATCGGAATTGTAACTGCTCGTTCTCTTGCCAGTTTCTTTCCTTTGTGTATTAGATTGTGTTTCTTGGGTACGAGTTTCCAATCGCTCAACAACCTCACACCTATGAGAGAGGAATTTGTCCATCTTTTCCCATTCAACCATTTTTTTATGGGACTCGAGAGATTGTTCCCACAAGGACAGAGTTTCTCTTGGTAGTTTGCTAGAACATAATATGATAATAAAAGGATCCCATTCACCGATTGGCACGTCTTGTGCTTGTATAGCTGCAAGACAATCATTGATTGTGCATTGAATGTGTTGAAGGGACTCACTACATTCAGCAGTTACTGGAGAAAGATTGAGTAGAATCTTTATCTGATTTTCTACCAGAATTCTTTGATTCTCATATTTGTCTTTTAATGCTTCCCACGCGAGAGAGAAATTATTCGCACACAATTTGTATTTTTTTATTATGCTACCTGCCTGGCCTTGAACTTTGAGCCGAAGATGATATAACTTCTGTACAGGAGGTATTCTAGGGTTGTCTATATATACGGCAGTGAACATGTCACGGAAGGACGGCCATTCTTCGTAGCCACCATAAAAGACATCTGTGTCACAAGGAGGAACTGTAACATGCGCAAAATTGCCTTCCGGTGAAGAATTTCGAAGGTTGTGCGAGTAAACATCCTCACCGAGGGGTTTTCGTATATCTAAAATTTTTCATTTGGATTTATGGAAAGCTTTCGTGCAAGCCGAGTATTTTGCTCTGGCAGAATCTACAAAGTCCTTCTTCGGCTTTTTTTCATTATCTGTGAAGACTGCTCTGTATGATCTCTGCACATTGGCCCATCGATCGTTAAGATCTTGGAGGTTTACCTCGAGTAGTGTTTCGGTAAGCTCATCCATTGGAGTGTTTTCGAATTCGGCGCAGAAAGTGATCAGATCGTCTGAATCGAAAATAAATTCTTCCTCCATTTTTGACAAAGGGCGAAAACTTCTCGTTTTAACAATTTTGATTCAGGCGAGTGTTCTATTTGGAAATTATTTTTTTTTTTTTTTTTTAATATGGTTTTATGGCAACTAAAATATTCCCTAAGATTGGTGATAGTTGTTTTTCACTGGGTATAGGATAGACTAAAATTTCAATCGGAATAATTCAAAGTTCAACTCTTCACTGATATTAGTGATATATATTGATTGCTAGAGTAAATCAAATCAAAATGTTCTCTGGGAATCGTGATATTGTTCACTGGGAGTTAGTGATTTATATTTAGTGGTGGGAGTAAATCGAATTAAAATGTTCACTGGGATTAGTGATATTGTTCACTGGGAGTTAGTGATTTATATTTAGTGGTGGGAGTAAATCGAATTAAAATGTTCACTGGGATTAGTGATGTTGTTCACTGGGAGTTAGTGATTTATATTTAGTGGTGGGAGTAAATCGAATTAAAATGTTCACTGGGATTAGTGATATTGTTCACTGGGAATTAGTGATTTATATTTAGTGGTGGGAGTAAATTGAATTAAAATGTTCACTGGGATTAGTGATGTTGTTCACTGGGAGTTAGTGAACCAAAATGCTATTCTAAACTAAGAGCAAATTTGATGTTCACTGGGCTTAGGCAACTTAAAGTCTACTAATCCAAATTTTTGGGGAATAACTTGCATAGGATTTTAATCATGTAGTAGGAGTTACTACCATTAAATCCATTTAAATTAAGATAAAAGAAAAATAAAATAATAAAATTGATTTTCCTTTTGTTAATATGAAATGAGAGTTTGAGTTGTCCTTATGTATTTTACTGCAGTTTTAGTATATGTTCAGACACGATAAATTTTTTCATCGTTGTATTACTAATAATTTGCACTTGGCTTTAGTGAATTGTTAAATAAAAGGGGGAATTTTTCTCTGATAGCTTTAATGTTCATAGGGATTTAGTGAATTTAAAACATTTTTTTTTCAATATATTTTAATTTTAACTGGGGTGGTAAACAAGATTATTAGCTGGAATTGATTTTTATTAAAGGTTTTCCGTAACTAGTGATTCCATTTGCTATAATTATTTACCACAATTAATATATTTACCAGGATTTATTTTCCTCATAAAATAGGTTATTTGAACAAATTTACTAAAATATTACCTATCAACTGATTGTGGTAATTTATGATATTTGCTTTTATTTTAGGTTTTAAGCATAATTCTTTTGTTTTTATTATTTTTGTGTATTTGTTGATTGCGAATCAACTAACTAGAAAATATTTACATTTAAAAGGTTGTTAGTGTTACTTGTGAAGGCTAAATGTAAAAATGTTTCCTTGTATTATATTAATATGAGACTCTTCAATTTAATTAAATATTACGTAGCTATAACATTTACTCGTATTGACGATTTTCTCTGTATTTATTTAAACTAACGATCTGGCATCACATGACGACGAACATCCACCAAAGCTTTTTAAAATTTTTATATATATAAAATAAAATAAAGAGAATATTCATTATTGCATTCTTGCAGTATATGTATGTTAAACCATAACGATTTTTTTTTTTTTTTTTACAACAATAAATTCGATTGCACTTGCGGTATTTATTTTGCCTTTGATTTGTTGCTATTTTTTCTGGTAAGATTTTAGTTTTAAGCAAAATTTATTTGATAAGAATATATGTACATATATATGTACATATATTTGTGCATACGTTTACATGGATGTATGTATGTTTATATTAAATGCACGTATGTGCACGTCTGTATAATGATTGGATTTTGATGTTCGTTTGTTTTTTTTGTATTATGTATGTACATATGTATGTACCTTGGAATAATCGAAGTCAAATGTACTTACAATTCATCCTGATTATTTTTCACTAGGGACAATGAAACTTAATATGACCTTGTTGCCTTCGTGTTCCTTATAGATGCCTTGGTGAAGCACTGCACGTAGTAATTGTATGCAATTCGTGGTAATTTTGCCCTGGGATGCTGTTATAGATGACCTTGGTGTAATTGTCTATGCTTTTGGTAATGTGCTGATAAAGAGATTCAACAAAATTTTCCGGCGGATATTTTTAAAAAATTTTCCTTCTTTTTTTTTAAAGTGTTTTTTGATGACGAAATTATCTTTGGTTTTGCTTTTCTCACTGAACTTTTATTTTCACACTTAATTTCTGTGCACTGTTTGAGGTTTCTCAACAAAATGCCGTGGACTGTATTTATTCTGTTGTCAGATGTCACTTCACTTCTTCTTGTGAGTGAGCTTTCATATGTAGATAAGTATATATGTACATACATATGACACACGAATAATGTTGCCGCTGAATTTTTTCTACTAAGTGATTTTTAATTCCACTTGTTGTTTCGAAAGGACCAATATTTAAATCAGATGGGTTCTCCCATACCAATTTAAAGGGTAATTACCTCAAGATTCCCAATTATTCAAGACGTCATGAGATGTGTATAGCAAATGACCAAAGATACTTTAAGGCTAGGGAAACCTAAAGTATTGCACAAAGCCGATGTCAGGGAGCAGACACGGCCGATACCAATATCTCCGAGTAGGGGGAAGTGGGGGACTTCAATGTGGAATTTGATGGGAAAGAATAAAACAAGATCGTTTCTCCAAAATACAACTTACATTAAGTTTTTTATTAAGTATCTTACGAGCTGAGTAATTATCTTCTGACCCGTGCTAGAGTTGAACAAAACGGAAGTGAGCAAGTAAAAAACCTACACACAAAATTTCATTTCAATATTTCGTTAAAATTCATTAGGACGAGATTCGTTAAGCTTAGTTAAGTTAGTGATGTTAACTTAGTTATTAAATAATTCACATTTACTAAAGTTAATATACAGCAAGCTAAAGGTATGATTTCTTCAACTTAATACAATTCATATACAAACCAAAAGTTTGATTTAAACAATTCAAATTAGTTACGATGCGATGACCGCGGCTTAAATCCGTTTAAACAGTGTGTATGTTTTTTTTTCGAAGAAGTTTTATTAATGAAAAGGGTATAATAAAAGACTGTTGTTATTCTTATAATTTAGGCCATAAAAAAATCTATAGTTACATATAAGTGGGGGTAGGTACATGAGTTGTTGTATTTGGACTGATATATTCGATCTTTTGTTATAACTTTATTGTGTGCCCAGGTAGCTGCTGCTCATATAAAGGTTAAAATACCATAGACACATCAGGTTTTCTTGAATATGAGAATGAAATAACAAAAGAAAATTGAAGTAAATTGTCGGTACAAGCATGTCTGTACTCCTCTTCTTTCTTCTTTCCTCTCTCTATCGTTTAAACACATACATCCTTCAAGAAAACTTGATGTGTATAAAAACAGACAAAATTAAAAAAGATGATCAGTATTGTCAAAACGATGGGTAAGTTCAGCTATAACGATCTTGCTAAAATTTATTTTGAACAAAAAAACAAAAACGATGTTATATTACACATTTTAAAAGACCCTTATATTGAGTTGTGCGACCATTTAAAAAAAATTAATAATTTCTTAACGCGATTAAATAAACGGTATATTGAATGTTCTAGAAATAAGGAAAAAATGTTTAACTGCAACAAACAATGGCTTACAAGCGAACTTGTATGTGAAAGCCAACCAAAGAAAATGTAATGATAGCGAGCCCCAAGCGTGTAAAAAGGATTTTAGAGAATATTCCAACACCAACCGATGATAAAAAATTTACATCTGAAGAAGCATTTTCAATATTTCTGTACTTGAAGCTAACAAAATATCAGTATATGGAATTCCGAAAGCGGGCAATTGGAAAACATTGCTCCATATATCCAGAATATAGAGATTTGGTTTTAATTCAAAAAATATTGTTTACCACCACAAAATTCTGTAAACATTACAGAAAGTTCAGCAGAGGTGGTATTGCAAGACATACTAAATCATACTGCGGAAAGATTGTTGAATACATTGGACGCACTAGTTTCTAAATGGGGATGCGATGGATCTTCTGGACAAAAGCGATATAAGCAGTATAATGCAGAAAATATATCAGATTCTGACTTATTTCTGATATCTTTTGTTCCGTTAAGACTAAAAACAAATAACATTAATTTTGAGCCACCTACTAGCAAAGAAACCGATATTGACATATGGAAAAACGAAATACCTTCCTCAACAAAATATTGCAGACCAATTAAATTTGCTTTTAAGAAGGAAACGAAGGATGTAATATTAGAAGAAGTATCTAAACTTAAACTACAAATAGATAAACTTCAACCGATAGCTTTGCTACTTCACGATCAAGAGATTGAAATAAATTACCAAATGTTACTTACAATGATTGATGGAAAAGTTGCACAGGCCATAACTTAAACAAAATCATCTTCAAGCTGTGTGTTATTTGCAAAAAACTGCAAGCCAATTAAGTCAAATTCCAACAGAAGACACTACTTTCCAAGAAGCCTATGAGTTTGGTTTGTCCCCACTCCATGCTAAAATTCGATTTATGGAACACATATTAAAGCTAAGCTATGATTTAGATTTTAAAGGAACAGTACGAAATAGTGACGAAAATAAAGCCAAAAGAGAGGCAGAAAAGAAACATGTACAAAAAAAATATTTGGAATTGGGTTTACTGATCGATCAGCCAAAGCAAGGAGAAGGAAATACAAATGATGGCAGCACAGCAAGAAAATTTTTTTCTGATCCTGAAACTGCTGCATCTACAAAATCATATTGCAAGTAATATCATGCAATAAAAAGGTAAATGCAACAAAATTTGAAACAGCGAAACTATACAAGGAAAGATATTATTGGAGGAATATGCCATCGACAGTCCATAAAATACTATATCATGGGGAAAACATTATTCAACACAATATGCTGCCGATTGGAGATCTTTCTGTAGAAGCGCAAGAAAAAAGGAACAAAGATTATAGATATTTTCGCGAGCACAACACAAAAAAGATATCTAGATATGGTACCAATAAAGACCTCTTTAATATTTTACTGTGCACTTCTGATCCATATATCTCCAGCATTCAACAAAAATGGAATTCCACCCCCATGGAATTGGACAAAGACGCCAAACAGCTTCTTGAAGATGAAATTTTCACTAAGATGCTTAAATGAAAAATGTATTCTATGTAAAATAACATAAAAATTAGAGCAAAAAAGCATAATAAATATTGAAAATTTATGAAAGGAATTTTATTTTATTGGGAATAAAAAGGTTTTCTTAGAATTTATGGTAAAACCTTTTTTCGGATATGGATCTCCTACATATCTGGTATGGATTCACGTTTAAAATATATTTAAATTCATTGGCTAATACTTCATTATTATTATGAATTCCTTTTCTACATTTGCACAGCAGAAATTTTCTTAATTGCGTATATACCATAACTTCATTTAGCAACTGACATTATACACAATTCATTAGCAAATAACATAATTATTATGATAAATTCTTCCTTTACAATGCTGGTGTATAGTTATGTATATGTGTATAAAGACAAACACTCGAGGTATGTATTCGCAACTGCTGCTTGCTATATGCTATATGTACATGTTTATGCATAAAAAGAAGAAAAATAATGTGTCAATCTTTGGTTTAAGACCGTTACAAACATTTCGGGTACGTATAAATGCCTGTCATAAGCAAAGCATTGAAAACAACTGAACTGCGATTTACGTACGTTGAAATGTCTGTTGTTCTCTTATATATGACCATTTACAAAAACAAATCTTCCATGCGCCGGTTGATTTGTTCGTATGATTATGCCTAATGAAAATTAATAATAATTACCTATCAATATAATATGTAAAAATAATAGTTTACATACATAAAATAGATAATAGAATTAGATAAGTAAAATATATTTGATGTGCCCAAAAACAAATTTAGACTTCTTGTCGTCACAGTATATTGAGTCATTAAGGACTCCTGATGAATATGCGTAGTATCATTAAGGACTCCTTTGGACAGTATAATTTAATATATATATATATATATATATATATATATATATATTTTTTTTTTTTTTTTTAATTAAGTGGGTCAGGGAGGACTCCTGTTGATTTCGATGAGTTCTGAGCCATGAGGGACTCTTGTTGATTGATATTCGTAGTGAGGTATGAAGGACTCCTGTTGCTGCGGAGAAGAGTGATTAGTAGAAGTAAATTGATGGTTCGGAATTATACTTGATGTAAAACAGCAAGGGCTCGTAATTGTAATGTTTTGTGTGCGAATTTCAGGGACTCGACTGTATCCGTGTAAATTTTTATTACGATTCCTGATCTCCAAGAAGATGCAGGTAACTGCTCGTTTTCAATGACGACTAAGTCATTCACTGCAATTTCCCTTTGTGGATGTTTCCACTTATATCGTTTAGGTGATTCTACGATTTATTCCTATTTTCATCGTTTACAAAAGTGGTGAACTGAAGCTTTGACTTTACGATGTCGATTGACAATACTACCTAGACTATCATAAATTGTTGGTTCTGGGGGCGCCAGAACGGCGGATCCAATTAAAAATTGTTCTGGCGTTAAAGCGACTGGTTCACCATGATTCTCAGGCACAGGACATAAAGGGCGTGAATTCAGGCACGTCTCTATTCTAGCCAAAATGGTCGATAGTTCTCAAAGGTATATTTACCGTTCTGAACTTCCTTTCCAAAATAGAGTATACAACTTTTTACTCCAGCCTCTCCTAGTCCACCCATATAAGGTGCCCCGGGTGGTATGAAGCGCCATGTCAAACCTTTATGCCCAAAGGTGGAACCCATTCTTGCTTGGCATTCTTTTCAAAAGGTTTGAAAGTCATTAGTTATTTCATTGGACGCGCCATCAAAATGTGTGCCATTTTAAGAATATATGGTAAGTAGACAGTCTCTTCTAGAAATGAATCGATTGAATGCTGACAAAAATATATCCGTTGATAGATCTGACGCTGCTTCTATATGTATCGCCTTCGTCGCGAAACATACAAATATGCACACCTACCCCTTTGTTATTTTGCCTGATCTACCATTATGAGTTTTCATATCGAACGAACCAGCGAAATCAACACCATTGTTCGTAAATGGTCTATCAATGGTGACGCGTTCAGGAGGTAGAGCCGCCATTATCTGACTGCATGAAAGTTGCCTATCAATTATACAACATTTGCAACGATGAATTGTCGTACGAATCAAAACTCGTAATGGTGGCGTCCAATTTTAAAATCTAGAGACTCGACATTAGTTAATTACCACCGTGAATGGTAAGCAAGTGTATAAATTCTCTTAACAGTTAAGCAAATCGACAAGAGTAAGGAAGAATAATAGGGTATTGTTCACAAAACGATAACGAAGGTGATTTGACAAGCTGGCCGTTTAATATCATCACTTTACTTTCATCGAGAAATTGATTCAATGTTAATAATGAGCTTATGAAAGGTAAAACATTTTTATTTTAAAGGCATTCGTGCTCTTTAGCATAATAGGCTTTCTGAGCAACAATAGTCAAATGTAATTTGACGACCTCAAGTTCTTCACTAGAAATAAGAGCAGTTTCATGATTACAACGTCCTTTAAAAAACATATGCCAGTACATGCAACGCTCTATCTAGCTAAGAAAACCTATCCAAAAGGTCTTCAAATTTTGAAAAATATGAAGCGTGACCCTGGACACTTCTACTTTCAACGTCGCACAGTGGCACATTTGAAGAGATGGCGGCCAAAACTTAAAAAAAAATTTTTTTGTGTCACCGATTTAATTTTTATTTTATATAAAAGTAAACCCATAGGAACCTCGAAATCCAGAAATGTAAGTTTTTATTTCGATTATTTCTCTTCGAATGCCCAGATTTGGGCATTGCAATAAAGATCCAAAATATACCCAAATCTCGATGTTCAGTGGAACGCAACTTTTTTTCTGCGAAAAACTTCGTAAAATGACTTATAACGTGTTATAGTACGTACTTTGAGCTGTTGTTATATGCAAATTTTTTAAATTTATATTTGCGTCTCTAGAAACTACAATGATTTTACTGCTTGCATGTCGGATATTTTAGGTATGGGAGTGCGGTATATCCACATGTGTTTGTGTGTGTACTGTGTGTATGTTTTTTTTTTCGAAGAAGTTTTATTAATGAAAAGGGTATAATAAAAGACTGTTGTTATTCTTATAATTTAGGCCATAAAAAAATGTATAGTTACATATAAGTGGGGGTAGGTACATGAGTTGTTGTATTTGGACTGATATATTCGATCTTTTGTTATAACTTTATTGTGTACCCAGGTAGCTGCTGCTCATATAAAGGTTAAAATACCATAGACACATCAGGTTTTCTTGAATATGAGAATGAAATAACAAAATAAAATTGAAGTAAATTGTCGGTACAAGCATGTCTGTACTCCTCTTCTTTCTTCTTTCCTCTCTCTATCGTTTAAACACATACATCCTTCAAGAAAACTTGATGTGTATAAAAACAGACAAAATTAAAAAAGATGATCAGTATTGTCAAAACGATGGGTAAGTTCAGCTATAACGATCTTGCTAAAATTTATTTTGAACAAAAAAACAAAAACGATGTTATATTACACATTTTAAAAGACCCTTATATTGAGTTGTGCGACCATTTAAAAAAAATTAATAATTTCTTAACGCGATTAAATAAACGGTATAATGAAAGTTATAGAAATAAGGAAAAAATGTTTAACTGCAACAAACAATGGCTTACAAGCGAACTTGTATGTGAAAGCCAACCAAAACCAGCAAATGTGGGCCGACCTGCCAGACCAGTTGAGGAGTGTAGTGAAAAGTCCCGAAGACAAAAGCAGCAAAGCATTAATGAAGAATTTTCTGAAGAAATAATTACAGATACGTTTTTCCATCAACTAGGACCAACAAAAAAATAAAACTTAAAAAATGGATATAATAGAAAATGTAATGAAAGCGAGCCCCAAGCGTGTAAAAAGGATTTTAGAGAATATTCCAACACCAACCGATGATAAAAAATTCACATCTGAAGAAGCATTTTCAATATTTCTGTACTTGAAGCTAACAAAATATCAGTATATGGAATTCCGAAAGCGGGCAATTGGAAAACATTGCTCCATATATCCAGAATATAGAGATTTGGTTTTAATTCAAAAAATATTGTTTACTACCACAAAATTCTGTAAACATTACAGAAAGTTCAGCAGAGGTGGTATTGCAAGACATACTAAATCATACTGCGGAAAGATTGTTGAATACATTGGACGCACTAGTTTCTAAATGGAGATGCGATGGATCTTCCGGACAAAAGCGATATAAGCAGTATAATGCAGAAAATATATCAGATTCTGACTTATTTCTGATATCTTTTGTTCCGTTAAGACTAAAAACAAATAACATTAATTTTGAGCCACCTACTAGCAAAGAAACCGATATTGACATATGGAAAAACGAAATACCTTCCTCAACAAAATATTGCAGACCAATTAAAAAAGTATCTAAAGTTAAACTACAAATAGATAAACTTCAACCGATAGCTTTGCTACTTCACGATCAAGAGATTGAAATAAATTACCAAATTTTACTTACAATGATTGATGGAAAAGTTGTACAGGCCATAACTTAAACAAAATCATCTTCAAGCTGTGTGTTATTTGCAAAAAACTGCAAGCCAATTAAGTCAAATTCCAACAGAAGACACTACTTTCCAAGAAGCCTATGAGTTTGGCTTGTCCCCACTCCATGCTAAAATTCGATTTATGGAACATATATTAAAGCTAAGCTATGATTTAGATTTTAAAGGAACAGTACGAAATAGTGACGAAAATAAAGCCAAAAGAGAGGCAAAAAAGAAACATGTACAAGAAAAATATTCGGAATTGGGTTTACTGATCGATCAGCCAAAGCAAGGAGAAGGAAATACAAATGATGGCAGCACAGCAAGAAAATTTTTTTCTGATCCTGAAACTGCTGCATCTACAAAATCATACTGCAAGTAATATCATGCAATAAAAAGGTAAATGCAACAAAATTTGAAATAGCGAAACTATACAACGAAAGATATTATTGGAGGAATATGCCATCGACAGTCCATAAAATACTATATCATGGGGAAAACATTATTCAACACAATATGCTGCCGATTGGAGATCTTTCTGTAGAAGCGCAAGAAAAAAGGAAAAAAGATTATAGATATTTTCGCGAGCACAACACAAAAAAGATATCTAGATATGGTACCAATAAAGACCTCTTTAATATTTTACTGTGCACTTCTGATCCATATATCTCCAGCATTCAACAAAAATGGAATTCCACCTCCATGGAATTGGACAAAGACGCCAAACAGCTTCTTGAAGATGAATAGGAGAGATACTTAGATGAAATTTTCACTAAGATGCTTAAATGAAAAATGTATTCTATGTAAAATAACATAAAAATTAGAGCAAAAAAGCATAATAAATATTGAAAATTTATAAAAGAAATTTTATTTTATTGGGAATAAAAAGGTTTTCCTAGAATTTATGGTAAAACCTTTTTTCGGATATGGATCTCCTACATATCTGGTATGGATTCACGTTTAAAATATATTTAAATTGTTCATATAATAATAACATCTAAAGCCGTCGAACTTACATATGTTAGTGAATTATAATCACCAAGGCTATTTTTCGAAATTTGACTTCCAAGGGACCTATTAGTAAATGTGGACCGATTGCCTTTAAATTTCACAGGGATATCAACGACTAAAATAAAATTAGTTTTGCTAAATATTATATCAATATTAATACATTTAAAACAATTTTGAGTTTCAAACCCGTATTCTAAGTGGTCCTTTGGAGAAGAGGGCTAAATATCAAAATAAAATGGACCCGGATGGACGGCTTAATTAAGTATGTAATTTTTTATTTCAGTTAACGTTCAATTAACGTAATCACTACATTCACAAATTAATTTTTTTAAGGCCGATAATAAATATATTTTTAAAAGTCATTTTTCAATCATATATAAGTGTACTTTAATAAGGCCCAATTTTAGTTAATACATTAAATTGAAGCTTAAGATGTCTTCTATCCAACAACAAAATTTCATTAAAAAATTTCAACCCAGTCAAAAGTTATAGAATTTTGACCGCCAACTCACAAAATGTGCCACTGTGTGTCAGTAGTAAAATTTCCTATGGTGTGAGTATTCTAATTATTTTTATTTTCGTTCAACGATGATGGACTGTGCCACCAGAGTTCACTTTCCGATAAAGTGCGTAGACCTACCCCCCGGCTGCGAACATTGGCAGGATTGTCTTCCGACCGAACATGAAACCAGTTATCATTTCCTGTGTTCTCTTGAGTTCGGCATACTCTATTGGCCACAAAGGTGGTCCAAGAACTTGGTATTTTGCGTAGCCATGCTAAGACGATCGTAGAATCTGCCCAGCAATATATTTTTGTAATTGCAATATCTATTTCCCTTACTATATTTTTCAAAAGTGCAGACGCTAAGACTGCACCACACAATTCAAGCCGCGGTAATGAAACACATTTTATTGGAGCTGTCAATAAATTATAAACTATTTCTCCGTTGGCATTTTCAATTCGTATATAAATTGCCTCCGAGTAGGCCCTTTTGACTGCATCCGAAAAAACATGAAGTTCAACTTTCGAAGACTTGTAATATTTAACCCATCTATGCATTGCATAAGAATTTTTCTGTGATAATTATTGGACTAACCCATCCAACAGGATCAACAAATTTGGCAATAACAGACAATACTTCTCTTCGTATATCCTGACTTGACTTCTAGAGGGCATACCTGGAAGAAGAATGAATCTTACTGAGCATTCCAAAAAATTTCTAAGGTTTTGGAACAACTAGATTCTTCTAATTGCAAAAGTTTTGCATCCACTAAATGTTCGGATGGCAATCCCTTTAAAATAACGACCTTATTCGAAGTCCATTTTCTAAGTTTGAACCCAGCTGATAACGCAGAAGTTAATTGGATCCTTGCAGACACATCAGTAGAAATATCATGGGCTCCAATGTCACTCCCTTACTGACAATATTCGCTGCCATGGAAAAAGTTTCTTCACAATATACTGCCAATTGTAATAATGTTCGAATTGCTAAATAGAGAACACAATTTACCTCAAATGTTACAGTTTTCAGCTCATACTCCTTTATGTTTTTTTGAGGTGAATTTCGATAAAGAATTCGTTGAAATGCAGTATGCGAATTTGACGATACATTTTAGAAATGTCACAATTAAAAGCGAACTCGAACAACCGCCAACGGAGAATCAAAGTAATTAAATCAGATTGTAAAGTAGGTCCTACAAACAAACAGTCGTTTAAACTATTTCCGTTACAAGTTCGATTTGGTGCATTAAAAACTACTCTTAGTTTGGTAGTTTTCTGTTTATGACCAGATGATGTAATTAGCATGAATTAGTGATGGCTTGATTAATGGATTTCACGGGTCGCATGTGTCCCAGTTTCAAATATTCCATTATGACTTCATCATGCCTGCCTTTTATTTCCGATAGGGAAACAATTCGATGCGAAAGAATTGTCTCATAGGGCTAGATTTCGATATTTCCAAGCTCATATCATGAGGAAACTCTGGAAAGGTAATGATACAATATACCTACTAGTTCAGTCAAGCTGAGTGGTATTTTTATATAGGTGCTCTCAGAATTTATCAGATGGGGACATAAGCTGTCCCCCGGGGACTTCTTCCAATTCCCAAAACTTCAACAAAGTTTTGTTTAAATTGTCCTTTTCAGAAAATGTGACAGAAGTGGTAAAAACATTAACTGAATTATGTGTTGATGAATTTATGGGCCCCGTCGAAATCCAGCCAAAAATTCTTTTTTTTTGACCCATGAGAGATCCAACAACATTGCGACGATCTTCATTTAGAATAACGCTTGGTTATATGTCAGCCTCTAGTAATATATCAACAAGCGGCTTGCTTTTATAAAAATTAATATCCGCTAATAGTAAACTGTTCAACGCACCACTTATTGCTGAAGGACAAACAAATGATGGCAAATTTAGCGAAATCGAGAGTAAAACGAGATTAATATCTTTGTCCAACGCAGACCCAATTCTAATTGGACAATCTTTTGTTGACGTAGTAGAAGCATCTTTATCCACACCGAAAATTTTTATATTCGTGGAATGTGACGTAAGTCTCAATTGATTTCGCAGGTGTTCTGATATAAAGGAAGCTTCTTATGCTGTAACAGTCAATGCCCTTGTTGGATACGTAGTATTCTGGCATATGATTGATATCATAGCAGTGTCCAATAACACCGACGACTTCTGCGCAATATGCTGACGTCGATGGTCTATTTTCAAATGAACGAGCTGCAGGATTTAAATTCAAAACATTTGAAGCTGACATGTTTGCAGAATTATTAGTAGCGTTAGCTGTAGACTTTTCGCAGTGAAGCATGGTGTGATGTCATAGATCTGAAGACATGATTTTGTTTTGGACATAATCTGCAAGTATTTATCGAGCTCTTGGTAGAAACGTGAGCTTTTACCTTCCTTTCGCCAATTTTCTTTTCATGTTCACAGCTAGTAAGGTTAGGTATACAATCAAGTGTTTGAATTCGTTCTGCCAAGAACATGCCTAAATCCTTCCAAAGAGGCAAAGCAGTTTAGGTTTTAATGCTTTGTTCCCACAGCGTAATTGTTTGAGAAGACAGACGTTGAATATACAGAAAAACTATGATCGGATCCCAATATGTGGTATCAATTTCATAAATTGACATGGCAGTCAAAAATCCATTTATACCTCTTTGTAAAATTTTAAATGGCGAACTGCTTTCCTTCAAGATACTTTCTAGTGAAAAAAGACACTTCAGTTGATTATTAATTAGTATTCGACGATTTTTATAAGTATCTTTAAGATTTTTCCACGCAATATCGAAACCTTGATTCGACAAAGGACATTTCAATACAATTTCCTTTGCCTCACCTTGCGTAACAAATGACATAGCCGTTCGATATTACTGAGTTTCGAATTGTTGACGTATAGAGCGGAAAATAAACCTCGAATAGTATGCCAAGACAAATACATCTACATCACAGGGAGGTAAGCTCATAGAATGAGTTGAAATATTACCTCTTCTACTATCTGACTGTAGATCATTTTGTTTTTTCTTCCCTATGTTTCCTAAACATTTCACATACGAGACATAAGCAGCTCGATATTTAGCTATGATTACTTCCGCATTAGCAGTCACAGTGCTATCAACCACTTTCGGGAACTTTAAACCGTAATGACATTTTTCAAAAGTCTGTTTGACTTTCTCGCATAAAGGAGCTAATTCTTCATGAAGCTCTAGAGCAAACACCGTATGACTGACCATCCATCTCAATTTCGTTGAAACATGCTTCAAACATGACGATAGCATCAGTGGCTCTAAACATTCTTTCTTATGCAGTAGTAGCAATTTTATATTGAAATTCGATTAGAATAATTTTTTACCACCAACCAAATAAATTTTAAATTTAATTAAATATCCAAATAAAGTTGGATTAAATTATGAATAATTTAAGTTTAAAATACTTGCTTCTTGTAAGAATTGATGAAATAAACAAATTGACCGACAATAAAGTGACCACAAACTTGATGGAACGAAGAAGTAAACAAATGTATAAATGTTTGCATTTAATAAATAAAACGACAAGGATTGTATTAATTAATACTAATTGTATTAATGCTAACATGGCTTATTTTACAAATTAAACTTAATGCTATAAATTATAAATAGATTGAATGTATACTCAATATACTTCAATAATTAAATTTTGCAGTAAGTTATATGTAAACGCAAATGCCGCACAATTTTTTTATTTGTGTGATGAGTATATATATATATATATATATATATATATATATATGTACAGACACGCACGTAAAATTTTCAATAACGCGTACGCTTTATAGGTAGATTTCGATGATTTCCGATTAAAATTAATTATTTGAATAATTATTAAATTATCAAAAACTTTTCTTTATTATGGCTGTACGCCGAAATTAAAGAAAACAAACACAGCTTTGAGTGCAATGGTATCGATCACTTAATGTAACAATACGTACTTATATGATGAACTGTTTTATTTTCGCGCTCGATTTTATCTATTTTCTTTTATCAACCACTTTTGTTTTACATGTACACAAAAAAAAAAAACACTTAAACTAAATATGTATATAAGTATGAACGTATGTGTATTGTGTACTTTAATAATTGTATTGTTATATATAATTTTCCGATCACTTTAATAAATGTACTGACCTTCTTTCCTTGTTGTGTTGTTTGAAGACTTCTACAATTGTTCCTCGTAAAAGGCTGAATTCTTCTTGAATCTCTTAAAGTTTGAATGCGGTACGGAGGACCAATGTTTCGGCGTATATTCGAATGGGTTACCAAAATAAATAAAAATCAAAGTTTAAATTAAATTCATATATACTTATAGAAGAAGATTCTTGAAGTATTCTTTAGATAAATTACCTCGTAAAGGTGTATGCTTATATAAAACAAGTAATAGCAAAAGTGTGCCCGTAATAGGGCTATTACACTGGTGTACATGTTGGCCGACATGCTCGACGGCGTACCAAATCTCCCCGTCTAATAGCATGTATGTCGAGTACGTGCGACATGTCGGTCGGTAATAACTTGTCCGTCATACTTCATGTAAAAATTCAGTTCACTTGTTGCTGTGCGTTGATCGGAAAGTTGCAAAAAAATGTGTTTCAGTAACATTCGTTTTTGGGAAGAAATAATTGAATTATATAAAAACCTGCCGTAATTGTGGAAAATAACATCAGATTTATACTACAATAGGCAATTAAATATTATTGGGTACAATAAATTAAATTTTATTTTCGTTTTCCTCCTCTTGTAATTGTACTTTATTGATAACCATAACCCCTACAACTTTCCGCTTCATTGACATGCTTTCGCTTCAAGAATTTCTGTATACTGAACAGCAGTGTAGCCATTTTGTATATATTTCATTTTTCATATATATATATATATATATATATATATATATATACATATATATATATATATATATATATATATATATATATATACATATATATATATATATATATATATATATATATAAATATATACATATATATATATATATATATATATATATATATATAATTTTTCAGCATTCTCTATTTTATTCAGAAGATTTATTTGTTCAAAATAGTAATTAATCTTAATATAAAAATCTGTAGAATATTAGTGTCAGAAACTAAATTCATAAGAATGGTTTTGGATGACGTATTTGCTTTATAATTTTAAAATATGTTATATAAATTGTATTGAAATACTAATTAAAAGCCATTTATGGTCGAAGTTTGATTTTTTGTTAATATTATAATATAATGTAATATTGAATTTCATGATACCTTTTGTTAAAAAAAAACTTTTTAGGAATGTACACATATATGCTCGTATACTTCAGTATATATTATGTTACTTTTTAATCAGTTTGTTTCATTGAAATGATGTGCAGTAACTGTTTATAAGGAAGCATTATGAAAAATAAAACATTTATGAAAATATATTAATTAAAGTAACAAAAGTTAAAACAGTCAAAATTTTTGTATTATATTTTCGCAGTTTAGGGTTCTTTATAGCATTATTTTAAAGCCGGTTTAGTTGTAAAATATTTTTGGCATGGGCACACTGGTACTGAAGTATGTTCGACAGTGTAATAGCAAAACGCAAACTTCGCCGACGTACATGTCGACCAACATGTACGCCAGTGTAATAGCGCTATAAGTTGACTTTAGTTATCCGAAGACGAAAAGCGCAACAACACTTAAGTACCGGTAACGGCCCACTTGCTGAAAACCATAAAGGTTTTCAACAAGATTGAAACAAAGATTATTTAAATTATATTAAGTAAACTAAAATTAGTAGAACCTAGGTTTAATGACTTCATACTTGAACAACATTATCACGTATTCACTACGCCTGTTATCCAATTAAAAAACATATTCGAAAAAGAGAGATACTAGTTATACTGAAAGATTATTAACCCATAAAAAAAAACGATTTTTGGTCTCTGATGTATTAAAAATGATTTAAATCAAAATTTTATACAAAGTTCGAGATAACGCAAAAGAAAATTCAATAAAATTATAAGTCGATTTAAAATATGCAATGTAATAACAATGAAAACTGAAAATAAAATTTGCAAAAGTAATTATTTCAACAGATTTAAAATAAAATTCGCGATTCAATAGTAAACTTTCTGTTTTTGACTAAAGCGGTTGTTAGATGTAACAATATTGTAAATCCAATGTGCAATTTACTGCCGATGACAAACTTTTCACCTGTCCCTTCAAACTATTTTAAGGAACCCTTATTGGTCCAAACGATTCTATGAAATTGATCAATTCCTATTTTTATATGTTATACAGATAAGACACGAAAATACTTTTTAACCCCTCATTTTGTGAAAAATATAAAGATATTGCTTTGCATATTTCTATCTCTCTTCAATTAGCCGGTTAAACGTCAGAAAATGTATGAGTAAAAAAATCTTTTTGCAAGCAGAAGGCGTTTATTTTTATTAAAATGAAGAAATTTGCGCCTTTCTCTAAACTTCACTTGAATTTATTGTGTTTCAAAATAGCGTAGTAATAAAGATTGCTATTGTGTGATACAGTTAAGTGTGTTTTATTGAGTATAATCGTAGTTTTTTAAATGAAATTTTGGTACAAATATAACCTGTGGTACAAATAGAGCTGAAAAAACTCAAGAAATAATGTAAGTATTAATATAAAATTTATGAAACAAAATAAAACAAAATCTATATTTCAGGAGTTGCAGATGTATTGTGAGTCGCCAAGATGTTCAGAAGCTCCATAGCTTCCCGAAGAACTCGAAAAGGTAAGTGTGATAGATATAAACATCTTCTGGAAAATTGTGAGTGGCAGACAGTGCTTGGAATTGTATCAGGACAAGCAGTATTTGCACTCATAATTTTCTCCTCAGAAGTACATACATAGTTTTGTGCATTAGTAAATTTTTTATTGTGTTTTTAAAGATTCATTCAGAATACTGTTTTTTAGAAGAGTTTATATTGGACGAAGGTCGTGAAAGCAGTGTTCTGCCACAGAGACGGCGGAATTCAAATGAATATGGTTTGGGAAAAAAGCAGTAGTGGAATATATTTAATGAATTTAGGTTATGTGTTTATTTTATATTTTAATTCTTCACCTTTATTAAAACTATTTCTTCTTTATCCTCTTTACTTTGTCAGCAAGCAACGTAGTTCCAGCTACCAGCAGTGGCACGATACCACATAGTTTTCGTCCTGGCACAGAAGTTTTACATGAAATTCGTCGCTATGAGAAAAGTAGTGAATTTTTGATTCTGATTTAACATTTGAAATAAATAACTGTATTATAAATGTATTTTGAAATCGATGAATATAAATTCTTTCATAACCAGTTTTATACATATTTAAGCGATAAATATTACACATCGTGCATATTAAACAACAGATGAATCTCTGAACAATTTGTTAGGCTGATCTTTTTCCAAGTTTAGCAATTGCACCACACATCAGTGAACACCATAAAGTACTTCTCTTGCCGTCATCACCTATGGCATATAAACAACATTATCAGCTTTGTGGCAAACCACTTCCAGCTATGATTCGTCTTACTGCCACGAGGTTTTAAGCAAAAGTTTAACAAATTAAAAAACTGCATTCTAAGACCAATTGCACCTTCACAGAGATTCCACTATTCAAAATCGATTCCACTATTGCAAATTCACAGAGATTCCACTGTTGTGAGTCTACAACAGTTTTTCTAAAACCACTAAATATTAAGATATCCACACCATTTAAATGTTAACCTAATGACAAAAATATATGAAATTGTGCTTACAGATGCAAATTATCACGCAAACGTATAACTTTTTTAATAACACCAAATATTTTATCATAAATTTTATTTCCAATTTGTTTTTTGTTTACCTTTTTCACTAAATGTTGGTTAATGTCAATTTATATCTTTACTCATTGATTTCTGAAAGCCACCCCTACAAGGGGTTAATGAAAAATTGATACGGGCCAAATTGAGCTGTCACTCTTAAGTCTTTTGTGTTTTCTGTATATTTTACAGTGATCTGCGCCTTAATAGACATCCACAGGCTGAATGTTTATTTTGAAGAAAAGTTTTCTATCTAATATAAATCCTCAATATATAATATCTGCCTACATAATTTTAGTACGAATACGTGTAAGCAATTTAATTAATGGTATGTGATAGCTTGGTCCTTATTATCATTAATTCTGATTTTCCATTTGTCAAAATTGTTTTCGATTGTGGTAAGATTCTCTTGCATACTCCTTACTATTGCATAAGAGAATTTATAAAATCAGATTAAAACGCTAATTCTTGGTTTCTACAGACAATTATGTCGTACGCCTTAAATCAGTAAAATATGTGTGATAATACATATCCTTTTGTTCGTAAGCAATAAATGTTGTATTAATTTTCTGCAAATAAAATAGAAGTTTAAAGTATCTTTGCTGCTTTTCGATCTGTTGGTGGTTTATAATATTAGCAATACTTTAGGAAATAGTTAAATATTTTCTGAGTTTTTCGTGAACACTACCTGGTGTGTATTATTTATTTATTTACATTTGGGGTATTCACACTTCGTGCTATTTTGTCATAAAATCTTAGACAAGCTTAAGAAAGTTGTTGTTGTTGTGCTGCATATAAGAAAGTCATAAAATAATAGCACTCTTTTAGGTCTTTTTTGTGTTGTCATAAAATAGTTCGAAAGATCTGAGTCGAACGGCTGAAAATCTTTGCGTGAGACGGCGGCAGTATACATATGTATGTTAGGCGCCGTTACTTATACATATATGTTTCACGACTAAAAAGCGGCTAAGAAACTATTCATACGTATATGTCTGTGAATTAAATCACATTAATATAAAATTTTTTTTTATTACATATATATTTGCAATCTATCTTACGATAATAAGCAAATGAGTTAAGTTTAAAAATAACATGTATGATTGCTTATATGAAACGTATTGCTTATATATGAAAATATTATTTACATATATATGGTTAAATTAAATATTTAATATTATAAACAATAAATTAGGAAATACCACTAAAAATATACAGGTATACATATACTTTTATTTTATTATTAACGTCAGTCTATCAAGACCGTATACTTAAATGTAAGGGAGATCTAGGACATGATTTCGTTTAAGCCTTCGAAATTCATCAGTCTCATCTAAAAGTGTAATTGCTAGTATGACTACTAAGCCTTTCTAACTAATTGGAACTGAATCTTCTAACTTCGGATTTGACAAACGGTGTTTTCAGGTCGTTGTGTAGAGCCTTGTTCGTTATATAAAAGGGGGCGTTTGTTATAGAGCGCAAAGCTTTGGACTGGAATCTTTGTAATATTTCTATATTGGAATTGCAAGCAGTGCCCCATAATTCTATACCATAAGTCCATATAGGTTTGAAAACGGTTTATAAAGCAGGACTTTATTTTCCATAGATAGTTGGGATTTTTGCCCTACAAGCCAGTACATTTGCTTAAATTTGATGTCAAGTTGTTTTCTTTTCGCGCTAATATGTGCTTTCCATGTAAGTCTTCTTTCTAAATATAAGCCTAAGTATTTGACAGTATTAATACTAGGAATTAAAGAGTCATTGAGAAGCACAGCTGGGCAATTTTCTCTTCTTGTTGTAAAAGTGATGTGACTAGAACATTATTCACATTAATGGAACATTGTTAACAACAATGTTGTTAACAATGTTCCATTTTGTAAGCCAATCGTAAAGACTATTAGCTGTAGCTGTAAAATTCTAGAAGCCTCTGAAGGGGATTCGCTACAATGCTGTATCGTCGGCATATGTTGCAACTGTTACATCGTCTTTTGTCGGCATATCATTGGAGTATAAAATATATAAAATTTGTCCAAGCACGCTTCCTTGTGGGATTCCAGCTTTTATTTGACAAATATGGGAAAAATCGTTGTTGACTTTGACGGAGAAACATCTGTTTTTTCAGATATGATAAGAAGAATAAATAAAATGGAGCAGGAAGCATGTTTTTTAATTTATATAACAATCCCTCATGCCATACTTTATCCAAAGCCTGCTATATATCCACAAATACAGAAGAACAAAATTTATTATTTTCAAAAGAGTCAGTTATCACCTTAATAATTCGATGACACTGTTCTGGTGTGCCATGTTGACTTCGAAAAACGAATTGACGATCGGGTATAATATTGCATTTCTGAAGAAATGGGTTTAAACGTTTGAGAAATAATTTTCCAAAGATTTTTGATAAAATAGGCAATAAGCTAATAGGTCTGTACGACGACATTATATTTTCTGGCTTACTTGGTTTTAGAACCATTATAATTTCAGCACACTTCCATTGTGAAGGAAAGTGTTGGGGACGTAAAATGGAATTAAATATTAAAGTTAGTAATAATATTCCCTTAAAAGGCAAATACTTTATTGTAACCGCATCTATTTTGTCATATCCCGTAGATTTCTTGTTATTAAGGGTACATATCTCCATTTTTGTTTCATTAGGTGTGATATGTTTTATAGGCAACTCCATTTGACAAGCTATGTCTTCTCATTTGTTGAGGCTTAAAAGCTGATTCTAGATGTCCAGCAAATGCATTAGACGTTTCTTTGTCAGTTCCGAGCCACGTATTATTAGAACTTTTGACAGGAACATTCCTTTTTGCAGGTTGCTTGAGAAATTTAGTAGCATTGTACAGTTCATGATCTTTGTTTCTGTTTTGAGGTTTTAGTTTTTTTTAGATATGAATTAATGTTTTCGGTTCTCTCTTTCGCCAACATCTCTGAGCATAATTCAATTGCCAAATTCGAGTTAGCCTTGTCCCTTGGGTTTCTGGTTTGGTGCCACACTCTTCTTAGACGTCTAGATTGTCTTATCATATCTCTAGCAGCAGCAGATGCATGTACTTTTCGACCTAAATCCTGAGTACGAGTGGATGATGGAGGGGTAGATAAGGACGCAGCTTCATGTGTTAATAAATTAAAAGATTCTATGACGTCATCCCAATCTTCCGCTGAATTTATTACGGTATTTAAATTTAAAGTACTTCCAACATATTCTTTAAAGATGTCCAAGTTAGTATTCCGTTTGATTAGTTTCCCATTTTTAGATGATATTTTTACATTAGCATTAAGATTTATTATAAACGGTGTATGGTCAGAGCTTAAGGTATCGTCATCTAAAATATCTAGCGCGTGCCTAAATATTCCAGAATACACAGCAAAATCAAGAAGATCTGGTATCTTTGCTACAGCACTAGGCCAATATGTTGGATTTCCTCCAGAAAGTGTAGAATAATTGTTTACAAATACATTTGTATAATTCTTTATCTTTGGGGTTAGTGAGCCTGGAGCCCCACCATAGTTGTTTTGCATTATAATCGACAGCAACAATAAAACGGGGTCCCAAAGATTTATATAACCTTTCGTATTGTTCGCATTTAACTGTGTGTATAGGAGGAAAATATATGGAGTGTATACTGATAGGTCTATTGTTACAGGTTACTTTTACACCAGCGGCTTGTAAATAATCTTTTTGAAATTCTTTCTCAGGCTCATAACGAATAGAAGATTTTATAAATAACCCCGCACCGGTGTGTGCATTTCCATTTGGGTGATTTGTATAAATAAAATCATAACCTTTTATATTTATATGAGATTTTGAAGTAAGGTGGGTTTCAATAATAAGGAATATATCAATATACTTTTCTTTCATAAAATAATTAATTTCGTTTATTTTGCTCGCAAGTCCACTCGCATTCCATACTGCCAATCTTAGGTATACTTGCATAATTTATTAATAAGAAGTGACATCATATTCATGAGTGTATTTGTTAGTTCTATTTGTTTATTTTTTAATTTTTCAATTTTTTTCATAATGTTGTTGTTTACACCTTCACTAGTTACATTCGCGTAGGATTTTACTGCGAAATTGTTTTGATTTTGGTTAGAGTTGAAGTTAACTGAAGGAAAGTCTTTTTGGTTGGAAACAAATTGTTGTTGATGATTTCTGATGGCTCGTTTTTCAGAAAGTTTTTTCTTTAATATATTTTGGTGTATTTCACATCCTCTGTAACTAGCAGTATATTGTTTTAAACAATGTACATATTTAGGTGGGGTTTCAATATTAATAGGGCAATTTAGTGTTGGATGTCCAAGTCCAACGCATACAAAGGGTTTTCTGCAACATGTTTTCGTATAAACAAATTCCTGGCATTGGTGACATTGCACTATATCGGTCGTACTTCTAGGGGTTTAATTTGTATTATACAATGATTAATTTCACGAATTTCAAACCCTTTTTATTACTTGGGTTGGGGTCGATATCCACATAGAATATTGGTAAAGGCTGTTCAGTGAATTTACTTTTAACATTTACTACATTTGTGACTTGATGACCTTTGTATAAGAGATCAGCTTTTATATCTTCTATTTTGGTAGAGAAATGAAGGCCTTTAATTACAAATCTATAAGATCGCTCATTTTTGAGTTGATAGGTATGATAAGTAAAGTTGTTGTATCAAAATACTTAACTAACTTTCTCTATGAGGCTACTGATTTCATATTAAGCTTAACCTGGCCATTATATAAAGCTTTATAATTAAATTCAGAAGAGCTTATCACATTACTTATTACATTTGTTTTTTGGAACAATTATTTATCGCTTTAGTCGTTTTGCGTTTTGTTGTTATAACTTGCCAGTTAAGCAAATTATCATCATCATCATTTTCAGACACTATAATAGTATTGTTACACTTAACCGTTAACTTTTCAAAGAGACCAAATCATTTGGTTTCCGAAGCAAAAATATTAAAATATGTTTATATATTTGTTTTTGTAAAAAGAATTGCGCAGCTTTTTGGGCCTTTGCACATTCTACAGACGTTTTGTGCCGAATTTTGCCAGTGTAGCTGCAAGCTTGCATGAGCTGACAAAGAAGTCAAGACCATACCATTGGGGCGAGCCACAGGAAAAATCCTTCCAGAAACTCAAAGAATTATTATGTACGTCACCAGTGCTAGCGTATCCCATAGCTGGAGAAAAATTTGTGCTGGATACTGATGCGAGCGGCTATGGCATAGGGGGTGTGCTATCCCAAGTAGTAAATGGCACTGAGAAGGTCATAGGGTACTATAGCCGTGTACTCTCAAAACCTGAGAGGAATTAATGTGTGACACGACGTGAGGTTCTGGCGGTATTGGAATGCATTAAACATTACCATAAGTACCTGTATGGTCAACACTTTACATTAAGGACCGATCATCCTGCACTGAGATGGCTATTGCAGTTTAAAAATCCTGAAGGGCAACTGGCAAGGTGGATTGAGCGCCTGCAGAGCTACGACTTCAGCATTAAGCATAGAAGGGGCACAAAGCATAACAATGCGGATGCTCTTTCGAGAAGACCGTGCTGTTCAGAGCGTAAACATTGTGATACAACCGAGCAAAAGGAAGGAGTTGTTGATGTTCGGCTAATTCACATCGGCCCTGATGAAGACTGGTCAGCGGCACAGAGGAACGACAGCATGCTAAGGAAAATTATAGCGGCCAAAGAAGAGGACAGACGACCATCCCGGAATGAAATTTCGGCTGAAAGCCCACTCGCCAAATCTTATTAGGCTCAGTGGAACAGCCTTAAGGTAATAAAAGGGTGTTTATACCGCGTATGGGAAAGTGTAGATGGCAAAACAACTTCAAATTTAATAGTTGTGCCATACTCCAAGATAAGTAAAGTTTTACAGGAGTTTCATAATGGACCTAGTGGCGGTCATCTTCGAGTAACAAAAACACTTGAGAAACTGAAGCAGCGTTTTTATTGGGTTGGATGTCAACAAGCCGTAGCCGACTGGATAGCAAACTGTCCACAGTGCAAAGCAGCCAAAGGCCCAGTAAGAGGAAGCCGGGGACAGCTACAACAGTACAACTCAGGAGCTATTACGTCCCAAGAGAAAGACGACTTAAACGAACGGCATGAGTTCGCGCGTAATCGAATCCAGATGGGCAGTGACAAGATGAAGGCTAGGTATGACTGCGCAGCAAACTCGGAGGGATTTATGGAAGGACAATTGGTTTTACTGTATAACCCACAACGGAAGAAAGGATTGTCCCCAAAATTACAGACTCACTGGGATGGCCCGTATAAAGTGATTAAGAGAGTGAATGACGTTGTATACCGGATACAGAAGCACAATAGCCCAAGGTCGAAAATGAAGATAGTACATCTCGAACGATTGGCGCACTATGGAAGAGGTGATTGTATGCCTATTCGGGTCGAACAGGCTTAAGTGGGCGGCAGTGTTACAAAGATTAGAAATAGATTTAAATAAAACGACAATGTGGCTATATGTACTTGGCAGCACTGCCAATTAATCTATAGTTGTCAAAATGTTACAACCCTGGTCAACACTATATAGATAATATTCAAATTAACGGAAATGGAATACTCCAGAATATACAAGATCATTCAAGGCTGTGCCAATAAGAGTAAACCACAACAACAACAAACATAGCAACATAAATGCTAAGAGATGTTATTCTTAATGATCTTGTATGCAAGTATTCGCTGCTAATAAAGCTAAATAGAGTCATAAGTATACACAGCCATATACACGTAGAAGAAACAAAACCACACACTCATCCATACAACCACTCATAGTTACCATAGGCAAAACACACAGAACACTCATACATTCAACCACACATAGTTACCATAAGCAAACCAAACAAGTCAGCATTGTCATGTATACAAACACACACATGTCAAGTAAAATACAACCACCATACCCAGACGACGTAATTTTTGCTAAATAAAGGCGCTGCCAGAGCTCAGCGAGTCAGTGTGATTTCAAATATAGACGTGTTAACATCGCTAAGTGTTGAGTAGTACAAATACTCGTGTAAAAAAGTAACAAATAAAGTGTTGCCGCATTATATTTCTAAATTAATTTGTCCGTGTTTTAATTTGATGCAATAAAACGAATCCTTGAAGGATAAGTAATAAAACCGTTTTTACGAAAAGGTCTAAAAACGTAACAATATACTAGCATTAGCACCTATCAGCTAAATAATTGTATAAAATTTATATTTTAATATTACAATTTCGCTATAAAGTTAAAGATGCAATTAATGTTTTCGATGAAGGGCTCCTTAAGTAATTCGGGACCATTATTGAAGTTTAAAGATTTATATGGATGGAACTTCGGCAATTCTTCTAGATGAAGACACTTTCGAGTTGTTAAAAGCTAACAGTTATGGTAATAGTTTGTTTAATATTTCAAAAGAGGTACATATGTTCAAGTGACGGAAGACCAGACTCACTTATTAGTATTTGTATTGGAGTTGTGCGATAGGCATATAAGTTTGCTCTAATTGCTTTTTAGAGCAATTGTCGTAAAGAAACAGTCCATAATGAATCTTACTTAATATTATTGTTTTTATTAGGTACTTTGTTGTATCAATATGTGTGAAATTTCTAGTGCCTAAGTATTTTATAACATATGCTTATGAAACACGAGATATTTTAAGCTTTAGAATGTGATTTTTCCAGCGATAGTTCTTTTCCATAACTAAGCCCAGTATTTTTTGTTCGGTTACTTTAGAAATAGTTGCATTATTTATAGTTAGATATGTTGAATTACATATATGCTTTCTGCATATATCTAAAAAAATTTCAGCTCCAGATGTATTACACCGGTTTTGAATATCACTCACCACTCTTAAAAATATAATTTTTTTCTGAATTATCATTGTTTCTGCGTAATACGTAAATATCATCAACGTAAAGGCAGTGGTCCACATACGTATGCTTATTTATAATTTCACTAATATGATTAAAAGCTATTATTTATTGAATTTCTTATTCTAACTTAAATTGTCCTTGCTGTTAAAAAGGACTTGATATATTTAAAAATTTTTGGTCAAATGCATTTTCGAAATCAATTCCCAAAATGGATGTGTGATTTCTAGATGAGAGTGTGTTCGTTACATAATAGTCAATGTGAAGTAGAACATCTGTGCAGCCACGAGTTGCTTTAACGGCAACTTGGTTGATTCAAACTAAATTTCTTGTCTTGTGGTACATACGCTATACGATTTGCTAACAGCTCTCTAATAGTTTAGATGAACTCGATAGTAATGATATTGGGCAATATCTAGAAAATTGTGTTAAGTTTTTATTTGACTTAGGTATGGCAACAATTATTGTTATTATCCAAGAATGTGGTATAATTTCGGTGTCAAATACATTGTTGTATAGTTGAAGTAATGTTTTTTTACTTTGGTATGTCATGTGTTTAATCAAATCATAGCATATGTGGTCATGGCCAGGTATAGTACCCTTAACTTTCTTAATAGCTGTTAACAGTTCGCCCATTGTCAGTTCTCTTTAAATTTTTAATGCATGTGGATTCTCTGCAATGATAATAGCGTAATCAATGAAGAAGTTTTATTTGCGACAAAGTCTGAGAAAAAGGGATTGTCAAGGGACTTATCTGACCAATTACACTGCTCAGCAGCCAAATCCTCCTTTGAATAAAACTATGTGGACTATATGGATTTTGATGCGCTACACTCGAATCCGTTTTCTGTTTTTTTTTTTCATCAAGTCCAAATTTTTTTTATGGGCGTGGCAATTTTTTGCCCTTAGATTAGCTAGGTACGTAGACATATTTCACCTTAACTCGGGAGCGAGTCATCCGATTTTAAAAAGTAAAACACCAAAAGATGTGTAACAAAATTGTCACATACAGTTTTTCTTTATCTCTTATCGTTTTGAAATTATTCCGAAATTAATCGAGAAAAAATTTTTTTTCGTACAAAGTTCGTAATTTTTTTCAGTTTAAAAATGGAATTTTAAAAAATTTAAAGGAAATATTCAACACTTTTCACTCTTATCTATATAGATACAGCTCTTAGAAATAAAAAAGGTGTAAACCGCACGATATAAAATTAAAACTGACTCACAAATATTAGAATCTACCCTAATGTTCTTGATTCAGAGTTACAGGTTAATGAAAAATTCTATATTATAATTTCTAAATCCAAGAACCAAGAGGTTGGCTAAAATAAAGTCATAACTCTTTGCCATTTATGAAGCCAAGGATTTGAGTTTACGAAAACAAAAACCAAAAATAAAGTTATATATCCAAATGTTTTTTGCGTCAAACGACCAGTTTAGCAGTTAACCTCCATTGCGTCCTACAAACGACGAAGAAGATGGGCTTTCTTCAACAACTAAATTCAGTTACGCCAACATGAGTGTTTCTTCTCATTCATTTGGAAGTCCATCGTTTAAACCTTGTTTTCCGAATCAAACTGAAAATCGTGAATTAGGCTCTCAAAAAAACAAGTCTGATGTTTTTGCATCCAAATTAAAAAAATGTAATTTGGTGTACTTCCGAAGTAGAGAACAAGCTTGTTTTGAGTTATTTCAGTAGAGAGGAAGATATGGTATTTTGTGATAATGCTGATAGATTTTTGCGACAAATGTGTTTCAGTGATAAATCTGCGGATTAGCGGCTTTTTATAGATACACAATGGCAACAAATTTCCATCGGCCCTACTCGCGTATGCAAGAAATACGAAAGGAAGCTATTGTAGCATGAAGAATTAGATATTCACATTACTCACGCAGATTTGAAAGTCATAGCAATGTTAAACGGATTGCAAAGTGGATATACTAAGTTTTGTAAAAGGGATAGCCGCGCGAAAGAAAAACACTAAAATAAAGCCGAAAAGAGTAAATTTTATTTCAGGAGAATAAATGTAGTGAAGAATCTTTAATTAAAAAAAAATAAATTATTCTGCCTCTTCTTCATATAAAGCTACGCTTAATGAAAAAGTTTGTGAAGGCTTTCTTTACATTAAGAGCAAATTTCTTAGAATCAGCGATGCAAAAGGTTAAGAATGCATTTTTGTAGGTCCCCAAATACGAGAGCTTGTAAAAGACAAGGTCTTTAGAAGGAAATTGAACGATGTGGAAGAAAGAGCATATACAGCTTTTATGAATGTGTGTTACAATTTTTCGGGAAACAGAAAAGCTGGAAACTACTTTCTGCCTCAAACTCTAAATAGTACTATGTCCCTTAAAATTCATTTTTTAAACTCGCATCTAGATATATTTTTCCGGATAATCTTGGTGCTGTATTAGACGAACATGGTGAAAGGTTCCATCAAGATATGTTACATATGGAGAAGCGTTAAGCTATGTACACACGATTGGCAGGTCTTACAATATTGTCAGATCTGGCAATGTCCTAGCAATATGCTGACAACGAAAAATTGTTAGCGAAAGGTAAATTGTGTGTTCAGACGATTGTAAGAAAACCTTACAATTTCGTTGGCGGGCAATTGGAAGGCCATAAATTTGTCTGCCAACAAAAATTATGTGTTCAAAGGATTGTCAGACTGTTGTATGGAAAGAATTGCCAGATGCATTGTTAGACATTACACACCTTTTATTTGCTTATATACATATATGAGTAGCATTGCCAGCATAAATATTTTTCTGACAATGATGCCATTGGCAGATGTATAGTTTTAGAACATCTGACAATAAAATATGAGCTTCCAATGGTTGGCAATTAGCTGACAATAGCAAAGTAGAGTGTTCACACGGTTGTCAGATGTCTAACAATATATTTGTCTTTCAATGTACCGACAATGCTTTTTTTTGACAAAAATTTTAAGTTCAGGCAATTGTTAGATATTTTCTTCAAAGTTTTCTTACAATATTGTAAGATCTGCCAATCGTGTGTACATAGCTTTATAATGGAAACCCATCGGAAGAAATACTTGAAGATTTTAGTTGGTCGATTTGGCAAGAATCTCAAACTGATAATATTAATAAAAGAAGAAATATTAATTAAAGAAAACTAAAGATGAATCTCGGCATACAACGGAACAGCTTAAGCTACTTTTTCATATTAACAATGTTTCTGAAATAAAAATTTTTAATTAGTAATAAACAGTTTGTGTTATGGTTAATAGCTCATATTATATTTAAGTTATGTAGCTCTAGGAAAAATGTGCAATATGTTGAATATTTGCTTTATGATAAAATTATTATGTGTATTGTTCGGCTATACGTCACGTTTTTATAAAATTAATAAAAATTAAATATTTTTAATTATTTGATCTTTATATAATCATGTCGTCCCAATTTTCGAACAGCTTCGCTATTCATCTTCAAGGGAACACTGTTGGGTACAAAACAGTAAATTATAAACATTAAAAACCATTTTTAATTATCTCTTCTAAAATCATAATTACATACATGTAAATTAAAAATTAAATAACAAAAGATTGTTTTATATTATAATTAAGTTAAAATATTTTCGGACTTGAATTTAGCGCATCAAAATCCATATAGTCCACATAGTTTTATTTAAAGGAGGATTTTTCTGCTATCAGTGTAATCGAACCTCTGTTATTATTGAACCGAGATCCCCAGATCACATTCCAGCTTTTTACGTCTCCGAGTAATATAATGGGTGTTTGAATGTTATTAAAGATTTCATTGAAATCATTCAATGAGATGTTTTCAGTTTGATGTATATATTGATATTACTGTAGATTTTATGTTAGGTACTATTTCAATCGAGATATATAATATTTTAGACGTATTGAAGATCCGTTGATGTGGAACATGCTCCCGAACAAATATACCAATATCACTTTTTCCTGTATTGTGTTTGGGGTGGTTTTCGAAATACCAACTGAAGCCTTTTGATGAAATAGGATTCATGTTGAAATAATGTTTTAAAATAAGTTGGAAATCCATTGTAAAATGTTAAATGTTTTTACCATAATTTAAGAAATATAAACATGAACAATGATGTATATTGGTACTTAGTTTCCATTTGATCATTTTCGTAAGGAGAGTATCAGTATTGGGTTTGTTTTTTTCTGATGTGTCGCGATATGATTCTCTTGAGTTAGGTTTTGAGCTAATTGTTGGTTTTTTTTATTGTTTATGTTGAATACAGGTTTTAATGGGTGTTCTATGTTTTATTTTGATGTTGTTGTAGATTTTATTGTTTCTGTTAGTGCTGGGTTTATTGCTGATGTGATATATATATATATAATATATATATATATATATATATATATATATATATATATATAATATATAATATATATATATATATATATATATATATATATATATATATATGTTTAATTATGCAGCTTTATGTTAGCTGATTTAAATACAATTACTACCTCTTTAACGGAGGTGCTAAAGAAGCCACGATCTTGCCAAGGGGAGGACAGTTGTGAGAGCTTACCCGTTATCTTTTAGCTTGTAAAGGAGATGTTATTATAGGAAAAGCGGGTATATAATAATTATTTTATAATATAATTTATTAAAAATAGAGCGGTAAGCGAGGCCCTTGTGGTAGGTTCAGCAAGCTAATTCACAACTGATCAAAAATACAATATTTAAACATCACCAGACCACAAGGCTCGTTAAGTTATTTATCGTTTAACATGGTTGCATACAAGGGTAAGTAACCGTTTAGATTAACTTCTATTATTTGTATAATTAGATAAATACAATTCAATATGGTAAGTATAATTAGGTAATTCAGCAGATTAACTTCTATTATTGGGATAATTAGATAAATACAATTCAATATGGTAAATATACATACAAGTTTTGGGTAATAACAACTATTCAGTCTTTAAACATCCTGGGCGCCTTGGCTTATAGCCAAAATAAAAACTGGTGGTCGGGATTAATTTGGTTGATTTAAACGCCCGGGATACCTTGGTACATCGCCAGCGAAGTGCGCTGGTAAGGTAAGCAGTCACTGATTAAATAGGTTGAATCGTAGAATTAAGTTCTTCTGCTCAGTTACAGCGTTTGATGTAAACGCTTGAGTGCCCGCAGGGCGCCAAGCAAAATGCGCTTAGGGCTAGAGTTGGATGCAATTGATTCAGTTCTCACACGGCCAGAGGAATGTTCGGATGAGCGGCGTCGAGTTTGGCGGCGACCCAACCGCTCATGCAACCTAGTTGACCGCAGCTCTTGCCTGGATGGTCTTGCTTCCCTTGCTGAACTTGATGTCGGTTGTGGTGGTGCCGTGGTCGCTGGCTGTCTGCTCCTTGGTTGATGAAGGAGTGTGTGGTGCGCCTACCCGCATTTCCGGCAGACGTCGGCTGACGTGCATTCTCTGGTTTGGTGGGAAGTCGCCAAACAATTTCGGCAATATCGTAATTTGCCCACGGTGCGCTTGCGTTCAGTCACTGTCATTTTCAAAAACCGTTTACAATGTCTCAGTGCATGATGTCGCTTACATACACGGCATTGGTGGCCGACTCGAATTCTATGTGACCTGTGGATTAAAATTAAGGTTTGTTATTCAACGTGTAATTGAGAGCGGAAAGGGTTTTATCAAGATATATATATATATATATATATATATATATATATATATATAGTCGGGGATCTGAGATATATATCTGAGAGTATGTTTAAAAATAGATGTAGAGATGCTAATAGATGACCAAAAATTAAGTCTATGTTAATCGAGACTTAATTCGTTGGGGTGGTTGTTTCATTGTGAATAAGTGGAAGGACACACAATTTCGCAATGGCTCTCGTGACCGTTCCGGTCTGAGTTTTCAGATCCGCTACTCTAACACAGCCGTCCGTACCAAAATAGATTTTGGTGATGCGGGCCAGTTTCCATTCATTTGGGGGCAGGAGATCATCTTTGATTATTACGAGTTGTCCTACGTTAATATTTTCTTCAGCATGCTGCAACTTGTACCTCTTTTGAAGGTCCTTGAGGTATTCATCCTTCCATCGCTGGGCGAACTGATGATGGATCAGTTTTAACTTCTCCCACCGACTTCGAAATGTCAATGATTGCAGTGGGACTTCGGGAAGCGCTAGCAATGGGGCCCCTCGGAGGAGATGACCCGGGGTAATAGCTAGCAACTCATCGGGATCATCTGACATGGGCGAAAGTGGGCGTGAGTTAAGAACGGACTCGATCCGAGTGAGCAGAGTGGTGTACTCCTCAAAGGTGTACTTGTAGATTTTGGCTATCTTTTTAAAGTGCATTTTGAATGATTTTACTCCCGCTTTCCAGAGTCCGCCCATGTGCGGGGCATTGGGGGGGATAAAAACCCACTGAAGCCCTTGACAAGCGTAACTACTTGTCATGTTCCTGGAAACATTTTTTAGAAATCCTTCATATTCTAGGCGAATCTCACGTTCTGCTCCGACAAAATTTGTCCCGTTATCGGACATGACCTTTTTCGGTAACCCTCGGCGTCCAATAAATCTGGTAAAAGCGGCCTGGAAACAACTTGCGGTGAGATCCGAACACAATTCTAAATGGATGGCCTTAGTGCAGAAACAGACGAAGACACACACGTACCCTTTGTAATAAGGGGCGTTTCGGACCAGAGAGGTTTTGACTAAAAAGGGCCCAGCGAAATCTAGACCCGTGTAGGTGAAGGGTAATGAAAATGAGCTTCTCTCCAGAGGCAAGGCGGCCATTATCTGAGACTTCACTCGCTTTTTGTATCGGATGCAGGTGATACATTTCCGAATACAGTGTCTTAGAGCCGGTCTTAGGCGGGGTACAAAGTATTCCCCTCTGATCGCTCTTAACAGTAGGCTAATTTCCGCATGCAGTAGGAGATTATGGGTATATTCAATGAATAGTCGGCAATACGTTGATTTCACCGGGAGAATTATGGGGTGGCGCTCATTGAAAGAGATCGCTGCATTGGAGATTCTACCATTTGTCCGCATCACCTGCCTTTCGTCGAGGTAAGGGTTTAAATTGTAAAGAGGGTTTTTTTTTGGAACTATTCCTGACTGCGTTAACGAGTAAAATTCGTCACTATAGTGATACATTTGCGTAAGACGCAATAATTTAAATTTTGTGTCCGAAAACTCTTCGCAACTAATGATTGGAATCGTGATTGACGTGGCGGGGCACGGATTGGGAACGGTAATTTCCTGAGCTTGAGAGATGAGATTCACAGGTAAGGGTAACGGTCTTTTTCGAAGGGCTTCTATAAACCTGTAAATATAAGTCATTACCCGGATAGCTTTATCCCATCTTGAGAACCTACATAATAGATCCTCCTTGGTGTCTACGTTATCGTTGCTTTGAGGATCGGTAAAAATGTGGGAGGACAACGTCTTTTCTTTCACTTCCAGTGAGTGTTCCGTAAATGTCATGGGCTTTGGCCATTCCTCGGCTGTTTTCTTTAACCATTCTGGGCCTGTCCACCACAGAGAATTGTGAATAAGGTGTTTAGCCCGGCAGCCTCTGGAGCCAAAGTCAGCTGGATTCTCATTAGATCGAACGTGGCGCCAAGGGATGTTTTCAACATTTCTTCGTATTTCCGCTGTGCGGTTTGCGATATATGTCCTTCAGGTATTTGTGTGTGTTTCGAGCCATCCTAGGACGATAGTAGAGTCTGTCCATAGGTAGCATTCGTAGTTATGGAACGAAAACGAGTGAGTAATAACTTTTATCAATTTTGCTAATAAAACGGCTCCACAGAGTTCGAGACGAGCGAGAGTCACTGGTGTGATCGGGGCTACTTTTGTTTTCGCTACGAGTAAGTGAGAAGTAGTGGAACTCTCGGATTGCACACGGAGATACACAGCAGCACAATAGGCCTTCTCTGACGCGTCACAGAACCCATGAATTTGTACTATTTGGTCCGGGGCATATCCTAACCACCGAGGGATTTCTAGACTTGAGAGGATGGGCAGATTTTCCAGAAACGTGTTCCAGGTTTGTAAAGTACTGGGCTTAACGGTTTCGTCCCAGCCGGTGCCCTCTAGCCAAAGTTGTTGAAGCATCATTTTGGCCTGGACCACGACGGGTGAAATCCATCCCGCTGGGTCAAAGAGTTTAGCCACGTGGGAGAGGAGTTGTCTCTTTGTTAGGGAGGTCGTCGGGGGTATAGACTCAACGATGTATGAAAAACAATCTGAGAGTGCATTCCATCGAATTCCTAGGGTTTTAGTTGCACTGGTTTCTTTAAATTTCAAGAAATTGTTATCCAGTACATCAGTCTTAGGGACTGAAGTTAAAATAACGGGGCAATTCGAAGTAATTTTTTTTAATGGAAAACCAGCAGACTGAAACACAAAGATGAGCTGCTGTAGCGAGTCGATTGCGGACGATATATCATGAGACCCCGATAAAATGTCGTTTACATAAGTTTCCTTGGTTAAAATGTCTGCTGCTTGAGGAAATAATTCTGCTGAGCCAATTGAATTAGCGTTCTGATAGCTAAATATGGGGCGCAATTGACTCCAAAGGTGACAGTTTTCAAAGCGAAGTCTTTAATGGGATTACTTGGCGTTTGACGAAAGAGAATTCGTTGGAATTGAATATCTTCTTTGTGTACCAGAATTTGACGGTACATTTTCTCGATATCTCCGTTAAACACATATTTGTACAATCTCCATTTCAAAATCAAGCTCACTAAATCAGCCTGCAGAGTGGGACCTACACAGAGGATATCGTTGAGGGACATTCCTGAGCTCGTCTTTTTCGAGGCATTAAATACCACTCTCACTTTGGTAGTTTTACTCTCGGGCTTGAGAACTGCGTGGTGTGGCAAATAAAAAGATTTACATACATGTGAAGACTCACTTTCCATTGACGTTGTAGGCGTCATATGGTTTAGTGTAATGTATTCTTTTAAAACATTAGAGCAGATTTCTGCTAAACAGGGGTTCTTCTGTAGGGACCGCTCCATGCTAAAATATTGGGATCTAGCTACAGTGCGGGAGGTTCCTAATTGTATCTCCTGAGGAAATTCTGGGCAGCTTTACCACGTACCGTCCATCTGGGTTGCGGAAGGTTGTATTTCGATACAGCTCTTCACAGAATGTGTCCTCTTTGGACCTTGGGCTTTCCATGGATACCTCTTCTTGTTCCCAAAACTTGCGTAACTGGTCGGCAAGGGGGTCGGATTCGATCTCAGTTACACCGAGTGAGAACATGGTAACAGGTTCAACATTCACGATACCACTAATAACCCATCCAAAGATAGTTGACTGAGCCATTAGAGATGGGGAAATTTTCTTAGTTCCTTCTTGGAATACTCGGGGAAGTACATTGCTACCGATGAGCAGATCTACACGACGAGCCACATGGAACTCAGGATCAGCGAGATTGAGCTCCCTTAGTGCGGAATGGGAAACTTGATAAGCGGATATGGAACACGTGGGTAACATACGTGTGATTTTAGGAACTACTATAGCCTGTATGTCAACACAAACATTTTGGTTTTTAGAGTATAGGGTTACCTGGCAAATAGAGTTCGACTGAGCTATCACTTAGCCACCGATTCCATGGATCTGAAACGCTCGTGGCTTCGTGGGGAGCCTAAGTTTTTGTTGCAAACTTTTTGATATAAATGTCTTTTCTGAGCCCTGGTCCAGAAAAGCACGCGCTTTAAAATTTTCACCTTGATGGTGTATATCAACTACTGATGTGGGGAGCAACGTAGTGTCGCTGGCGCTTGGGTTTTCGGTATTTGCAACATGAGTAACAGTGGGTAAGGCCCCTCTTGCCCTACCTTGAGCAGAAGTCTCTGGCTTCTCATTGAGTTGAGTGATGGGGTTACTAAATTCACGTTTTGCGAAATGCAACAGGGAATGGGGATTTTTGTCGCAATGTGAACAAACGAATTTGCTTGGGCAGTCGCTCCGTAGGTGGGTATATGCTAAACAATTAAGACATATTTTGTTTTCGGAGACGAACTGATGTCTTGCATGAGGTGTTAGATTCATAAATTTGGAGCAATTCTTTAATGCATGAGCTGAGCCACACATTTTGCATAAATGTGGAGGACTGTCTATCTTTGACGCATGGGCTTTAATGCTCGTTGGCTTTTTTTCAGATTATGCGAGTCGTAGTCTTGGTTCCGGGATTCCAAGCGCTCAACTACTTCGCATCTGTGAGAGAGGAACTTATCTAGCTTTTCCCATTTTACGAGCTTCCGGTGTGATGCTAGAGACTGTACCCATGAGGACAGAGTTTCCATTGGGAGTTTGCTGGCGCAAAGCATAATAATGAATGGGTCCCACTCACCTATTGGGACATCTTGGGCTTTGATTGCCACTAAGCAGTCGTTGATGGTGCTCTGCAGGTTTTGTAAGGCGGCGCTACTTTCGACTGAGATTGGGGATAAATTGAGGAGAATCTTTAGTTGATTCTCTACCAAAATTCGCTGGTTTTCGTACCGATCTTGCAGAGCTTCCCAGGCGAGCTTAAAGTTATCAGAGCATAACTTATATTTCTTTATTATTGCTCCGGCCTGCCCTTGTACTTTCAAACGCAGATGGTATAGTTTTTGCACAGGTGGAATTCGGGGATTATCGATATATACAGCCGTGAACATGTCTCGGAACGAGGGCCATTCTTCATATCCACCGTAGAAGACATCGGTATCGCAAGGAGGGACACTGAAATGTGCGAAGCTCTGTTCGGCGGGAATTGTGTGCGATGTATTTCCCGGTGCAGTAGCGGTGAACATTTTTTGTACATCAAGCATCTTAGCTTTGACTTGGTGAAAATTTTTCGTACACGTCGAATATTTTCCTACAGCTGCATCTAACATACCTTTGTCCAATTTTGGATCACTGTTAGTGCCATCGATCCTTGAGATCCTGGAGGTGGACCTCAAGCAATGAATCTGTTAATTCATCAACGGGGATCGAGCTAAACTCCGCGCAGAAGGCGACAAAGTTATCCCAGTCAAAAGTGAATTCCTCGGCCATCATGGGAATGGTTTGTGACCTTGTTTTCACGATCTTGGACAATTTTGATTTATCGCGCGAGGCTACTAACGGGGTGTTGTAGCACTTAAAGAATTCACAGGGATTTGTGATTTAAAATATATGGGCAAATTGATCGCTGGGATTCGCGAAAATGTAGTCTGCGGGATTGGAGGTAATACACTCCTAATTTTCGTGGCAATTGGTAAATATATACTAACGGGGTGTTATAGCACTTAAAGAATTCACAGGGATTTGTGATTTCAAATATGTAGGCCAATTGTTCGCTGGGATTTCCTGATATTGTTCACTAGAAGTTAGTGATATTGTTCAGTGGGAGTAATTGAACTAAAATTCTATTCGAGATTAAGAATAGATCGAATGATCACAGGGATTAGTGATATTGTTCCCTGGGAGTTAGTGACCCAAAATTCTATTCGAACATAAGAATAGATTATAAGAAAATCTATCTCTAATTGTTCGCTGGGACTTGCGAGGTCGGAGTTTAGAAATCGTACGCAATTTTTTCTCGTGGGAATTTGCGAATTTTTTATGCGGGACTAATAAAAAAAAGAATGTTTCAAATTATATAAAAATTTTTTTATTCTCAGTGAAAAACTCTATATGCTCGCTGGGAATTCGCGACTCTATTATGGGGGTGGTACTAACGTTCGCTGGGATTTTCGACGTTTAATTGTTGGAAAAAAAAAAATATTTTTAAGTTTCATATAAAAATTTTATTATAAGGGGTAAAGAACAAACAAAATTTTTGCAAATTTAATATTTATACTTGTGCAGATTTTCCTCTGTTTCTCCTTTATGCCTACATTCGCTTATTAACTTGTACAGGAAAAATGGGGGTTGGAATTTACAAGAACAAAATACGTTGTACTTGCGGTACAAATTTAACATGAGTTTTGTTCTTGTAATAATCTTAAATTTTCATGATTTAAGCTACTTTACTTTTTCACTCTTTCGGACCTTTATACCGTCATGTGTGTGTATGTACATTCGTATATATGTATGGGTATATAAATGTGTACAAACATATATGAGTATACTGCGTAATGATTTTATGAAACCTATATATGTACAAATGTGGCAAAGGCGGTAGCAATATGTGGATTGTGTATGTATGTATGTATGTAACACAATTTTATATTTTGCATGCCAACATAAGTACATATTCAGGAATGTCGAATAACGGGTAAGTATTTTATATGCACGGTTAGGGGTTATGCACATACATATATCGTTACTTACGGTTTTCCCATAGGTTATGTTACCAATTTTTTCCCTTTTTTTTGGGTATTGAGCCGGTATTAATTGTCCTCCCCGGTGACTGAAGGTGCCTTTCCAGAGGGTTAGTTTCCAATTGGTTCTTCCTTTTTCCGTTTTTAACTTCTTTCAGTTCTTTTCTTCTCATAGATTTTATTGTTTTGCACTTTCCTTTCTTATTTCTCGTATATTTTTAATATTTTCAGCCACTTTTTTTCACCTTTAGTTCCCAGTTGCTGTGTACTCTTTTTTGTTAAAAATCAGACTTGATCGTTTCTTAGTTAATTTTGTTCTTGCTTTTAATTTGTATTTATTTCTTGTATTATTTGTTCTTTTAAAATTTTTTGTCTCTCTTTTCCACTTTTCACACTTTTTTTTTTTCAATTTTGCAACAAATATCTATTTAATAACTTTTATACTGTTGGGGTTTGGAATTTTTTACAGTTTTTCTCAATAGTTTGCAGGTGTTTTATTATAATTCACACAAAATCTTCTTTGTTTGCTGTTTTGGGTTTTTTTCTTTTTTTTTTCTGTCTTCTTGAATAGTTTGCAAGTTTTTGCTTTAATTAAATTGATTTAGTTCACTTTTTTTTTTCTCCGCTCTTTACTAACCGCAATTATTCTATTTCACAAGTTTTCACTAATGCACTTCTTTTTGAATAAAACCACAGCCAATAAACACACAACTTTATTTTTAATCCGAGGTCAACATGAGGTTTGATGACGCCGTTTATTTATTAGCACGATTGCGGACTGTATTTCACGAGTTGCCACTGGATGTTTTTTTTCTTGTGGCTCATAAAAGGACCATGTTTAATTATGCAGCTTTATGTTAGCTGATTTAAATACAATTACTACCTCTTTAACGGAGGTGCTAAAGAAGCCACGATCTTGCCAAGGGGAGGGCAGTTGTGAGAGCTTACCCGTTATATATTAGCTTGTAAAGGAGATGTTATTATAGGAAAAGCGGGTATATAATAATTATTTTATAATATAATTTATTAAAAATAGAGCGGTAAGCGAGGCCCTTGTGGTAGGTTCAGCAAGCTAATTCACAACTGAAAAAAATACAATATTTAAACATCACCAGACCACAAGGCTCGTTAAGTTATTTATCGTTTAACATGGTTGCATACAAGGGTAAGTAACCGTTTAGATTAACTTCTATTATTTGTATAATTAGATAAATACAATTCAATATGGTAAGTATAATTAGGTAATTCAGCAGAATAACTTCTATTATTGGGATAATTAGATAAACACAATTCAATATGGTAAGTATACATACAAGTTTTGGGTAATAACAACTATTCAGTCTTTAAACAATATATATATATATATATATATATATATATATATATATAACAATATATGTTATATTGGTTTTATTATTGGAATTTTAGTTATTATTTTAATAGTAGTTCTTTTATTTCCTTCAGCAATTGCTGTTTTAGTTGGAATCTCGAAAGTTGTTCATGCTGCTTTCTGTAGATTTGTTAATTGTGTTGGGACATTTCTTGTTATTGGATCTATGAAGATGTTGACAATTAACACATTGTAATTTTGTGTATGTTGTAGGGTCATGAACCGTTGATGAGCATACTTCACAAGTTTCATTGACGCCGCAATATATTTTTGTGTGACCTATTTAAAACATTTTTTACATTGTATGGGACTGGGAATAAAATGTTCAACCTTACAGTTAAGAAATCCGATTTTTATATCTTTTATAAGGTTGTAGTGGTTAGAATGCAAAATATGTATGAGGTATTTATAATCTTTCTGTTCTGAAATTCGGTGACTTCTTTACATTCAATTACACCTTCGTGTTTAAGACCGTCTTTTATGTCTTCATCTGACAGTACTTTTAAAGATGTTGCAAAAACAACTCCTTTAATGACGTTCAAATTAGGATGTAGGAAACATTCAACTGGACAAATGCTTGTTTGCCTGTAATTAATTTTTTGTGAGAATTGAACGATTACCATCTCTTGTGAAGCTTATTTTTCGGTTGATTCACTGGATATACCTTCTAATGCTTTAGATAGTAGGAAAAAAGAGTGTAAAATATGAAAGTATACACACAAAGTCTGATTTCTAAAACATGAAAGTTTGGTATATACTGTACTTTGTGTATATTTTCAAAATAATACTATATATACCATTTAGACCTATAGTTTTATTATTTTTTATAACATGTGCGTTAACTTCAGCATTATCTCCTAAATATTACTAGTAATGGAAATGTTATCATTAGATAATTTACATAGATAAGAAAAATTGTATACGGCTATCGAAGGGGAATTGCTAAACGGCTCATCAAATGCGTTTTCCTGCTTCAGCTTAGAGTACTGTGGCACTTGAGCTAAAAAGGAGAATGTAGGGTTCTTGCTTTTTGAAAATTTTAGAAATTTCCAAAGCTTTTTAGATTTTTTTACCACTATTTGTTTCTATTCCAATTAAAGTTGAAAGCAATAACTGCCTTAATATGTAAACTAAATGGGCCCTGTAATTTGCATTCCTACGTCGCAGAGGGAATTAAGTGAATGCTTCTTAACTAATTAACCTCCCTAGTAGCGAATCAATATATCCAGCCTATAAAGGAGTTTGACTTCTAACTTTTTTTTTACCATGCTGTTATAGCTGATCAGTCTGTACGAGTATATACTTTTACTAAAACATGTTAATGTCGAAACTCTCTGTAAATGAGGTAAGTTATTGCAGCATGGTCTTATTGAAGATTATTTGTATGGGATTCTTAATTTGTAAAGTGATTCGGCTATAATAGTATAGATAATGGACAAAATAGCTAAAAATCACACAGTGTCTGTGCGTTGTCCGACACACCATTTCAGTACGCGTTACGTGCACTAAAATTACGAGATTTAAGCCTCCCTAGAAATCCTAGTTTGGGTAATAATTAACAGAAAAACCTACTGGACGTTTCTTGATCATAACCTGAATGAAAATGTTTTCAATACCACATGAGCTGATTTCGAGTAATAACTTATGATCTAGTTTACTTTTATAGATATGAGAACAACTCCGCCAGGTATTAACTGGTCATGACGGTAAACTTTGTAGGTAATCCCACTTGAAATATGCGGTTCTAAAAATATTGCGTGTAGTAGAAGAAGGTCGATATATAACCTTTTTCCAGCTGTAAAACTGTTGACTCGGTTGTTATGCCTTGAGCGTTCCAGTGCATAATCTGATGGTTGTGGCATGTTTGGTCATCATAATTAAAACTCTTAATTTCTCTCAACTTAGTTTTTCAACGCAGCACCAACTGTAAATTGAATTAAAACATATCTCAGATAAGAATATATTTGATTTGGACTTTGTAATATTCCTAATTAATTTGTGAAACTCAACGCTAAGTGCTAACCTTAATATACGCTAACATTAACATACGGTGTTAGAAATTAACCCATAATTTCGATGCAGGTTTTAACTTCAAGGTTGTCCAACGAATGTAATTGAAATAAGTTAAATTTCTCAAAGAAATAGATACATTTGTTGTTGTTCTGTTCTTTTTTATAACACTGCATCCTCGAACTGCAGCTTTTTGGTTTGTATACAAAAATATATATTTTTTTCACTGAAATCTAAAATAGAATTATTATTTAAAAATTATGACAATACTTATGCAAAGTTAATAAATACTTGAACTTAAAATATATATATAAATCAGGCAAATTCTTTGAATTTTTCTGTGCAATCTTTGAATATTGAGATAAATTTCAATATATAACTTGGCAGTACTCACTGACAAAACAGGCAAAAGCAAGGTTGTATTTCATAAAACTTACTCTAAACCAATTCAAAAGTGGATTTAAGTTAGTTTTAACAAAATTTTTTGTATGGTAAAACCAGGTTTTAAAAGTTGGGTTTAACGTTAAAACCAGAATTTATTAAAACCATGTCGGTATAACATAGACGGCAGAACATGGAATAATTTATTTACTTGTGGAATGAGCGCAAATTGAAGAAATAATTTTACTTTGCTTTTTTATATATTCATTAAATCACTTACCTGCAATTTTCCGACAGTTTAAAAAAATTTTCATTGAAACAGGTTTTACTATTATTTATACAAAAATGTATTTCATTAAATATTGCAGTAATAATTGGTTTGTGGCAAAGCACTGGATATATATCATCGAAAAAAAGGAAATCTAGCAATCTTTGGATGAATAAAGCCAGGTCTCAATTCCTTTTAAATTTTTAAAATATAGATAAAGAAGAATTCGTTCAAACTAACATAATTTTCAGTCAAACAAATAGTAATATTAGTCTAAAAACCCCGGATCTCAGTTATCAATACAGTAACCATACAGCAACAAACTCAGCTACATCAGCAACATAGCAAACAACATCACCATTCTTTGCATATGCAGCAACTGACAGTTCCAGCAAAAAATAAACTTTCTTTGCGATGTGCCCCACGTGCCATAATTAGTGACGGTAATTCTACAAAGGAAAAACCAATATCACAATCTTTATCATCTGAAGAATGTTGTTCAAGTTTAGCTCCTAACTCAGCATTGTCCACGAGACAGATATTAGCTGCAGAGCTATCTAATTGCTGCAAAGAGATAAAATTATCCACCATTGAAGATTTCAATATTTCACAGAAGACAAACAGTTTTTCTCGAAGTAGTTCTAATATTAGTAAAAGCTTTAAAAGCGAAAGTCTTGACGACCCAATCATAAATTTTGTGAGTTCACCAAACACAGCTAAACCATCAATTAATGCAAACACAAACGAAAACCCCAAATATGATGAAAGTCATTATAATATATGTTATCCAAAAGAATTTGATACAGAAGTAAGCGACGGTGGATGTTCTTCAAGGTCTATGTCATATGCAGGTAAAACTTACAACTTCTTTATGCTAACTTTTATTTCAAATTTGTAAAAGAAAGCTTTCTTTTTAAAAAAATACGAGCATTTTCTTGCTGTAGCTTTGATTTTTTTCTTTTATTGCTAGTCAAGAGATTTTCAACAACATGAAACGTTTCATAAAAATTAAGTGAATTTCGCACTCCATGGCTCGTACTGAGAAGAAAAAAAATCCAGAGCTGATAATTGTGATCAAATACATAATATACATTGGATATCTATTTTTTGATGGGAGCTTGGTCTCATGTTCACACTTACGTTTTTGTGAGGACAGTCTTGACTTGACGTTGATAAATAAAGAGGACTCCATTCAAATCGATGTTTTATAGCTACAGTTCTTACGCACATATATAACGACGTTATTAGTCCACCCGAGAGACTTACTAATTAACACCCTGTTTGTCTATATCGATAGTATAAGCATGTTCGCTTTTTTAAAGAAAAAATATTGAATTCGGTTTGACTAACTTACTTTTATGTGAACGTTTATTCGAATAATAGCAAGAAAGAAAATGCAAGTATATTCATGTAAATACTGGTATGTCTATATCGAACGTGTTGCGAAGACTACTAACGCAAATGTCAAATTCAAGCACCTAATATTTGTTTGTGACTAAATACAGAACTAAAATAAATAAAAATATTAACAAATTTACAATGGAAAATAAATGGTAAGTAAAATTGATAAAAACGACCTTTATTCTTTCCATTTATTCTCTATGCTTTCTATTTGAGCATAAAAAATCAACTATTCGGTAGTAGCAAGCATATGCTTGTCACATATGCGGAGGACAATGAGGAATTTACTAAAGGAATTTTAGTTTTTGGTGAAACAATGTTTTCATCGGAAGAAAAATGGAAAACGATGTGTCAAAATATGAACGTCATTGCACGTCCCAAGCGTTCTATTACAGAATAGAAAAAGGTGAATATAGTTATATTACATATTTCTGTATGGGATTGCACAAACATGGTACTTTAATTTGCATCCGTGGGCTTATTTGAAAAGAAAATTGTGGAAAATAAAGAACTTGGAAGAAATGGCGTTTACCGATACAATAGTTGTACTTTAATTTTGTCATCAGCTGCACCACCGAGCGGTCGGGTATTTGTTGGTGGAATCGAGGGTGTTCTGCCAGAATCTATAGACCACTGCTTTATATCTTTGGTAGAAACACCCCATAGAAGCACCAAACATGATGCGGTGATCACACCAACCCGAGCAACAAGCAGTAAAAAAGCGCCTGAAATAGTGTCGCTTACAATCAAATGACCTGCAATTACCACTATGTGCCGCACATGATGCCCGAAAAAGTCATCATTCAGATCAGAACACCATAGACAAAAAATCCTCTGCAAAAAAAGCACCTGTTGGCAACAGATGTCGCTGATTCGACGTCATCTTCGGGTGTCCGAACGTAGTGCAGACTAATGCCATAAAAAGATTGGCTAGTGCTGCTGAAATTCAAGCTGCTGCAAGGAAGAAATTAGCAGACGCTGCTGAAGTGCAAGTAGCATATGTATTGAGAATTGCAGAATTCACTCAGCGCATCAAAGCAAAATTGCTTTTAGAAACTTAGCAATAACACTCTACAATACAACAAAAATATTCAAAGGGTCAATAAAATTTGAATGTTTTTGTTAAATTTTATAAATTTTTTATAACAGATTTTTAATTTTGGCTATTTTTAATTTACAAATTAACTGCAATATTTATTCTTATTGCTAAAGCCACCGTTGTTCCCACTTCTACTTCTTGAACATCTTCCATTTCATTATTTGTAGCATTTTTGTTGTTCATTACAGGTTGCATGCATTTATAGTCTGAACACATGTTGTGTAAGGCGCAACATGCATTTATTAGTTTTATTGTTTCTTGGGGTTTGTTGTGCAATCAATCGATGAGACTCTATAAAGCACCAAAATCTGTTCTTTAAGACGCAAAAAAAAACTGCTTGCGTGTTTTTTGTTGAATCGCCTCATCGACATCACTTAGATTCCTAAATGGTGTCATCAAATAGGGTTTTAATTTGTAAACAGCATTAACTTATTTAAATAGATATGGTGTACCAAACTGAATTATTACCAAGTATCCAAGAGAAAGTTTTGATCAACAATGCTGTGCTTCGATAAAAGTGCATGGTGGTTAGCACCTTTCATAATCACAAATTTAAAAAATAAAAAAATTTTCAATCAGTTGGGGAAATATTGACATTTCATGAAATTTAATACAATAATATCCCTTTCGGTTAGAGTACAAATGCTTCCGATTGTCTCCTGGAGATTTTATGCGGGAAACCAGTTGACGCCAAAAATGCCCGCCGAGTGTACCACGGTAGTTAAATCCATATTTAATTCTTTTTACACTTCACTTTATTTTTTATAAATATATCATGAACAATGAACAGCATATACTTTAAACTGTTATTAAAAATAACTTTAGTTGTTTTAATTGTTTTTTTTTATCTCTTATTATTAAATGACACCTACTAGCAGCTGATATATTTTAGGGAAGGTTGCATCACTTTTAAATAATTTAATAGTATTTTTCGGACTTTAAGAAGAATATCGATCTGCAATCACATTTGTTGTTTAATACGTAAATAGCTTGAACTGGCATACGTAATTAGAAGCGAACGAACAATGTCGACTTAGCCAAACCCAAATTGAATTGAGTTCGAGCGCTTAACTTTCTTTCGTACAAGTTTTCTTTCGATATAGACGAACAGGCATTGTAATCACCCATATTCTGCGTTTCGATTCGGATCGTAAATTTCTCCGTTTGGCCACTTTGGTATTCTGCGTTCCGTTCCCCGCATGTTATTCGATTCTATGTATTCTGCGTTATGATCGTAACTACGTTTTTCTAAGTGGTGTATGTACTTTTTTAGCCTTTGTGTACACAAGTTTACATCAACGACATCGAAAAAAAAAGACATTGAAAAATGTATACATGCCACACTTTATACACAAATACATCTTGAGTGAACAGGACTGTGCATTGAAAACATTGAAGCCATTGAAGACATTGAAGACTTTGAAGACATTGAAAACATTGAATTCACTTTATGTCCGTATACACATTTGCGGTCATGATAACATTATATTTGTTTTTGTATCTTCATAAAATTAATCGATGTGTGTGCAGTAGAGAAAAATAACCCTCCACCATTCGTGTGAATTTGAGCTAACCATAAGTGTGAATTTGAGCTAACGCAATAGGGCCACCAATAAAAACTGACGTTGCATGGAAGAAAGTATGACATTTTAATAAATCCTTGCATATGTATGCATATTAAAAATATTCTGGACCAGGTTGTTCTCCTCTTCCAACAACATCGCCACTGCTATCGATTCCATTTCTTCTCTAAACTAAATTTTTATTTTGTAATAATGTTTAGCAAATGAAAATTCAACTCCGGCGCTTCAGGATTCCTCACACTGGAAAAGTTTGGCCACAAATGGCATTTGCCTATAATCTAGCTATTTTCTTCCTTTCTGCACTTAACTGATGCGTTTATTTAAATATATAATATTAAGTTTTTATTTATGTTTTTCTCACTGTATATTCATAAAACTTTACTTTTTATAGTTTAGCAATTACAATGTTTACAAAATTGTATACTTTTAATGTTTCTATTTCGTACGTTTTCATAACAAAGCAGCTGGTTTAAACATACTGAATATGAATTAAATAATATGAATTAAAAAAAATTTAATAAAATTAATTTTTGAAAGACTTAGAAAATACAATATAACTATTCAGTTGTAAAGGTTGGGCAACTTTGACGCTTCGGCGTAAATATTTATTTAAAAGTTGGGAAATGGCATCCACGGGATGCTAAACTTAGAACAAAGCATTTTAATTGTGAAAATTTACTATGCCAATCGTAAAAATGTTACTGTATCACTTCGTAAAATTCGACCAGCTTTTCATCGTCATCTGAGACTGCGTAATATAATCGCTAAATTCGAGACAAGCGAGACTGTTGCTATGATGCAAACATAGCAACAGTTAAGAATGAGCTTGGAACATCCTAACATCAACGTTCGCAACAATTGGAACTTTGCGCAATATATTGTAATATAATCTTCTAAGAAAGAGCAGACGTCTTCTGAGGTTGGCATTTGCTCGCAATCATATTTCGATATTAAATCCCATATTTCTTCTTTAGATTAGCATCAGTGCAATTGAATTTGTTTAAAGTTTATGTTTTAGGCCGATTCAATTAACCTCCTTTCACTTAATCTTCTTTGTAATTTTAAGACTCATAAATTGTTTTTTATGGGCTCCTTTTTTAAATCATTCATGATTTTTCGGAGTATTCCTTTAGATTCTAAATAATAAAATATCTAACCATTTCGTTTTAATCGTTTGTTGTGTCATTTGCTGTATATTACTTGTTTGTGAGCCTTTACGAAAGTGACGCATAGTATTAAGACCATAAACAAATTTACAAAAGGTAAAAATAAAAATTTTTAAATATGTTAAGTATTAAAAAAAGTGATTAAATATATTATCCCTAAAAAAAGTATATTTTTTATTCTTTATAGAAAACTTGGATTTCTGCAAATTTCTTAACTAAAAAATATTTATATAATCAAAAATATTACAAATTATGTTTCATAATGAAAATGACCCGCCATATCTTTAAACGAAAAATCGGTTTTTTGTATTTTGTTGGAAATCCTTTTTGTGTGATAACAGCTTTTAGGCGGTTTGAAATGGATTCCACCAATTTTTTTGTAAACTCTGAAGAAATGTTTTCCCATTCATCTTGCAAAGCCGCTTTGAGATCGTTCACGTTAGAAATGTGATGTTTTCGCACTTCTAACTCCAGTTTATGCCATAAATCCTTAATTATGTTCAGGAGTGGGGATTGTGAAGGAGTTTAGATAACCCCTGGACGGTTATAAAGTAACCGCTCTTTTACTATCAACGCGGTGTGTTTCGCGTCGTTGACTTGGTAGAAGTGGAAAGTGTTTTTTTTCCCAATGTTTTTGCACTTTGCATCAAGTTATTTCTTAAAATGGTTAGGTACTGAAATTTATCTAACTTTCTTCCTTATATACATATATATTTGTATATATATATATATATATATATATATATATATGTATATATATATTTGTATATACATATACATATATATATATATATATATATATATATATATTTGTATATGTATATACATATACATATATATATATATATATATATATATATATATATATTTATTTGTATATATATATATATATATATATATATATATATTTGCATATGTATATACGTATAAATATTTATATATTTGAATATATATATATATATATATATATATATATATATATTTCTATATGTATATACATATACATATATATATATATATATATATATATATATATTTGTATGTATGTATATACAATATATATATATATATATATATATATATATATATATATATATATTCTAGCAAACCTCCTGCACACTTCGTAGTGCAAAAAATAAAATAAAAAATGAATTCGAATTCATTTAAATCAGTAATAAACTGATTTTATTGTAATGCTCTGTGGGAAACAACATTTGTTGTTTTTCCATTTTCGGTGTAAATATACAAAACCGATGGTTTGCCAACACGCGAACACGCTACTTAGAACTGTCCATGTGAGAAGATTGGATGCACTAAATTCACTCCACAAATTTCTAATGATTGGCCTTGCGTCTAATTATTGGTAATCGCAAGTTGTTAAAGTCAAATGGTATATCAGACGGAATTAGTGGCATACGTGGAATGAATACATCTTCGCCTTTTAATTTTTCAGTTAAAATAGTAGCTTCAATTACATAAGCCATCAACCGTTTAATAGCACGTCTTGTACGGGGGTTTGTTGATATTACGAAGCATAATAATAGTGGCTTTCTTTCGGAGATTATGCGTAGGCAATCCTGGTAAGTCCAACGAATTCAAAAATTCTGTTGGATAATTCACAACATCTCCGTCATTGGTAACAGTATCGTCAGACTTGTACAACACCACTTCGCCAGGAATCGTTGATTGTATAGCCATGTTTAATTCAGTAAACTCTGTTCTTTGTCGCTAAAATTACTCTGGCACTCAACCATGCATGGCATGTATATTGTTGTGCTATGTTAGTGAAAACACATTCAATTAATTCCTCTTTTGACTGTACGAAACGGCAAAAATCATTGGCAATGTTATCAATCCAGTGTCATCAATAGGCATTGCACCATTCTTAATTTTCAGCAATTGCTTAGAGAACTTATCAGGAGATGAATCATTCTGCAACTGAATACGAACGTTGGTAGTGAGTTTCAATATTTTAACAAATCTCCATAAATATGAATACTTTAAGCAAGCGTTAATTTCATCGGCAGCTGTCGATCTATGAATGAACCGCAATGTTTGCCTAAAATCGCCTAACAATAAAATTAACGCACCACCAAACAAGTCTGAGTTATCTCGGAGATCTTTCATTGATCTTTCCAAAGCTTCATGAGATTTCTTATTCGCGTACTCATGCATATGACGTGGGCTGTGCATGGACCATGTATCATATTTTGTACAACAACATCATATAATTCATGATCACTTATTTGATCTGAAATTTCTGAACATATAACATTGTCAACTTCATGCGATGAGATTTTATTCACCAACCATATTGAAATGTGAGCGTGTGGCAAACCACGCTTTTGTCACTCCACAGAATACATCCAGCACTTCTTTTCACCAACCACTTTAGATTTCACGCTAAAACCCATAAGCGCTTTCAATATCTGCTTAAAAACACGGGCAGTGAAATCATGGCGGTCGGTAGGACTTTGGCCAGGGAATAAATTATCTTTAATGTCACTCCATTGCGGATTATACGTAAATGTTATAAATAAATCTGGTCGACTGTAATAACGCACATAAGTCATTGCATCCTGCGCATACTCATTTATATGACGTGGGCTGTGCATAATGTATTTAAATATTTAAGTCTTTAGTGATGTATATATATGTAATTTGTTTCATAGATCTCCAAAGATGTGATTTAGAATAGCTAAGTATATAAGTTAAATTAATGGTTTGACTAAAATTAAATTGTAATGAATTTAAAAACGAATTGTATTTCAGTTTTTCAAACTATAAACTCAAATATTTCCAAATGATTGCAGTGTTCACTAAAATGGCTATATCTCATGAACCAATATACATACAGAAACCGTATATACATATAAACCTTGCTATTGATGTCACCTTTCATATAAAGCTCTCAGAAACAAAATCACTCATCCCAATTACTAACACAATGTAACTTATTTATATATATATATATATATATATATATATATATAATATATATATATATATATATATATATATATATATAGTTATATATATATACAGTGAAAACTCTCATAACCGGACACTCACCGTCGCGGCATTTTTGTCCGGTTATAAGAGGTGTCCGGTTATAAGAGGTGTCCGCTTAAAAGGTACAACTTTTTTTTTTAATACATCTTTTTATTTTATAATGCTAAGCTTTCTACTGCGGTCGAAAAAATTGATTCAGGTTTGACTGCTTTAATTTAGACCGGCTCAATTTGAGTTGTTGAGTTTCAAAATGACATTCAATATTTTTTGTCTGTTGGAACGCGACAAAGTCGTCTTTTGCAAAATGCTTTAAACGAACAATTTGTTTTAATGCTTTATCATAAGAGTTTATGGGATCAGGTATTTCTACATGCACCTTGTCTTCAGAATCTTCAGACTCGTTTAGCTCCATAACAGCGCTTGGATATAATGTTTTTATAGAGTCATCTTCAGTGAATACGATTTCATCTACTTTTAAGAACTCGTCAAATCCATTTGATTGAAGGAACAGTTCTCCTAAATTTGCGTACGTTGCCAGTGGGATATCATCTTCGGCATCAAAATCCGGAAGGTCATCAATAGATTCCGAAAATCCTGCTTCCCGAACGCAGTTTTTTATTGTTGCTGATTCAACTTTATCCCAGGAGGATTGAATGACGTATAAAGCCTCAAGAATGTCAATAGATTTTGCAAGATCTGCTGCGGAATTTGATGCATCAACCTTGGATAGTATGTGCTTTAATATTGAGCCTCTATAGTGAACCTTAAAATTTTGGATAATGCCCTGATCAAGAGGTTGGCAAACTGCAGTTGTATTTGGAGGCAAAAATAAGACGTCTATATTTGATAAATTCAATTCCCTAGGATGAGATGCTGCATTATCCAAGAACAAGAGAATTTTACGTTTCTGAGATCTCATTTTCCTATTGAATTGCTGTAGCCATTCAGTCATGATATCTCGAGTCATCCATGCCTTTTTGTTAAATTTCCAAATTGCTGGTAAATCTTTTACATTAATATGCTTGAACGCTCGAGGCCGGGCAGCTTTACCTATGACTAATAGTTGCTCTTTCTCTCCAGTTAAGTTTGCACAAAACAAAATTGTAAGTCTTTCTTTCGAAAGTTTTCCACCAACGCATTTTTCGGATCTTAAGGCAAGAGTTTTATCAGGTAAAGCACGAAAGAAGAGCCCACTTTCATCTGCATTGTAAATATCCTCCGGCTTGTAGCCACGCATCAATGATGGCAGCTTGGTCTTGAACTGCTCCACATCTACCTGATTTACATCTGCAGCTTCTCCAGTAATACATTTAAAAGCAACATTATTCCTTTTACGCCATCCTTGTAACCAGCCATTTGATGCTCAAAAATCGGATATGCCCAGCTGCATTGCTATTTCACTTGCCTTAGCCTTTACAATCGGACCTGAAATTGGAATATTTTTACATCTAGCCTTACCGAACCAATCCAAACACAATTTGTCTATTTCAGCGCCACCAGTTTTAGCAAACATCCTCTTTTGATGAACATTTATTCCAGATTCCCATTTGGAACGAATGACTTCTTTATTTTTAATAATTTCTGCGGCCTGTGTTTTACCAATTGTGAATCTTAAAACATAAAAGAAATGCAACAAAATGTTTTGCAGAAAAACTCAAAAAACTTTACTTCCTTGCGATTTCACGCACCGAAATCTTTTCCCTGTCAAGCTCATTTATAATTTCCATTTTTTCTTTGATTGATAACATATTTTTTTTATTTGCCATTTCTTTTTTTGTGTTCTAAAGCAATCAAAACAAGTTAATCAAACAATTTGTTCAAATAAATAGAAATTTCTTTGTCATTGGTGTTAAAATGGGAATCACAAAATTGAATGGCATTAACACAAATATGAAACAGAGTTGGAAAAAATAGTAACTTAACAAGAGTTGTATTTATTTGGTATATTTTTTTGGCGTTTTTCTGATAAATTCGTCTTGATTTTAACGCTTTTGTCCGCTTATGAGGGATTTTTAGATCATTATTTTAAAATGTTGGTGTCCGCGTCCGGTTATTAGAGTTATGGGAATACATTTTGTATGAAAAACAGTTGAAAATTACGGTTCTGCAAAGTTTGTCCGGTTATAGGAGGTGTCCGGTTATGGAAGGTGTCCGTTAGGAGAGTTTTCACTGTATATATATATATATATATATATATATATATATATATATATATATAGTATAGTATATATATATATATAAATATATATATATTTATCTATATATGTATATATATATATATATATATATATATATATATATATATACATATATATATATATATATATATATATATATATATTTATGCATATATTATATATTATGTATATATTATATATTGTTACACCCAAAACTCTTACTAGTTTTAAGAGTGCCTCACTATTATTTAATTTTTAAAATAAACACTGTGTTGAATTTAATTTTGCTTTATATCAATTCTTTCAATAGCGAGAAGCGCTTTAAAATTATTTGCGTTGTTCCGCAGACTATTTAAACAGAAGTAATTCTATTTTACAAAATGGCAAAGAACAAGCTTTTTGAAAATATGCGGACGTGACATTTTGCACTTGACCCTTATTCCGTTTTAGTAATATGTAAATTTTTTCTTTATTACGAATACATACATATGTATATAACTAATACAGGATAATATATATATATATATATATATATATATATATATATATATGTATGTATATATATATTTATATATATATATATATATATATATATATATATATATATATATATTATGTATATATATATTATATATATATATATATATATATATATATATATATATATAAATATATATATATATATATTTATATATATATATATCTAAGTATTTATATGTATATATATATATATATATATATATATATATATATTTATATATATATATATATATATATATATATATATATATACATATATTTAAGTATATAAATATATATATATATATATATATATAACTATATAAATTTATATATATATATATATATATACATATATATATATATATATATATATACATATATATATATATATATATATATATATATATATATATATATTTATACATATATATATATATATATATATATATATATTTATATATATATATATATATATATATATATATATATGTATATACACGAGGTTTGATCATAAAAATAACCGTTACTTTAAATATTTTCAAAAAGTATTTATTCGCCCATATTCTATTTGGCAGCGTCAACATCGTCGTCAATATTATGTCAACGTGACTTACTCGACATAAACACCGCGTCAACACTAATTTGGTATTCTATAAGAGTTGAAATGTGACGCTGCCTATTTACCGATAATTTAGATACACCTATCTAATTCTTGGAACTGCTGGTTTTTTTTTGTTTACAATTTTTGTGGAAAATTTGGTATAAAATATAAAGTGCAACCAGACCACTGATTGTACAGTGCCTCTGAGAAATTCCTTTGCTAGTTTAGGATTTTGTTCCATCTCCTCCACCAATTTTTCAAATTGTTTGGGACTTGTAATTTTAATTTTATCTTTATAAATTTTTTTTTATTTTATAATAGCGAAAAAAATTTTGTCAACACAACACAACACCAAGAACATTGACGACAAAATCAGAGTCAATATTGAATAGCATCGCCGTCACATTTTCATAGAAAATATAAAAAACATTACTGTCAAAATCGATAACTTTCAATGTTGACATTGGGAATGTCTATTTGCATCAAATACTAAAAACAGTATTGTGTTGCATTGACGCTGCCAAATAGAATATGGGCGATTAATCAATAATTATCTTGTTCCCTTCAAAGTAGTCCTCCTTAAATCTAATACACCTATGCCAGCGTTTTTTTAAATCCTCGAAACACTTCTGAAACGCGCTTTTTGGTATCGCTAACAGCTCCTGTTTCGAATTTTCTTCTATCTCCTCAATCGTAGCAAAACGCTTTCCTTTCCTCGGTGTCTTCATTTTATGGAAGAGGAAAAAGTCAGCGGGGGCTAAGTCCGGTGAATACAGTGGTTGACTCATGATAACGGTTTTGTTGTTGGCCAAAAAGTCACGCACAAGCATCAACGTGTGAGCTGGTGCGTTACCATGGTTATATATATATATATATATATATATATATGTATGTATATATACATGTTTACACTCGGGTATCGTATTATGCGGATTCGAGTGTTTAAATTAAGCCAAGTTTGCATGACTTATATAGCCGTTACAGTTTCTTTTTTCTGTAATGAATGAAGTATTATATATTTGCTTATTTTTTAACCAATTATGTTTTCATAATTTAATTAAATAAAATAGATATGTGTATTTATATATTTATTCTTTGACATATTCTCATAATACTACTACTGCCAAATGAAATTTATTTCATTGGTGCCTTACCAAATCGTCAGTACAATTCAGCCACAGTTTTAAGGAGTTTCAAAAATCTTATCTTATGTAAAGAATTTTAAAAACCGTATGGGAACTCACAAATGAAAATTCTAAAATATCACACCAGAAATAGCATAGTAGACTATGAAACGCATATAAATAATATTCGATAAGAATCTATTTTACGTTTTTTTCCAACAAATAAATTTGATTTTGTAAAAATATATATTTTTGTTTTGAATTTTGAACTAAAATTTGAATTAATGCGATTTTTAAAAATTTTGGAACGAATCATTTGTTTTTATACGAAGCTAGAGCATCGTTTTATGCGAATTTTATTTATGCGATTTTTATTGGAACGCATCTGTCGCATAAAACCAGACCGACAAAATGTGATGATATGCAATTTCAGGTGACTGGATATGCAATGGGTCACTGAAATTGCATTGAAGAAAATAATGAAATTTTAATATGCTATATGGACATAATCACTAATATAATATAAAGAAAAATAAGTAGGGGAAATGAGTATGATAATTAACATAGAAATTATTGGAATAAGAAAACATAAAATAAGAATATACTATTTCTTAGTTAAATTGAAGGAAATTGTAATAAAGAATTAATTCTGACTATAACCTTAGATTTTCTTTTATTTCTGTCCAATCGGCAATTAACATCACCATTAGATAGAGCCGTCTGCTACATTAAGGCTCTTAAATAAAATAAGAGTACTGTAGGGATACAAACATTTTACATGGTCAACTTCCTAAGTAAATGTTTTATTCTCATTAAGATATCAAATGTCTGTATGTGGTTGTTCGTTGCAGAAGGTATGTTAGTATTAAACATCCGTTTGTACCTCAATTTATAAATTTGCGTCGTATTACACAATACTTAATATAAATTATAGTATGGAAATAAATGTGCCCAGTTAATTTATGGCAAGGAATGACACATTGCCCTATTAGTTGTGTATTGTGGTGTTTTTGTTGTCTGTATGCGTACTTTTTCAACACAAACGCCAATAATACAAACATATTGAAGTGTCATGAATGTTATATGTGCAATAATGTCGTTGGGTATAACTAATTATTTGTTGTTGGTTTATGTGTATTTAACAACAGAGACCGCCAGAACCCCAGTCACCCGAGACTCCTACACCCCCTCTGGGGTCACGGGAGTCGAAGGTGTGGGTCGACATGGCGTACTGCGTCCGTGGGACCGTGGACTGTCAGTACCTACCAGCCCATCCTCGACCTGGTGTAGCCGGCGTCGTTCTTTGACCATCAACTGAGATGGGCGTTGGAGACTCACATCCACTGACAGTTCTCTCTATTGTTGGTTCTGGTTCGGGAGTGTGTTCAATCGCTGGAGAAGGGTTACGCTCGGAAATCAGTAACCTCACAGTGCATGTTCTTTCAGCGCACCGGAACCCCATGTGCCGATATTGACTGTGCTTCACATGTATCGAGTCCAGCCCGAGCTTTCGCGGAGGTGTGGAGGGCCGAATGTTCTCGCTCTCCCAATCCAGTGAGGATGGGGAACTGTCGCATTGGAGACGGTGGCGATAGGGGGCGCGGCTTGAGTGTCCGGTCTTCGAAGCCAAAAAATGCACGACAGATTTCGTTTAGCATTTCGTGGTCTACTGCTGGCGGCTCGTCGACAGTGTTGACTGCATTCTTGGTGTCTTCTGGCTCTCTGGCCATGTGCCAGAAGGAGCTGTGTCGCTATCGCTGTCCAGCGTGATAATCTCTTCTTGAGGCAGGCTGGGTAATACGACCTCTGGTATTTGGGGCTCTTGGTGTGTACCTGTGGTGCGGCCGCCTTCTACTGATTTTGGTGGCCCGGCCTCTTGCTTCGTCGTTGCCCGGAAGTGAAATTCCGTTCTTCGATGTTTGGGGTTACCCCTGGTGTGACTGTATGGCGCAGCGCGTTTCGTTGTTTTGCGGTTGTTGGATCTGGACCACCACGGAGATTCCCGGGGTCCCCTGAAAGATTGTTCTCCGTCTTTAGCTTGTTCGCTCGCCAGGTTTTTTGGAATTTTTCCCGGGAGGCCTTAAACTTATCCTCTTCTTTGTTAGTTTTTAGTGGTAACGTCTTTACCGCATTAATGGTCCCGCGGATAATCTAGGGGATAAAATAAAAAACCAAATTAGTTAGACGGCGAATGGAAGGGTTTCAGTTCACTATTATACGCGGTACGTAGGTCCTTCCCGTCTACTTTGGTAATCTCCACAATGACCGGAGACACGAATTCCTTTACAACATAGGGTCCCCCGTATCTTGGGGCTAACTTAGCGGCAAAATTCTCCACTGCTTTTGACAGCTGGTATTGGCGAACCTATACGCGATCACTAATTTTCGGTTGCCACTGCCTTCGATGTAGGTTGTAATTATGGTGTTGTTGGCGAGCAGCCCGCTGCAGATTTTTATGCACTATCTTAAAAATATCTTGCATTTCTTGCTCCCGCTTCTCCGATGGCATTGGAAGAGCACCTGTTCCCGTGGTTACTTCGTCGCGTTAATGCCTTTGGCAGTCGGGGTTCTCGACCCTGAGTCAGGTAGGCTGAGGTGTACCCCTTTGACTTCGATCTCCTTGTGTTAAGAGCCAGCATCATCTCTGGGAGCAGCTCGTTCCAGGTATTGTTATTGTGTTCTGAAAACTGTACTATGATGGTCTCAATGACACGGTTCGCCCTTTCCGTTGGACTCTCTTGCGGTGTATAGAGTGCCGTAAATTGCTCTCTTACCCCCTGCTCCTTTAGATAGTTTCGAAATATTTGTGACATAACTCTTCGCATCGGAAGCAGTTCATACCATTTGGAAACACTATCGAACAATACGAGCAGCATGGTGTGCCCGCGTTTAGTTCGGGGTAGTAGCCCAACAAAGTCAGCTCACATGCTGGCCCATGGCTCCTCCGGAATGTGGGTGAGCATTTCTCCCGTCGATTTCTGTTGTAGCACATAATGTCTTTGGCACGATTCGCATCGGCGGACACAGAAGCTGACATCATTCGCCATCCCGGGCCAGTAGTACCGACTGCTAACTTTATGGAGCGTCTTGGAAATCCCTGGGTGGCCACTGATGATGTGGTCGTGTGCTGCCTGCAGAACCCGTTGCCTCAGAGGGGTTGCTACACATAATATCTAGGGTGTGCTGTCCTCATCGTTGATTTCCCTTCCCAGTTTGCGGTATAGTTGATGGTGTATGATGCTATAGTCCGGCCCCTTGTTGGGGTATTCCCTGACTGTCCTCATCTCTTGTTCCAGCCACTTACAATGGGACGTCATCTGCACATTAATGTGGTTTAGGTCCTCCCGGGGTTGTCGTGAGAGTGTGTCCGCCACCACATTTTGTTTCCCTTTCCGGTAGTGTATAGAGAACGTGTATTGTTGCTTCGAGTGACCATCGTGCCAGTCTTCCTGTGGGATTTTCAATCGAGTTTAAACATTTTACCGCGAGATGGTCCATTATGATTTTGAATTTATAGCCTTTCATATAATATCGTAGTTTGCGGATACCCCATACTGTTGCGAGACACTCCTTTTCGGTGGCAGATTAATATTTTTCTGCCTCATTGAGACGTCGACTGGCATGCACGATTACGTGCGCAGCTCCGTCTAATCCCTGTGTCAGCACGGCACCCACTTCCACGGCGCTTGCATCGGTCTGTAACACGAACTCACATGTGAAGTCTGGGCAGGCTAGTACAGGTACCTGCGTGAGTTGCTCCTTTAGACTTTTAAATGCCTGTTGCTGTTCGGCACGCCACTTCCAGTGTCAGCCCTTCTTTAGAAGTTGTGTCAGGCGGTGCGCAATTTCGGTGAAGTTCGGTACGAAGCGCCAGTACCAGGAGGTGACGCCTAAAATTTGTCGCGTCTCTTTTACATTCGTTGGGGGGGTTGCATCTGTGCTATGGCCGCTACATTTTCTGGATCGGTTTTTATACCGTCTTAAGTCACCAAATGGCCCAGGTACTTAGTCTCTTGTCGGAAGAATTCGCACTTCTCGATATTAATTCACAAGTTAGCCGCTCGCAACCGGCGGAATACTTCTCTTAGGTTTTCGATGTGTTCGTCGAGCGTCCGGCCGATTACGATGATGTCGTTCAGGTAGGCGATCGCGTGCGGTTCCATCTCTGGTCCGATTACGCTAAGGTTGCTGGTGTCGAGTGTAGACCGAAGAGCATGACCCGCCATTGGTACAACCCCTTTCGATTCTACTCTATTATACATATATATATTAAATCGAATCAAGATTCATAGGCTAATTGTTCGAAATTTGTTTAAATTTCAGCAAGATATGATGATAAATATTCCAAGGCACAAATTAAAGTCAACATCAGTTTTATTCAACTAACACAGCAGAGCAGAAGAGCTGTTTTCGAAAGTCTCAACACTTTCATCATCAGTGCACATGTGTATTGTGTTTGTCACCACTTTTTAGGCGGCTTAGTTGAATGTGATAACTGTATCAACCTGATGTTAACACGTTTTTGTTTTAATACCCGTGTTATCGTTTGATTATTTTCTTCATGTCCCATTTTTCTGAATTTTTTGTTCCATCATACCTAAGTAAAACTTTTTTGGTTTGAATTTTATACTTAAGTACATGTGAAAGTTTTTCTAATTTTTCCATTGGTAGCTCAAGCCTTAGCTCAAATTTGTATGTGGTAATTCTTTTAACGAACATTTGTATTGCTATATTAAATCGAATTAAGATTCAAAGGCTAATTGTTCGAAATTTGTTTAAATCTCAGAAAGACATGATGATAAATATTCCAAGGCACAAAGGCAAGTCAACATCAGTTTTATTCAACTAACACAGCAGAGCAGAACAGCTGTTTTCGAAAGTCGCAACACTTTCATCATCAGTGCTCATGTGTATTGTGTTTGTCACCACTTTTTAGACGGCTTAGTTGAATGTGATAACAGTTCCTATTTACACAAATTTTATTATGAAAAGGAATCCGAGAACTGTATCAACCTGATGATAACACGTTTTTGTTTTAATACCCGTGTTACCGTTTGATTATTTTCTTCATGTCCCATTTTTCTAAATTTTTTGTTCCATCATACCTAAGTCAAACTTTTTTGGTTTGAATTTTATACTTAAGTACATGTGAACGTTTTTAAAATTTTTCCATTGGTAGCTCAAGCCTTAGCTAAAATTTGTATGTGGTAATTCTTTTATCGAACATTTGTATTGCTATATTAAATCGAATTAAGATTCATAGGCTAATTGTTCGAAATTTGTTTAAATCTCAGAAAGACATGATGACAAATATTCCAAGGCACAAAGGAAAGTCAACATTAGTTTTATTCAACTAACACAGCAGAGCAGAACAGCTGTTTTCGAAAGTCGCAACACTTTCATCATCAGTGCTCATGTGTATTGTGTTTGTCACCACTTTTTAGGCGGCTTTGTTGAATGCGATAACTTTTCCTATTTACACAAATTTTATTATGAAAAGTAATCCCAGAACTGTATCAACCTGATGTTAACACCTTTTTGTTTTAATACCCATGTTACCGTTTGATTATTTTCTTCATGTCCCATTTTTCTGAATTTTTTGTTCCATCATTCCTAATTTTATACTTAAGTGCATGTGAACGTATTTCCAACTTTTTCATTGGTAGCTCAAGCCTTAGCTTAAATTTGTATGTGGTAATTATTTTAACGAACATTTGTATTGCTATATTAGTAGTAGGGAACTGTATGTGCTGTGACCATTAAAAATATTAAATTTCAGCAATTAAATTTGAAATTTTTCAATTTTAATTGCCAAAATTCTCAAATTGCATTTTGTGTGTGTTCGTGTGTGTATTTTTTTCCCACGGTTTAATAGGGTGTTCACATTGTTGTTTTTTTTAATATAATGTTGGGGTAGGCGTGGGATTTTTTTCTGTCCATATGTGACCTTGAGAATACATGTCCGTCTGTATGTGAGCGTGGGAATTTGTGTCTGTCCATATGTGACCTTGAGAATACATGTCCGTCGGTATGTGAGCGTGGGAATTTGTGACTGTCCATATGTGACCTTGAGAATACATGTCCGTCGGTATGTGAGTGCGGGAATTTGTGTCTGTCCATATGTGACCTTGAGAATACATGTCCGTCGGTATGTGAGCGTGGGAATTTGTGTCTGTCTATATGTGACCTTGGGAATACATGTCCGTCGGTATGTGAACGTGGGAATTTGTGTCTGTCCATATGTGACCTTGAGAATACATGTCCGTCGGTATGTGAGCGTGGGAATTTTTGTCTGTCCATTTAAACTGTGTACGCCTGGTGAATAAAAAAATTTAGAATCATTTTTAGGAATTACACTATTTAAAAAGTGTAGTAATTATATATGGATACCCTTAATGTTTGTGGTTCGTTCCTTCTTGCTGGAGTGAGATTTTTTCTTTTATTTTTTTGCTTATTAAAATTTGGTGTGTTTACTTAAGATTTGTCGTCCAGCAATTCAGTGTTTTTTTTTTTTACTTTTTTGCTTGCAATGCTTGAGTCTGGAGGAATAATTTGATTATTCTGATCTTGAAGACGTTGTGAAAAAAAAATTTACTATTCCATAAATATTGAAACTGATGTTTTGTTTATTTTATACATGACGATCATCGATGGATTTTATTTGGGGATCTGGATGGTGGTGCGATTTCTGTATTTTGTAGAATATGAATATTTATGCTATGTTTAAGTGTGTGTGTTTTTTGTGCTCTGAGTGGCGGTTGGAATGTCTGCCTGTCAGACAGGCTGTGTGTGACGATTGGTGAGTCTGTATGACAGTCCGCTTTCTTGCTTTCCTAGATTTTGCGCAAGTGGGTTACTATGAAATGTGATAAGATGTACATATTCATGCGTTCATAAATATCTACAAATTTATTTCATTTACGCATATACATACAAACAAATAATAATCGTTTATTCTATGTGCCCAAATATTCCCTTGACCATTTGAATGAATGAATGAACCATTGTTTAAACATATGCATTGTTTTAATTTTTATTAATATTTAATATTTATCAAATTATGTATATATTTTTATTTATATCTCAATTTAAATTTGCCTCTACTACATCCGCCGCCTCTGACAACAATTGATCGTCTCCATACATCGCAAGAAAAAGAGGTATATCTATTTTTGGTAGTATTTCAACACTCAATATTTCTATTTGAGGTTTGATTGCTAGCTCTCTTCGATGGTCTGTTGTGGTTGGCTGCGAAGACACCGCTAAAAAATGATTATCATCGCCTGTTAGGATATCATCGTATTCAGGTTCAGATGTTGGCTGCGATGACAGCTCTAACAAAAGTTCCTCATCTCCTCCAAGATGTTTCTCGAACTCTTCCTGTCTGGCTTTTCTTAAATATTCCTTCAAATGGTGACGTTGAAGTCTCCGAAAATTTTGTAGCTTATCAGATGCCACAATGTTGTCCACGTAGCAGTTTCTTTTGCTACAAAATTTTGTGACGTATCTGCATGCATAAGCATGCCTCCGTATCCTGTGTTTTTTTATTTTTATTTATTGTTTTAAATGGTCCATTATATCTGCACTTGATACATCTGATATTAAACACAGACAACGGTGCAGCTCATACAACCGTTGAACCGCTTAAACTGTTTTTATATGGTTTCAGGTATAGTCCATCTCCCACCAAAATTGACTCCATTGCTTTGTTGTGTCTAGTGGCTTCCTCAAGTTGTTTTTTTGCATTCTTTGTTGCATTTACAGCTTTAGCTATAGCGCACCTCCAGTTGCTAGACTACTAAGTGCACTTAGAGCAGTTAGAATTGGTATTATGGGAAAAAAACCACCAATTTTTGGGACATTTATAATGCGTGGTATTACAACACGAGCTTTATTCCCTTTAAGAGATTTACTGATAGCTTTACGAGCAATCTTAATGGCTGAATTCATATCTTGTGTTTTTTCCTTCTTCAATATCTTTGTTGCTGATTTAATTGTTTTATGAAACAGTTTTTTGTCATTTATACGAATTCGTGGTGATGGTCTTTTCACTGTATTCCTTTTCTTTGCTTCAACACCCATACCAAGTTTAGCTTTTGCTTTCATTGCGTTGGGGACTATATATGCAAATGTTTTTTCTGTAAGATCACTATCTTTTGAAAGAACTCTTTCCCAAACTTTATTTTCAAGAATTTTGTCAGCTTGATGTCTGCTGTTTAAGTTTTTATTTTTCGAATAAGCAATATCGTGATTTTTGCAAGCAGCATCCAATAAGTTAATTCTTTTATCTCCTCTATCTAAACGCTTTTGTAATCTTGTGCCAGGTCCACAGTACTGATATCCAGGAAGATGTAATTCAAAAGGCAGAGAATTTGTTGCTTTATTTAGTAAACCTTCTCCAACGATAGTGTGCTTGAGACTAAAACTTTTGTTATAAAATACAACCATATTACTTTAATCTACAATAAAAGATATTGTTTGCAAATTTCACAAGTAGTTATTTAAATGCGCTTCGTAAAACAACATAAAAATATATTAGTTCGTAATGCTGATATTTGTTCAAATGACAGTAAAAAAATAAGACATAGTTCCTTGTTACCAAATTCTATTCGAGCATTAATAGTTGGTCCTTCAAATTGTGAAAAAACTAACATAATGATTAGTTTGCTGGAAAGTCCTAATGGTCTCAAGTTTGAAAATATTTACTTGTACTCAAAATCTTTATATTAACCTAAATATGAATACCTAAAGAAATTAATTTCGCCAATTAAAGGAATGGGATACTACACATTCGCAGATAACGAGTACGTTGTTCCTCCTAGTGAAGCTAAAAGCAATTCAATTATGATTTTTGATGATGTTGCATGTGAAAAGCAAAACAACATACGTGCATATTTTTGTATGGGTCGTCATAAGAACGTAGATTCATTTTAATTGTGTCAAACTTACACGCGGATTCCAAAACATTTGATAAGAGATAATGCTAATGTAATTATTATGTTTAAACAAGATTCGACAAATATGAAACATGTATATGATGATCACGTTGCCAGCGATATGAACTTTGAAATGTTTCAACAAATTTGTAGAGAATGTTGGAAGGAAAAATACGGATTTTTGATGATAAGTAAAGATAATGAACTAAACAACGTTATAGAAAGTTATTTGATTACTCCATCATAATATAATTTGCTTTTCATCTAATGCACCCATCAGTATTTAATCTGACTTCAAACCTTATACATGTGATTATTTTAACTGATCAGATAAGCTGACCTGGTACCTGATAAGCTGATCTGATACCTGATGAGCTGATCTGATACCTGATCTGTTAACCTGATCTAATAAACTGATCTGCTTCCTATTGAACTGACCTGATAACTAAAATGAATGAACAAGTTCTTAAAGACAGGGTGACTACAAGAAATATCTTGAAGAAAAAGCTTCGAAGTATAAAAACTGGTTTTTTAACCGTTGGTAGACCGGTTAAAAAAGAACCGAGTGATAAGGAAACTGGAATTGATGATAACGAAAGTTTTCATCCTCAGAATTCAACAATAAAATTGGAAACGAGTACACCCAAGAAACTAATTGAAGAATCAATGTTTAAACAATCGAATAGTAAAAGTAGCAGTAATTATGATGAAGATGACTTTTACTCACAAAATTCGAATAATGAAGAAAGTTATCCTGACTTATCACTATTACAATCGAGAAACGAACTAGATACTAACTATGTTCCACATAAAGACAATAATAACCAATGGAGATTTGGTAGTAGCACCATCGAGTTAAATCAAGATAAGATACAGGTTGGTGGACAAATATGGGCTCTCACGCCAGGACTGTTTTCTTTAATATTTCATAAAACACCAAAAGACTATGACAAATTCGAGCTTCAAATCTATAAAAAAAAATATTACTTACTACCAATGCTCACAGGAGAGACTATAAGTCTGATGGTCACATCAAAGGGAGCAAAGCCCATAAGCACAAACATAGTATTGGAAAACTTTTCAAAGGAGACAATCATACAGGCTCATTAGATGTAACAAAAAGTAATTATTTAGGAAGGGGTTTGATGCAGTTTAACCCTCATAATCCAAACTATATATACTGGGATGATCCAAACGAGTTGGTAGATCGACTTAGACTAGTGCTTGCATCACAGTCTGCAGGCCATACTAATCACAACAACGAAATTGTCTCAATTATTGAAGAACTACGTGAAGCTAATATAATTGTATAAACTATATACATACATAGATTTTTATATAAAACATGTCCGTTGATAAATTTGGGAATTATATTAACGATAGAAGTGAAGTAATTTCAACCAAAAATGCGCCTAAGTTGTTGGCCTTCTTTATGGATACGAACAAAAACATTGATGTCCAATACAAGAGAATAAAAAATGTTGCAAATGCTGTGGAGGAAAACGATGTTATCAGTAAATTGTTTCTACAAACTGAACTCAAAAAACAGCAACAAGAAGTAGCTTTCCAGTTAGAAAATCTTAATTCTCATTTGCAGGATATCAATAAGAAAATGGATGATAATAAATCACTTTTTGATATGGAAATTGAAGAGTTATGAGAAAAAATTTATAGAATAGAAAATTACATATTCGTATCAATAGCTGAAAGTGCACCAAGTAGATCACAATACACTTAAAACAGCGACTGGAAAAATAAGATGTCTTCAAAAAGAAATATTGTAAATGAGTTGCATAAGCAGGCTTTGCTAACTGTAATTGATAGATTCTCAAAATTTGCTTGGGCAGTACCTTTGAGAAGAAAGAATGCATTTGAAACAACCCAGGCAATGGAGAATATTTTCAAATTGGGACGAATACCGAAAAACTTGCAAACAGACGATGGTAAAGAATTTTTAAATAAACATTTCAGTCAGTTGATGAATAAATACAATATTAATCACTACTCAATATATAGCACTATGAAAGCCTCGATAATTGAACGATTCAATAGAACATTAAAAGGAATGATGTGGAAAGAATTTAGCTTAAATGGTTCATATAATTGGATTGATATGTATAGAGATTTACTTGATGCATACAATAGAAAAATTCATCGCACCATTAAAATGTCACCGATTAAAGTAAATTCAACAAATGAAAAACAGCTTTTAAAAACAGTATACAGTCATTTAAAGGTGTATAAAATGTCAAAATTTAATGCAGGAGATCATGTACGCATAAGCAAATATAAAAACATTTTTGAAAAAGGTTATACTCCGAATTGGACAACAGATATCTTTACAATTAAAAGAGTACAAAACACATATCCTACAACATATACATTAGAAGACTATCGCGGAAATCCTAGTAAAGGTGGATTCTATGAAGAAGAACTTTCAAAAACCAGATATCCAAATACATACCTATTTGAAAAGGTTCTCAAAACTAAAGGACAGAAGGTGTTTGTTAAGTGGCTGGGCTTTGGTAATGAGCACAATTCTTGGATAAGCAAAGATGAGATATTGTAAATGGAAGAATACAATAAATAAACAACAACAACAACAATGGCATCAATATTTAATTTAGTTTAAAATAAGTAAATAAGCAATAAATACGAAAGTGATTCTTATAAATCATACTGTGTGTTTAACCTCATTTATTTACAATCAAACAGTCACAATGTCAATAACATTGACTCTAAGCTCCAATTCATCAGAGCTATCTGCTAATTATTTTCCTCCTATTGATTTAAACAGAACCTATGAATGTGCTCTAACTGATTTTCATTCATACAACAGTATCCCAAATGTGGATGTCTACAACAATATATTTCATATCGGTGAACTTGTAATTGAAATACCGATCGGATCTTATGAAATAAATGATATGGTTGACTATATAGAAGAATAATACAAACGATATAGACCAGATAACAACATTTTGATTGAAGCTAATAACAATACAATGCAAGTTAAAGTCAGCATCTCTAACGAACCAATATATTTTAATAAAGAAAATACAATAGGTAGACTTTTAGGATTCAATAGCAGAATATTAACGCCAAACAAAGAACATTACTCTGATCTTCCAGTGAATATCTTTAAGGTGAATCTCTTGAGGATTGAATGCAGTATTGTGGTTAATACTTATATGAATAATTCTAAAGCTCATACACTACACGAATTTCCGATTAATGTACCGGCTGGATATAAAATAGTTGAGATTCCCAAAAATCTCATTTATTTGCCAGTAAACTCCAGAGAGATAAGTTCACTAGCTCTTCGCGTGGTTGATCAAAACGGCGACTTAATTAATTTCAGAGGAGAGGAAATTACAATACGAATACATTTAAGGACAACTAAATAATGATAATATGCAACACGAGTATATCGGAGAATACTACAGCAACATCTAATCCTCAAACATTACAACCTAAGCTACGAATACATTTAAGGACAAGTACTACTACGAAGAATACTACAGCAACATCTAATCCTCAAACATTACAACCTAAGCAACAATTGAAAAGATCTGTTCGTCAAAAATCGCTTACAGCAGCAAACAAGAGTTTTCTCAAGTCACTGAACTTTAAACTGAAAACAAAATGAGTTCAATAATAGACGTTTTAGATAAACCAATATCTGACGAAAATATAAGCAAAAAGGATTATCACACATACATACTATACCTTCAGTCTTTTAACAACCACGATGAAATAAGAATTTCAACACAGAACCAAGATCTATATGTGTTACCCAGTGAAAGCTATATATATGTGGAAGGACTTGTTGTAGACGAAAACACATCGAAATCTACACCCAACTTTCAGTTGAAAAACAATTTTGTTCCACATCTCTTTGATGAAATTCCTTATGAACTAAATGGTATTGAAATTGATCATACAAGATATTTGGGAGCCACCAGTACCATAAAAAATTTGGTTTCTTTATCACCTACGGAAAGCGTTGTGTTGCAAAATGCTGGATGGAATAAACTTGATGAAATAAATCTTCAAAATGGAAATTTTAATTTCTATGTACCACTCAAACTTCTTTTAGGATTCGCTGAAGACTATAATAAGGTTTTATTAAATGGTAAACATGAGTTGATACTCTTGCGTAATAAGAACGATGAGGATCTTGTACACTCGAATGTTTCCACTGAGAAAGCAAAACTTACAATTTCACTAATATTATCGAGAATTCCACATGTTCAATTATCTGATCATAGTAAATTGAATATGATCAAAATACTTAATAATGGTGCTGCTATACCAATGACATTCCGTAGTTGGGATTGTCATATGAATCCACACCTTAATACGAAAACCAATCACATATGGAATGTGAAACTGGCCGCTAATAAAGAACGCCCTCGTTTTGTGTTGATTGCCTTTCAACAAGAAACAAGTTTGTTCATTGTGATCTTACTAACTTAAAAGTACATTTAAACTCAACCTCTTACCCATATGACGATCTTAATATAAAATTCAAAAATGAGCGCTATGCGATTCTATATGATATGTATCTAAGATTCCAACAAAGCTACTACATGAAACAACCCCAACCTCTTCTAACAGATCAAGAGTTTAAAAATAACGCTCCAATTATTGTAGTTGATGTCAGTCACCAAAACGAAACGCTCAATACCGGACCAATCGACATAAAAATTTAATTTGCAACAGCAACAAATAGTCCAGCAAAAACATCAGCTTACTTCGTTCTTATTCATGACCGCGTAATAGAATACATACCAATAAAAGAAGGTCTTATAAATTAAATAACATGGATGGTGATATTTATTTTGTAGACTTGCAAGGTTTCAAAAATAATTCAAATGACTTCATCGCAAAAGAACTAGCTGTAGTTTTCAGCAACAAGGAATGGTTCAATTTCATCATAAAACCTCCTTTTGATTTCGCATGTTTATCAGCCAAAAAACAGAGAGAAGCAGTTTGGTTAAATAAAAACTATCATCATATTAACTGGAATGATGGATCAGTCTCATTTCAAAGCGTTCGCAAGTTTTTTAAATGCAATTCAAGAAATTCACAAATATATGATAAGGGGGAAGAGAAGAAAAAATGGCTGGAAAAAATTATTCATCAAACAGTTTATAACATTGAAGACATTGGCTGCATTAATTTTAAACAAATGGAAACTAAGCATTCAATATATCTCTATTGTAGCTATCACGACTATGGTGTTTGTGCCTTAAGGAATGCAATTTTACTTAAAAATGAAAATGTTAACAAACTTTTAAATAAATGCTTATAAAAATTAAAATAAATGTCTTTTTATTTCAAATAAAAACCTACATACTTATTTTTTTTTTTTCAGAGAACACACAAACAAACATACACAATGGTTCATTCATTAATTCAAATGGTCAAGGGAATATTTGGTCACATAGAATAAACGATTATTATTTGTTTGTATGTATATACGTAAATGAAATAAATTTGTAGATATTTATGTACGCATGAATATGTACATCTTTTCACATTTCATAGTGACCCACTTGCGCAAAATCCAGGAAAGCAAGAAAGCGGACTGTCATATAGACTCACACACAGCCTGTCTGACAGGCAGACATTCCAACCGCCACTCAGAACACAAAAAACACACACACTTAAACATAGCATAAATATTCATAGTCTACAAAATACAGAAATCGCACCACCATCCAGATCCCCAAATAAAATCCATCGATGATCGTCATGTATAAAATAAACAAAATATAAATTTCAATATTTATGGAATAGTAAATTTTTTTTTCACAACGTCTTCAAGATCAGAATAATCAAAATGACCCCAGACTCAAGCATTGCAAACAAAAAAGAAATAACTGAATTGCTGGACAATATGTCTTAAGTAAACACACACAAAAATTAAAAACAAACAAAAAATAAAAGAAGAAACCTCACTCCAGCTAGAAGAAACGAACCACAAACATTAAGGCCATCCATATATAACTACAACACTTTTGAAATAGTGTAATTCCTAAAAAAAATTTTCTAATGTTCCTAAAAATTTCTTATTTTCTATTAGGCTATAGCACACATAGACAGACAGAATTCCTACGCTCACATATGGACAGACACAAATTCCCACGCTCACATACCGACGGACGTGTATTCCCAAGTTCACATAAGGACAGACACGAATTCCCACGCTCACATACCGACGGACATGTATTCTCAAGGTCACATATGGACAGACACAAATTCCCACGTTCACATACCGACGGACATGTATTCCCAAGGTCACATATAGACAGACACAAATTCCCACGCTCACATACCGACGGACATGTATTCTCAAGGTCACATATGGACAGACACAAATTCCCGCACTCACATACCGACGGACATGTATTCTCAAGGTCACATATGGACAGACACAAATTCCCACGCTCACATACCGACGGACATGTATTCTCAAGCTCACATATGGACAGACACAAATGCCCACGCTCACATACGGACGGACATGTATTCACAAGGTCACATATGGACAGACACAAATTCCCACGCTCACATACGGACGGACATGTATTCTCAAGGTCACATATGGACAGACACAAATTCCTACGCCTACCCCAACATTATAAAAAAAAAAACAACAACAATGTGAACACCCTATTTAACCGTGGGAAAATACACACACACACACATTAAAGTATCAAATTACTAAAAAAACCAATTAGCATAAATTTGGCAATTAAAATTTCAAAATTCTCGCACATACATTATCCTACTACTCTTTTTGATTATATTTTTGTCAAATATTGGTGTATCTAAAACGTCTATTATTGAACTCATTTTGTTTTCAGTTTAAAGTTCAGTGACTTGAGAAAACTCTTGTTTGCTGCTGTAAGCGATTTTTGACGAACAGATCTTTTCAATAGTTGCTTAGGTTGTAATGTTTGAGGATTAGATGTTGCTGTAGTATTCTCCGATATACTCGTGTTGCATATTATCATTATTTAGTTGTCCTTAAATGTATTCGTATTGTAATTTCCTCTCCTCTGAAATTAATTAAGTCGCCGTTTTGATCAACCACGCGAAGAGCTAGTGAACTTATCTCTCTGGAGTTTACTGGCAAATAAATGAGATTTTTGGGAATCTCAACTATTTTATATCCAGCCGGTACATTAATCGGAAATTCATGTAGTGTATGAGCTTTAGAATTATTCATATAAGTATTAACCACAATACTGCTTCCAATCCTCAAGAGATTCACCTTAAAGATATTCACTGGAAGATCAGAGTAATGTTCTTTGTTTGGCGTTAATATTCTGCTATTGAATGCTAAAAGTCTACCTATTGTATTTTCTTTATTAAAATATATTGGTTCTTTAGAGCTGCTGACTTTAACTTGCATTGTATTGTTATTAGCTTCAATCAAAATTTTGTTTTCTGGTCTATATCGTTTGTATTGTTCTTCTATATAGTCAACTATATCATTTAATTCATAAGATCCGATCGGTATTTCAATTACAAGTTCACCGATATGAAATATATTGTTGGAGACATCCACATTTGGGATACTGTTGTATGAATGAAAATCAGTTAGAGCACATTCATAGGTTCCGTTTAAATCAATAGGAGGAAAATAATTAGCAGATAGCTCTGATGAATTGGAGCTTAGAGTCATTGTGACTGTTTGATTGTAAATAAATGAGGTTAAACACAAAGTATGATTTATAAGAATCACTTTCGTATTTATTGTTTATTTACTTATTTTAAACTAAATTAAATATTGATGCCACTGTTGTTGTTGTTGTTGTTTATTTATTGTATTCTTCCATTTACAATATCTCATCTTTGCTTATCCAAGAATTGTGCTCATTACCAAAGCCCAGCTACTTAACAAACGCCTTCTGTCCTTTAGTTTTGAGAACCTTTTCAACTAGGTATGTATTTGGATATCTGGTTTTTGAAAGTTCTTCTTCATAGAATCCACCTTTAATAGGATTTCCGCGATAGTCTTCTAATGTATATGTTGTAGGATATGTGTTTTGTACTCTTTTAATTGTAAAGATTTCTGTTGTCCAATTCGGAGTATAACCTTTTTCAAAAATGTTTTTATATTTGCTTATGCGTACATGATCTCCTGCATTAAATTTTGACATTTTATACACCTTTAAATGACTGTATACTGTTTTTAAAAGCTGTTTTTCATTTGTTGAATTTACTTTAATCGGTGACATTTTAATGGTGCGATGAATTTTTCTATTGTATGCATCAAGTAAATCTCTATACATATCAATCCAATTATATGAACCATTTAAGCTAAATTCTTTCCACATCATTCCTTTTAATGTTCTATTGAATCGTTCAACTATTGAGGCTTTCATAGTGCTATATATTGAGTAGTGATTAATATTGTATTTATTCATCAACTGACTGAAATGTTTATTGAAAAATTCTTTACCATCGTCTGTTTGCAAGTTTTTCGGTATTCGTCCCAATTTGAAAATATTCTCCATTGCCTGGGTTGTTTCAAATGCATTCTTTCTTCTCAAAGGTACTGCCCAAGCAAATTTTGAGAATCTATCAATTACAGTTAGCAAAGCCTGCTTATGCAACTCATTTACAATATTTCTTTTTGAAGACATCTTATTTTTCCAGTCGCTGTTTTAAGTGTATTGTGATCTACTTGGTGCACTTTCAGCTATTGATACGAATATGTAATTTTCTATTCTACAAATTTTTTCTCATAACTCTTCAATTTCCATATCAAAAAGTGATTTATTATCATCCATTTTCTTATTGATATCCTGCAAATGAGAATTAAGATTTTCTAACTGGAAAGCTACTTCTTGTTGCTGTTTTTTCAGTTCAGTTTGCAGAAACAATTTACTGATAACATCGTTTTCCTCCACAGCATTTGCAACATTTTTGATTCTCTTGTATTGGACATCAATGTTTTTGTTCGTATCCATAAAGAAGCCCAATAACTTAGGTGCATTTTTGGTTGAAATTACTTCACTTCTATCGTTAATATAATGCCCAAATTTATCAACGGACATGTTTTATAAAAAAATCTGTTTATGTATATAGTTTATACAATTATATTAGCTTCACGTAGTTCTTCAATAATTGAGACAATTTCGTTGTGATTAGTATGGCCTGCAGAATGTGATGCAAGCAGTAGTCTAAGTCGATCTACCAACTCGTTTGGATCATCCCAGTATATATAGTTTGGATTATGAGTGTTAAAATGCATCAAACCCCTTCCTAAATAATTAGTTTTTGTTACATCTAATGAGCCTTTATGATTTTCTCCTTTGAAAAGTTTTCCAATAATATGTTTGTACTTATGGGCTTTGCTCCCGTTGATTTGACCATCAGACTTATAGTCTCTCCTGTGAGCATTGGTAGTAAGTAATATTTTTTTTATAGATTTCAAGCTCAAATTTGTCATAGTCTTTTGGTGTTTCATGAAACATTAAAGAAAGCAGTCCTGGCGTGAGAGCCCATATTTGTCCACCAACCTGTATCTTATCTTGATTTAACTCGATGGTGCTATTACCAAATCTCCATTGATTATTATTGTCTTTATGTAGACCATAGTTAGTATCTAGTTCGTTTCTCGATTGTAATAGTGATAAGTCAGGATAACTTTCTTCATTATTCAAATTTTGTGAGTAAAAGTCATCTTCATCATAATTACTGCTACTTTTACTATTCGATTGTTTAAACATTGATTCTTCAATTAGTTGCTTGGGCGTACTCGTTTCCAATTTTATTGTTGAATTCTGAGGATGAAAACTTTTATTGTCATCAATTCCAGTTTCCTTATCACTCGGTTCTTTTTTAACCGGTCTACCAACGTATTTAGAGCTATTGATAAATTCTTTTAAAGGTTCTGTGATAGGCTTGAATGTATCTCTTAATTGTTCATGTGCATTTATTTCACCAGTTTTTATACTTCGAAGCTTTTTCTTCAAGATATTTCTTGTAGTCACCAAGTCTTTAAGAATTTGTTCATTCATTTTAGTTATCAGGTCAGTTCAATAGGAAGCAGATCAGTTTATTAGATCAGGTTAACAGATCAGGTATCAGATCAGCTCATCAGGTATCAGATCAGCTTATCAGGTACCAGATCAGCTTATCAGGTATCAGATCAGCTTATCCGGTCAGTTTAACAGGTATCAGATCAGTTTGTCAGGTATCAGATCAGCTTATCATTTCAGTTTAACAGGTATCAGAACAGTTTATCAGGTATCAGATCAGCTTATCAGGTCAGTTCAACAGGTATCAGATCAGCTTATCTGATCAGTTACTATAATCACATGTATAAAGTTTGAAGTCAGATTAAATACTGAAGGGTGCATTAGATGAGCAGCAAATTATATTATGATGAAGTAATCAAATGACTTTCTATAACGACCGTTGTTTAGTTCATTATCTTTACTTATCATCAAAAATCCGTATTTTTCCTTCCAACATTCTCTACAAATTTGTTGAAACATTTCAAAGTTCCTATCGCAGGCAACGTGATCATCATATACATATTTCATATTTGTCGAATCTTGTTTAAACATAATAATTACATTAGCATTATCTCTTATCAAATGTTTTGGAATCCGCGTGTAAGTTTGACACAAGTAAAATGAATCTACGTTCTTATTGAAAATAATGCTTGGGAAAGAGTTCTTTCAAAAGATAGTGATCTTGCAGAAAAAACATTTGCATATATAGTCACCAACGCAATGAAAGCAAAATCTAAACTTGGTATGGGTGTTGAAGCAAAGAAAAGGAATACAGTGAAAAGACCATCACCACGAATTCGTATATATGACAAAAAACTGTTTCACAAAACAATTAAATCAGCAACAAAGATACTGAAGAAGGAAAAACCACAAGATATAATTCAGCCATTAAGATTGCTCGTAAAGCTATCAGTAAATCTCTTAAGGGGAAAAAAGCTCGTGTTGTAATACCATGCATTATAAATGTTCCAAAAATTGGTGGTTTTTTTCGTATAATACCGATTCAGACTGCTCTAGGTGCACTTGGTAGTCTAGCAACTGGAGGTGCCGGTATAGCTAAAGCTGTAAATGCAACTAAGAATGCAAAAAAACAACTTGAGGAAGCCACTAGATACAACAAAGCAATGGAGTCAATTGCGGTGGGAGATGAACTATACCTTAAACCATATAAAAACGGTTATAGACTTGTTTGTAAAGATCAATCAAAAAACTTTTAGACATGCTACCCAACAGACCATTATCAGAATTTGATCTGAGAAAATTTTCAAAATATATTCCACACTTCAGAGGAGTTTTTATGTTGGATTCGCTACCAAAACGACCAAAGACTGTAGAGTGTGGAATAATCAATTTGGATTTATCAACAGGCCCAGGTACTCATTGGGTAGCATACTATAAAAACAAGAATGAAAAACAATATTTCGACAGCTTTGGAAATTTACAGCTTTGGAAATATTGAATACAGCTACAATCAATATCAAAACTTTAATACATATAATTGTGGCCACTTATGTTTGAAATTTCTTTATGAGATAACCAAAGATATTAAATAAAACACAATCATATATATTTAAAAACATTTTATTTTTTATTATTATTATTATTTTTTTTTTCTTGTTAATTACAAAATATATCCACATAACATTTTTTTACTGCCAAATGGGGTACTGGGAGTTTGGTATCAAAAACTCATTCATTCACTGTCCAGGATAAGGTTTCGCTCTCCTTTTCTTTGTAGTCGATATTTATCACTTGAAAGACCATCTAAATCGACATCTGTTAAAATATTATATCGGTTGGGGAGAAACATGATATGGTTTTCCAGTTCAAGTTGAACTGTTTCCCCATACTTTGTTGTTACTCGCTTTGCACGTACGATGGTGTATTTGGATGATTCATCTAAATCCTTTATAAGGATTATGGATTTTGTATTACAGGAATTGAATTTGTTTATTAAACTCATTGCGCTATAAATGTTTCTCAACTTATAAGTTTGAACTTAAATTTCGAATTAATCTCGATATAAGCTTTCTAGACTTTAAGAAGTCTAACTGAAAATTATTAAGCAATGATATTAGAGTTGTGTGTGTGTGCATGTGGGATGAATAATAAAATCTGGTGTTAGAAGAAGATAGAGAGATACGTATATACATTTTTGAGTCCTTTACTCTAAAATTTTAATTTGTTTTTGGAGTGGAACGCAGATTTAGTTTTATAAATAATATAAAATTTCTCTTACAACTTGTTCGTAGAAAACAATTATTAGTAGAGAACTAACATTCAAAAAGATCGGAAGTAAATTTTGGTAATAGTATAAAATATTCCATAAAAATCATGAGTGACATTAGAAACAAGCTCGCACAATTCTTAGTTGATTTTGAGGGATGTAAACTATATGAACACATGGAAATGGTGAAAATGTTCCTCGATATGTTGAATGAAAATGATGATTTTGGTATAATGGAAGATGAGGACAAGGATGATGGTCACTTTAAGTCTTGTCCATGGAGCCATCCAGATTGTGAGGAAGGGCCAGATACCTGTCGGTGCTCCGTATTTTACTTAAGAAAAATGACGATAAATCATTTAATTAATTCATATTATGTAATATTTCGATGAAACTAAATAATAAATCACAAAACAAAATAAAACAAATTCTGAATGTTTTTCATTTTATATATATTTGTACAATTTTTGTTTATTTCTCTGAACAATACAACAATTTTTTTTTACTTATTAATATATTTCACTAATTAAATATATATATAAATTATTACTTAAAAGTAGGGATACAATTATTGCATTGCTTCTTCCTCTTTTAGTCTTGAAATTTCCCACAGTAGCATGTCAAGTTCATAATCGGGATTAGTTTCCTCGATTCGAAAATGATACCATGCATATGTACTCATCTTATCACTTCTTATTTTTCTTTTACCGTCTGCATAATTTAAGACTACCTTATTTATTTCATTTGTATAAATTTGATGAACTTTTGATTTAAATATTAACATGTCATCATATACAGTAGACTTATTAAATAAACAGTTTCTATAAGAAGTTGTGGCGTACTTATCAAGAACCCCTTTCGATTTTTTAATATCATTTTCATACTGCACACTAAAGGAATACATCTTTGATCTCAATCCTACAAACTCCTTAATTATTTTTCCACAATTCTCATCCTTCATCATACCCAACACCTTTTTGTTTACTAGAAGGAAACCATATGTATTGTTTTTTGGGTAATCAGACGTATCAAACTTTTGGACGACGTCAGTTTTTATGTCAGCGTAAAAGTCTTCTGTTTTTACTGTGTAAATGAAAGAGTCAGTATCCATATAGTTCAGTGATAAGTTCGACATGAATTTGGGTTGCATGTACCCATAATGGAAATCATACATTTTCCATTTGGAAAGCTCTAAAACATAAAATCCTAAATATATAGGTTTATTGTAATAGGTTTTCACTCTATTCATTTCAATCGCTACCATATTCTCAGAAAATATTGACAAACTATGAAAATTAGGTTTAGATATCCAATCTTGAGCTCCTAAATGATTACGGTTTGTCCTATTCCAGTTCGTAACTATTCGTACATCTTTTCTCTTTTCCACATTCTCCATAGTTTTACCATATACTGCATTATTTAGTAATTTGAAAAATTTTTTCTCAAATGCGTTTTTTGCAGTTGCTCTATGTTTGGTTTTTAAGTCTATATAACATTTCAACCAGGTTGATTGTTTATAAGTGAAAATCCGATGCACTTTTTTTTAGAACTGGACCATACTTCAAACATTGTTTGAGAACTCTATAGTGTATGACGTATGTTTGTTTTGTGGAAAAATCTGCAATTAATTTAGTGTGCTTTGTTTGCTGAATTTTTTTGTTTTCCGGACAGAAAGGAAGGTCATTGTGAGAGTCATGCAAATGAGAAGGATAGTCTAAAGTAACTTCATAGACATATCCATCACTTGAACTATCATCTATGGTTTTAGGATCCAGATTTAGCTCTTCAGCTGATAGCCATCTGAATCCGCCATAAGGTAGATACTCAGACATAGCCCAACCGTAGAGGTTATTTGCGTCTAAATACACAATAAATTCTGAGGGCTTCTCTCTATCGAAATCAGGTAAATATTTGTTGTAAGCCTTTGAATATCGGTTACTGCATTGTACAAGTCCACCACGTATTCCTTTCTTGAAGAAATTGTACATATCTATGTCTGTCAAAAACTCTAGTTCTATATTTGTATACTTCAGCATAGCATCCCACGATAGTCCTGGTGCAGTGTAATATTGACATGGATCTAGGTGATAGATACTCTTACAAACCTTTCTAAAATTTTCAAATATATCTGCAAGTAAGAGTACGTCCGTTTTTAAATAAACTTCCATATAATCTTGCAAGGTTTTGCAGCTGAAAGTGTTCCAAACTTCTTTCGCATGCTCATAGTCTTCAGTCGAACACTCCTTATTATTGAGGTGATTGAAGAAATCTTCCCTTGCTGGAAGCTGACCTAACTTCAATTTTTCAAAAGAATTTAGGAAATCATAAGGAAAAACTCCTTTCCTTCTCACAAGATCAAACTCTTTTTTTGTTTTAAACTGTGTTTTAATGATGTGAAAGTCTTGCTCTGAAAGATTATTAGCTAAAGATTCTAAGCTTTCAGGCATAAAACGAATTGTGTCCAAAAATCGAAGTTCAAGGTTGTAGTTGTCGATCATTTTTGAAAATCTAGATAGTGATATATATAATTCTTTATTGAGCGGAAGGACTTTTATATTGTCATATTTTTTACCCAACTCTTTAAAAAAAAGATGTGAGTCATAAGATGAATAATTGTGGAAATAGATTGGTATAAATTTTGGAATTTGAAATTTTAAATTGCATGTATTGTGAGCAGCTCCTCTAAATTTACCACTTATGTGGCAGTGATCTCTCACTCTATCATTGCCTAGATATTTATGACAAATGTGACAATTTATCGCATTTCGAAAATTAAAATTTTCAAAAGGAGATAAATCATCCATTCGGTTCTTGTTTTTCAAATAATCATTGTAAATATTTTCGCAATCGCTAATTATACAATCTACAAACTTTTCGCCTGCATCTTCCCCCGTATATATTTTAAACTTATCTAACTTATCATTATGTTTACATTTAATATAATAACTAAAAGCACAAGGAATGTGCTTTTTGCTATACCTACTTTTGTCACTTACTCTAATACTAGTATCTTGCAATACGCATTCAAAATCTGCATATACAACAAATGGTACATCCATCTGTCGTTGATGGTCCTTGAAGCATAATGTTGACTTGTCCTCTGATGGAAGCTCAGACACAATTTGTCCACATTCCAATTTGTGTTGCTCCATAGTCCTACCATTGTGGCTATATTGCAGACAGCTGTTGCAAAACATCAGTTTTTTGCAGTGTTTCGTGGTCTGGTGTTTTAAAAGTCTGTGGAAGGAAAATATATATAAATTTGCAATCAATATATTTATATGTGCATTGGTGTATATGTGTATTTCTTGACTTTAATAAAAATATAGTTTAATAAAAATATAGTGATGGTATCCTTCAGCATTTTCTAAAACTAGTAAATTTACATGTCTATGTTTTTCTTTCTTGGTGTTGCGGTACGGTTCAACAATTTCATTGCTTTCATTGCTATATCCGAATACAGTAACGCTAATATCAGGATTGCGTTCTTCAAATGTCTTAATACTTGTTAATGCTAACGGGAACTTTAAATTTGTAAAATCAATTTCAATCCCGTTTTGCAAATTAATAATATCAGCGCTAATGTTTGCAATATTGTATATTATATTATGATGAAGTAATCAAATGGCTTTCTATAACGTTGTTTAGTTCATTATCTTTACTTATCATCAAAAATCCGTATTTTTCCTTCCAACATTCTCTAAAAATTTGTTGAAACATTTCAAAGTTCATATCGCTGGCAACGTGATCATCATATACATGTTTCATATTTGTCGAATCTTGTTTAAACATAATAATTACATTAGCATTATCTCTTATCAAATGTTTTGGAATCCGCGTGTAAGTTTGACACAATTAAAATGAATCTACGTTCTTATGACGACCCATACAAAAATATGCACGTATGTTGTTTTGCTTTTCACATGCAACATCATCAAAAATCATAATTGAATTGCTTTTAGCTTCACTAGGAGGAACAACGTACTCGTTATCTGCGAATGTGTAGTATCCCATTCCTTTAATTGGCGAAATTAATTTCTTTAGGTATTCATATTTAGGTTAATATAAAGATTTTGAGTACAAGTAAATATTTTCAAACTTGAGACCATTAGGACTTTCCAGCAAACTAATCATTATGTTAGTTTTTCCACAATTTGAAGGACCAACTATTAATGCTCGAATAGAATTTGGTAACAAGGAACTATGTCTTATTTTTTTACTGTCATTTGAACAAATATCAGCATTACGAACTAATATATTTTTATGTTGTTTTACGAAGCGCATTTAAATAACTACTTGTGAAATTTGCAAACAATATCTTTTATTGTAGATTAAAGTAATATGGTTGTATTTTATAACAAAAGTTTTAGTCTCAAGCACACTATCGTTGGAGAAGGTTTACTAAATAAAGCAATAAATTCTCTGCGTTTTGAATTACATCTTCCTGGATATCACTACTGTGGACCTGGCACAAGATTACAAAAGCGTTTAGATAGAGGAGATAAAAGAATTAACTTATTGGATGCTGCTTGCAAAAATCACGATATTGCTTATTCGAAAAATAAAGACTTAAACAGCAGACATCAAGCTGACAAAATTCTTGAAAATAAAGTTTGGGAAAGAGTTCTTTCAAAAGATAGTGATCTTACAGAAAAAACATTTGCATATATAGTCCCCAACGCAATGAAAGCAAAAGCTAAACTTGGTATGGGTGTTGAAGCAAAGAAAAGGAATACAGTGAAAAGACCATCACCACGAATTCGTATAAATGACAAAAAACTGTTTCATAAAACAATTAAATCAGCAACAAAGATATTGAAGAAGGAAAAAACACAAGATATGAATTCAGCCATTAAGATTGCTCGTAAAGCTATCAGTAAATCTCTTAAGGGGAAAAAAGCTCGTGTTGTAATACCACGCATTATAAATGTCCCAAAAATTGGTGGTTTTTTGCCCATAATACCAATTCTAACTGCTCTAGGTGCACTTGGTAGTCTAGCAACTGGAGGTGCCGCTATAGCTAAAGCTGTAAATGCAACAAAGAATGCAAAAAAACAACTTGAGGAAGCCACTAGACACAACAAAGCAATGGAGTCAATTGCGGTGGGAGATGGACTATACCTTAAACCATATAAAATCATTTTTAGCGGTTTAACGGTTGTATGAGCTGCACCGTTGTCTGTGTTTAATATCAGATGTATCAAGTGCAGATATAATGGACCATTTAAAACAATAAATAAAAATTAAAAAAAACAGGATACGGAGGCATGCTTATGCATGCAGATACGTCACAAAATTTTGTAGCAAAAGAAACTGCTACGTGGACAAAACATTGTGGCATCTTATAAGCTACAAAATTTTCGGAGACTTCAACGTCACCATTTGAAGGAATATTTAAGAAAAGCCAGACAGGAAGAGTTCGAGAAACATCTTGGAGGAGATGAGGAACTTTTGTTAGAGCTGTCATCGCAGCCAACATCTGAACCTGAATACGATGATATCCTAACAGGCGATGATAATCATTTTTTAGCGGTGTCTTCGCAGCCAACCACAACAGACCATCGAAGAGAGCTAGCAATCAAACCTCAAATAGAAATATTGAGTGTTGAAATACTACCAAAAATAGATATACCTCTTTTTCTTGCGATGTATGGAGACGATCAATTGTTGTCAGAGGCGGCGGATGTAGTAGAGGCAAATTTAAATTGAGATATAAATAAAAATATATGCATAATTTGATAAATATTAAATATTAATAAAAATTAAAACAATGCATATGTTTAAACAATGGTTCATTCATTCATTCAAATGGTCAAGGGAATATTTGGGCACATAGAATAAACGATTATTATTTGTTTGTATGTATATGCGTAAATGAAATAAATTTGTAGATATTTATGAACGCATGAATATGTACATCTTATCACATTTCATAGTGACCCACTTGCGCAAAATCTAGGAAAGCAAGAAAGCGGACTGTCATACAGACTCACCAATCGTCACACACAGCCTGTCTGACAGGCAGACATTCCAACCGCCACTCAGAGCACAAAAAACACACACACTTAAACATAGCATAAATATTCATATTCTACAAAATACAGAAATCGCACCACCATCCAGATCCCCAAATAAAATCCATCGATGATCGTCATGTATAAAATAAACAAAATATCAATTTCAATATTTATGGAATAGTAAATTTTTTTTTCACAACGTCTTCAAGATCAGAATAATCAATTTATTCCCCCAGACTCAAGCATTGCAAACAAAAAAGAAACAACTGAATTGCTGGACAATATGTCTTAAGTAAACACACACCAAAATTAAAAACAAACAAAAAATAAAAGAAGAAATCTCACTCCAGCAAGAAGAAACGAACCACAAACATTAAGGCCATCCATATATAACTACAACACTTTTGAAATAGTGTAATTCCTAAAAAAATGTTCTAATGTTCCTAAAAATTTCTTATTTTCTATTAGGCTATAGCACACATAGACAGACAGAATTCCTACGCTCACATATGGACAGACTCAAATTCCCACGCTCACATACGGACGAACATGTATTCTCAAGGTCACATATGGACAGACACAAATTCCCATGCTCACATACGGACGGTCATGTATTCTCAAGGTCACATATGGACAGACACAAATTCCTACGCCTACCCCAACATTATAAAAAAAAAACAACAACAATGTGAACACCCTATTTAACCGTGGGAAAATACACACACACACACATTAAAGTATCAAATTACTAAAAAAACCAATTAGCATAAATTTGGCAATTAAAATTTCAAAATTCTCGCACATACATTATCCTACTACTCTTTTTGATTATATTTTTGTCAAATATTGGTGTATCTAAAACGTCTATTATTGAACTCATTTTGTTTTCAGTTTAAAGTTCAGTGACTTGAGAAAACTCTTGTTTGCTGCTGTAAGCGATTTTTGACGAACAGATCTTTTCAATAGTTGCTTAGGTTGTAATGTTTGAGGATTAGATGTTGCTGTAGTATTCTCCGATATACTCGTGTTGCATATTATCATTATTTAGTTGTACTTAAATGTATTCGTATTGTAATTTCCTCTCCTCTGAAATTAATTAAGTCGCCGTTTTGATCAACCACGCGAAGAGCTAGTGAACTTATCTCTCTGGAGTTTACTGGCAAATAAATGAGATTTTTGGGAATCTCAACTATTTTATATCCAGCCGGTACATTAATCGGAAATTCATGTAGTGTATGAGCTTTAGAATGATTCATATAAGTATTAACCACAATACTGCTTCCAATCCTCAAGAGATTCACCTTAAAGATATTCACTGGAAGATCAGAGTAATGTTCTTTGTTTGGCGTTAATATTCTGCTATTGAATGCTAAAAGTCTACCTATTGTATTTTCTTTATTAAAATATATTGGTTCTTTAGAGCTGCTGACTTTAACTTGCATTGTATTGTTATTAGCTTCAATCAAAATTTTGTTTTCTGGCCTATATCGTTTGTATTGTTCTTCTATATAGTCAACTATATCATTTAATTCATAAGATCCGATCGGTATTTCAATTACAAGTTCACCGATATGAAATATATTGTTGTAGACATCCACATTTGGGATACTGTTGTATGAATGAAAATCAGTTAGAGCACATTCATAGGTTCCGTTTAAATCAATAGGAGGAAAATAATTAGCAGATAGCTCTGATGAATTGGAGCTTAGAGTCATTGTGACTGTTTGATTGTAAATAAATGAGGTTAAACACAAAATATGATTTATAAGAATCACTTTCGTATTTATTGTTTATTTACTTATTTTAAACTAAATTAAATATTGATGCCACTGTTGTTGTTGTTGTTGTTTATTTATTGTATTCTTCCATTTACAATATCTCATCTTTGCTTATCCAAGAATTGTGCTCATTACCAAAGCCCAGCCACTTAACAAACACCTTCTGTCCTTTAGTTTTGAGAACCTTTTCAACTAGGTATGTATTTGGATATCTGGTTTTTGAAAGTTCTTCTTCATAGAATCCACCTTTAATAGGATTTCCGCGATAGTCTTCTAATGTATATGTTGTAGGATATGTGTTTTGTACTCTTTTAATTGTAAAGATTTCTGTTGTCCAATTCGGAGTATAACCTTTTTCAAAAATGTTTTTATATTTGCTTATGCGTACATGATCTCCTGCATTAAATTTTGACATTTTATACACCTTTAAATGACTGTATACTGTTTTTAAAAGCTGTTTTTCATTTGTTGAATTTACTTTAATCGGTGACATTTTAATGGTGCGATGAATTTTTCTATTGTATGCATCAAGTAAATCTCTATACATATCAATCCAATTATATGAACCATTTAAGCTAAATTCTTTCCACATCATTCCTTTTAATGTTCTATTGAATCGTTCTACTATTGAGGCTTTCATAGTGCTATATGTTGAGTAGTGATTAATATTGTATTTATTCATCAACTGATGGAAATGTTTATTGAAAAATTCTTTACCATTGTCTGTTTGCAAGTTTTTCGGTATTCGTCCCAATTTGAAAATATTCTCCATTGCCTGGGTTGTTTCAAATGCATTCTTTCTTCTCAAAGGTACTGCCCAAGCAAATTTTGAGAATGTATCAATTACAGTTAGCAAAAATCGATAATTTCTATTGTCTAAGGAATAATTTCCTATTTCAACTAAATCAGCTTGCCACAGATCATCTATTCCTTTCATCACAACTCTACGACGTACAAAACGTTTTCGAGCTTGCTTATGCAACTCATTTACAATATTTCTTTTTGAAGACATGTTATTTTTCCAGTCGCTGTTTTAAGTGTGTTGTGATCTACTTGGTGCACTTTCAGCTATTGATACGAACATGTAATTTTCTATTCTATATATTTTTTCTCGTAACTCTTCAATTTCCATATCAAAAAGTGATTTATTATCATCCATTTTCTTATTGATATCCTGCAAGTGAGCATTAAGATTTTCTAACTGGAAAGCTACTTCTTGTTGCTGTTTTTTTAGTTCAGTTTGCAGAAACAATTTACTGATAACATCGTTTTCCTCCAGAGCGTTTGCAACATTTTTGATTATCTTGTATTGGACATCAATGTTTTTGTTCGTATCCATAAAGAAGCCCAACAACTTAGGTGCATTTTTGGTTGAAATTACTTCACTTCTATCATTAATATAATGCCCAAATTTATCAACGGACATGTTTTATAAAAAAATCTATATATGTATATAGTTTATACAATTATATTAGTTTCACGTAGTTCTTCAATAATTCAGACAATTTTGTTGTTGTGATTAGTATGGCCTGCAGAATGTGATGCAAGCAGTAGTCTAAGTCGATCTACCAACTCGTTTGGATCATCTCAGTATATATATAGTTTGGATTATGAGGGTTAAACTGCATCAAACCCCTTCCTAAATAATTAGTTTTTGTTACATCTGGTGAGCTTTTATGATTTTCTCCTTTGAAAAGTTTTCCAATAATATGTTTGTACTTATGAGCTTTGCTCCCTTTGATTTGACCATCAGACTTATAGTCTCTCCTGTGAGCATTGGTAGTAAGTAATATTTTTTTATAGATTTCAAGCTCAAATTCGAAATAGTCTTTTGGTGTTTTATGAAACATTAAAGAAAACAGTCCTGGCGTGAGAGCCCATATTTGTCCACCAACCTGTATCTTATCTTTATTTAACTCGATGGTGCTATTACCAAATCTCCATTGATTATTATTGTCTTTATGTGGACCATAGTTAGTATCTAGTTCGTTTCTCGATTGTAATAGTGATAAGTCAGGATAACTTTCTTCATTCGAATTTTGTGAGTAAAAGTCATCTTCATCATAATTACTGCTACTTTTACTATTCGATTGTTTAAACATTGATTCTTCAATTAGTTTCTTGGGCGTACTCGTTTCCAATTTTATTGTTGAATTCTGAGGATGAAAACTTTCATTGTCATCAATTCCAGTTTCCTTATCACTCGGTTCTTTTTTAACCGGTCTACCAACGTATTTAGAGCTATTGATAAATTCTTTTAAAGGTTCTGTGATAGGCTTGAATGTATCTCTTAATTATTCATGTGCATTTATTTCACCAGTTTTTATAGTTCGAAGCTTTTTCTTCAAGATATTTCTTGTAGTCACCAAGTCTTTAAGAATTTGTTCATTCATTTTAGTTATCAGGTCAGTTCAATAGGAAGCAGATCAGTTTATTAGATCAGGTTAACAGATCAGGTATCAGATCAGCTTATAAGGTATCAGATCAGCTTATCAGGTCAGTTTAACAGGTATCAGATCAGTTTATCAGGTATCAGATCAGTTTATCAGGTATCAGATCAGCTTATCAGGTCAGTTTAACAGGTGTCAGATCAGCTTATCTGATCAGTTACAATAATCACATATATAAAGTTTGAAGTCAGATTAAATACTATAGGGTGCATTAGATGAACAGCAAATTATATTATGATGAAGTAATCAAATGACTTTCTATAACGACCGTTGTTCAGTTCATTATCTTTACTTATCATCAAAAATCCGTATTTTTCCTTCCAACATTCTCTACAAATTTGTTGAAACATTTCAAAGTTCATATCGCTGGCAACGTGATCATCATATACATGTTTCATATTTATCGAATCTTGTTTAAACATAATAATTACATTAGCATTATCTCTTATCAAATGTTTTGGAATCCGCATGTAGGTTCGACACAAGTAAAATGAATCTACGTTCTTGTGATACAAAAATATGCACGTATATTGTTTTGCTTTTCACATGCAACATAATCAAAAATCATAATTGAATTGCTTTTAGCTTCACTAGGAGGAACAACGTACTCGTTATCTGCGAATGTGTAGTATCCCATTCCTTTAATTGGCGAAATTAATTTCTTTAGGTATTCATATTTAGGTTAATATAAAGATTTTGAGTACAAGTAAATATTTTCAAACTTGAGACCATTAGGACTTTCCAGCAAACTAATCATTATGTTAGTTTTTCCACAATTTGAAGGACCAACTATTAATGCTCGAATAGAATTTGGTAACAAGGAACTATGTCTTATTTTTTTACTGTCATTTGAACAAATATCAGCATTACGAACTAATATATTTTTATGTTGTTTTACGAAGCGCATTTAAATAACTACTTGTGAAATTTGCAAACAATATCTTTTATTGTAGATTAAAGTAATATGGTTGTTGTTTGTGTGCGAGCATAAAAGTTATGAAATAAAATAAGAACACATTAATTTGATTATAATTTGTGATAAAAATATCCTTTATTATTATGATTAATTTTACCTTTTGAAAAATAGGATAAACGAACTAATCTTGTAAGAGTTCACAAAACAAGTGCCGTAACCAATAAAGAAAAATGAGGATGGCGAAGACAATGCTTAACCTATCCATTAGCGGTTTACTCGTTGGAATCCAAGAAAATATTCCAGACAAACAATGTTGATAACAAAGGAATAATATTTGGATCCCAACAGAGAATTCCAATAAATTATACAAATAAAAACTACTTGATTAATTATCTAAACAAATGTATCAAACTTTAAGTTCAGCTTAAACAGTTGTACTATATAACAAAAGCTTTAGTCTCAAGCACACTGTCGTTGGAGAAGGTTTACTAAATAAAGCAATAAATTCTCTGCCTTTTGAATTACATCTTCCTGGATATCAGTACTGTGGACCTGGCACAAGATTACAAAAGCGTTTAGATAGAGGAGATAAAGGAATTAACTTATTGGATGCTGCTTGCAAAAATCACGATATTGCTTATTCGAAAAATAAAGACTTAAACAGCAGACATCAAGCTGACAAAATTCTTGAAAATAAAGCTTGGGAAAGAGTTCTTTCAAAAGATAGTGATCTTGCAGAAAAAAAATTTTCATATATAGTCACCAACGCAATGAAAGCAAAAACTAAACTTGGTATGGGTGTTGAAGCAAAGAAAAGGAATACAGTGAAAAGACCATCACCACGAATTCGTATAAATGACAAAAAACTGTTTCATAAAACAATTAAATCAGCAACAAAGATATTGAAGAAGGAAAAACCACAAGATATGAATTCAGCCATTAAGATTGCTCGTAAAGGTATCAGTAAATCTCTTAAGGGGAAAAAAGCTCGTGTTGTAATACCACGCATTATAAATGTTTCAAAAATTGGTGTTTTTTTCCCCATAATACCGATTCTAACTGCTCTAGGTGCACTTGGTAGTCTAGCAACTGGCCGCTATAGCTAAAGCTGTAACATTCAACAAAGAATGCAAAACACAAAAAAGCAATGGAGTCAATTGCGGTGGGAGATGGACTATACCTTAAACCATATAAAAACGGTTATGGACTTGTTTGTAAAGATCAATCAAAAACCTTTTAGACATGCTACCCAACAGACCATTATCAGAATTTGATCTGAGAAAATTTTCAAAATATATTCCACACTTCAGAGGAGTTTTTATGTTGGATTCGCTACCAAAACGACCAAAGACTGTAGAGTGTGGAATAATCAATTTGGATTTATCAACAGGCCCAGGTACTTATGGGTAGCATACTATAAAAACAAGAATGAAAAACAATATTTCGACAGCTTTGGAAGTTTACAACCTCCTCTAGAATTAATCAAATATTTAGGTAGAAATATTGAATAAAACTACAACCAATATTAAAACTTTAATACATATAATTGTGGCCACTTATGTTTGAAATTTCTTTATGAGATAACCAAAGATATTAAATAAAACACAATCATATATATTTATATATTTAAAAACATTTTATTTTTTATTATTATTATATTTTTTTTTCTTGTTAATTACAAAATATATGCACATAACATTTTTTTTTTTACTGCCAAACGGGGTACTGGGAGTTTGGTATCAAAAACTCATTCATTCACTGTCCAGGATAAGGTTTCGCTCTCCTTTTCTTTGTAGTCGATATTTATCACTTGAAAGACCATCTAAATCGACATCTGTTAAAATATTATATCGGTTGGGGAGAAACATGATATGGTTTTCCAGTTCAAGTTGAACTGTTTCCCCATACTTTGTTGTTACTCGCTTTGCACGTACGATAGTGTATTTGGATGATTCATCTAAATCCTTTATAAGGATTATGGATTTTGTATTACAGGAATTGAATTTGCTTATTAAACTCATTGCGCTATAAATGTTTCTCAACTTATAAATTTGAACTTAAATTTCCAAATAATCTCGATATAAGCTTTCTAGACTTTAAGAAGTCTAACTGAAAATTATTAAGCAATGATATTAGAGTTGTGTGTGTGTATGTGGAATGAATAATAAAATCTGGTGTTAGAAGAAGATAGATAGATACGTATATACATTTTTGAGTCCTTTACTCTAAAATTTTAATTTGTTTTTGGAGTGGAACGCAGATTTAGTTTTATAAATAATATAAAATTTCTCTTACAACTTGTTCGTTGAAAACAATTATTAGTAGAGAACTAACATTCAAAAAGATCGGAAGTAAATTTTGGTAATAGTATAAAATATTCCATAAAAATCATGAGTGACATTAGAAACAAGCTCGCACAATTCTTAGTTGATTTTGAGGGATGTCAACTATACGAACACATAGAAATGGAGAAAATGTTCCTGGATATGTTGAATGAGAATGATGATTTTGGTATAGTGGAAGATGAGGACAAGGACGATGGTCACTTTAAGTCTTGTCCATGGAGCCATCCAGATTGTGAGGAAGGGCCAGATACCTGTCGGTGCTCCGTATTTTACTTAAGAAAAATGATGATAAATCACTTAATTAATTCGTATTATGTAATATTTCGATGAAACTAAATAATAAATCACAAAACAAAATAAAACAAATTCTGAATGTTTTTCATTTTAAATATATTTGTACAATTTTGGTTTATTTCTCTTAACAATACAACAAATTTTTTCACTTATTAATATATTTCACTAATTAAATATATATAAAAATTATTACTTAAAAGTAGGGATACAACTATTGCATTGCTTCTTCCTCTTCTAGTCTTGAAATTTCCCACAGTAGCATGTCAAGTTCATAATCGGGATTAGTTTCCTCGATTCGAAAATGATACCATGCATATGTACTTATCTTATCACTTTTTATTTTTCTTTTATCGTCTGCATAATTTAAGACTACTCTATTTATTTCATTTGTATAAATTTGATGAACTTTTGATTTAAATATTAACATGTCATCATATACAGTAGACTTATTAAATAAACAGTTTCTATAAGAAGTTGTGTCGTATTTATCAAGAATGCATTTCTTTACCCCTTTCGATTTTTTAATATCATTTTCATACTGCACACTAAAGGAATACATCTTTGATCTCAATCCTACAAACTCCTTCATTATTTTTCCACAATTCTCATACCCATCTGATAAGTGATATATACAGAGTACAGGGACATACTTATGCATGCCTCTACGATACAAAATGTTTACGGGAATGAAACTGCTACTTAGACAATTGATATGTAAACAAACATTTTAATAACTGATATATACAGAGTACAGGGAGATGCTAATGCATGCCTCTACAATACAAAATGTTTACGGGAATGAAACTGCTACGTAGACAATATATATGTTAGCAAACATTTTTTGCCAGTAAACTCCAGAGAGATAAGTTCACTAGCTCTTCGCGTGGTTGATCAAAACGGCGACTTAATTAATTTCAGAGGAGAGGAAATTACATTACGAATACATTTAAGGACAACTAAAAAATGATAATATACAACACGAGTATATCGAAGAATACTACAGCAACATCTAATTCTCAAACGTTACAACCTAAGCAACAATTGAAAAGATCTGTTCGTCAAAAATCGCTTACAGCAGCAAAGAAGAGTTTTCTCAAGTCACTGAACTTTAAACTGAAAACAAAATGAGTTCAATAATAGACGTTTTAGATAAACCAATATCTGACGAAAATATTATCAAAAAGGATTATCACACATACATACCATACCTTCAGTCTTTTAACAACAACGATGAAATAAGAATTTCAATACAAAACCAAGATCTATATGTGTTACCCAGTGAAAGCTATATATATGTGGAAGGACTTGTTGTAGACGAAAAAACATAGAAATCTACACCCAACTTTCAGTTGAAAAATAATTTTGTTGCATATCTCTTTGATGAAATCCGCTATGAACTGAATGGTATTGAAATTGATCATACAAGATATTTAGGAGCCACCAGTACCATAAAAAATTTGGTTTCTTTATCACCTACGGAAAGCGTTGTGTTGCAAAATGCTGGATGGAATAAACTTGATGAAATAAATCTTCAAAATGGAAATTTTAATTTCTATGTACCACTCAAACTTCTTTTAGGATTCGCTGAAGACTATAATAAAGTTTTATTAAATGGTAAACATGAGTTGATACTCTTGCGTAATAAGAACGATGAGGATCTTGTACACTCGAATGTTTCCACTGAGAAAGCAAAACTTACAATTTCACTAATATCATGGAGAATTCCACATGTTCAATTATCTGATCATAGTAAATTGAATATGATCAAAATACTTAATAATGGTGCTGCTATGCCAATGACATTCCGTAGTTGGCATTGTCATATGAATCCACACCTTAATACGGGGACCAATGACGTATGGAATGTGAAACTGGCCGCTAATAAAGAACGCCCTCGTTTTGTGTTGATTGCCTTTCAACAAGAAAACAAGTCTGTTCATTGTGATCTTACTAACTTAAAAGTACATTTAAACTCAACCTCTTACCCATATGACGATCTTAATATAAAATTCAAAAATGAGCGCTATGCGATTCTATATGATATTATCTAAGATTCCAACAAAGCTACTACATGAAACAACCCCAACCTCTTCTAACAGGTCAAGAGTTTAAAAATAAGGCTCCAATTATTGTAGTTGATGTCAGTCACCAAAACGAAACGCTCAATACCTGACCAATCGACATAAAAATTGAATTTGAAACACCAAAAAATATTCCATCAAAAACATCAGATTACTGCGTTCTTATTCATGACCGCGTAATAGAATACATACTAATAAAAGGTCAAGTCCGGAAGATCTTGTAAAGTAAATAACATGGATGGTGATATTGTTTTTGTAGACTTGCAAGGTTTCAAAGATAATTCAAATGACTTCATAACAAAAGAACTAGCTGTAGTTTTCAGCAACAACGAATACCTCAATTTCATCATAAAACCTCCTTTTGATTTCGCATGTTTATCAGCCAAAAAACAGAGAGAAGCAGTTTGGTTAAATAAAAACTATCATCATATTAACTGGAATGATGGATCAGTCTCATTTCAAAGCGTTCGCAAGTTTTTTAAATGCAATATAAGAAATTCACAAATATATGATAAGGGGGAAGAGAAGAAAAAATGGCTGGAAAAAATTATTCATCAAACAGTTTATAACATTGAAGACATTGGCTGCATTAATTTTAAACAAATGGAAACTAAGCATTCAATATATCTCTATTGTAGCTATCACGACTATAGTGTTTGTGCCTTAAGGAATGCAATTTTACTTAAAAATGAAAATGTTAACAAACTTTTAAATAAATGCTTATAAAAATTAAAATAAATGTCTTTTTATTTCAAATAAAAACCTACATACATATTTTTTTTTTCAGAGAACACACAAACAAACATACACAATGGTTCATTCATTCATTCAAATGGTCAAGGGAATATTTGGTCACATAGAATAAACGATTATTATTTGTTTGTATGTATATGCGTAAATGAAATAAATTTGTAGATATTTATGTACGCATGAATATGTACATCTTTTCACATTTCATAGTGACCCACTTGCGCAAAATCCAGGAAAGCAAGAAAGCGGACTGTCATACAGACTCACACACAGCCTGTCTGACAGGCAGACATTCCAACCGCCACTCAGAGCACAAAAAACACACACACTTAAACATAGCATAAATATTCGTATTCTACAAAATACAGAAATCGCACCACCATCCAGATCCCCAAATAAAATCCATGGATGATCGTCATGTATAAAATAAACAAAATATAAATTTCAATATTTAAGGAATAGTAAATTTTTTTTTCACAACGTCTTCAAGATCATAATAATCAAATTATTCCCCCAGACTCAAGCATTGTAAACAAAAATGTAATAATTGAATTGCTCATCAATATATAACTACAACACTTTTGAAATAGTATAATTCCTAAATATGCTTTTAAGTTTTATTATTTATCAGACGCTCACATATGGACGGACAGAAGTACCCACGCTCACATATGAACGCACAAAAATTTCCCCGCTCACATATCGACGGACATGTATTCTCAAGAACACATATGGACAGACACAAATTCCCACGCTCACATACGGACGGACACACACATACACAAACACAAATACGGACGGACACACACACACACATACGGACGGACATGTATTTTCAAGGTCACATATGGACAGACATAAATTCCCACGCTCACATACGGACAGGCACACACACACACACACACACACATACGCACATTCAACGTAGCAAACTAATCAAACAACCTAAAATGCCGATACCTAAATGTAGGGCGGCGGCATGAGCAGCTTTTTGTATGGAAAATTTGATTCTGAACCATCTTAAACATTACTTAAGACTTAAGATTCATAGGAAAATTGTTCGAAATTTGTTTAAATCTCAGAAAGACATTATGATAAATATTCCAAGGCACAAAGGAAAGTCAACATCAGTTTTATTCAATTAACACAGCAGAGCAGAACAGCTGTTTTCGAAAGTCGCAACACTTTCATCATCAGTGCTCATGTGTATTCTGTTTGTCACCACTTTTTAGGCGGCTTAGTTGAATGTGATAACAGTTCCTATTTACACAAATTTTATTATGAAAAGGAATCTTAGAACTATACCAACATAATGTTAACACGTTTTTATTTTAATACCCGTGTTACCGATTGATTATTTTCTTCATGTCCCATTTTTCTGAATTTTTTGTTCCATCATACCTAAGTCAAACTTTTTTGGCTTGAATTTTATACTTAAGTACATGTGAACGTTTTTCCGATTTTTTCATTGGTAGCTCAAGCCTTAGCTTAAATTTGTATGTGGTAATTATTTTAACGAACACTTGTATTGCTATATTAAATCGAATTAAGATTCATAGGCTAATTGTTCGAAATTTGTTTAAATCTCAGAAAGACGTGATGATAAATATTCCAAGGCACAAAGGAAAGTCAACATCAGTTTTATTCAACTAACACAGCAGAGCAGAACAGCTGTTTTCGAAAGTCGCAACACTTTCATCATCAGTGCTCATGTGTATTCTGTTTGTCACCACTTTTTAGGCGGCTTAGTTGAATGTGATAACAGTTCCTATTTACACAAATTTTATTATGAAAAGGAATCCGAGAACTGTATCAACATAATGTTAACACGTTTTTATTTTAATACCGTGTTACCGTTTGATTATTTTCTTCATGTCCCATTTTTCTGAATTTTTCGTTCCATCATACCTAAGTCAAACTTTTTTGGCTTGAATTTTATACTTAAGTACATGTGAACGTTTTTCCGATTTTTTCATTGGTAGCTCAAGCCTTAGCTTAAATTTGTATGTGGTAATTATTTTAACGAACATTTGTATTGCTATATTAAATCGAATTAAGATTCATAGACTAATTGTTCGAAATTTGTTTAAATCTCAGAAAGACATTATGATAAATATTCCAAGGCACAAAGGAAAGTCAACATCAGTTTTATTCAACTAATACAGCAGAGCAGTACAGCTGTTTTCGAAAGTCGCAACACTTTCATTATCAGTGCTCATATGTGTTGTGTTTGTCAGCACTTTTTAGGCGGCTTAGTTAAATGTGATAACAGTTCCTATTTACACAAATTTTGTTATGAAAAGGAATCCCAGAACTGTATCAACCTGATGTTAACACATTTTTGTTTTAATACCCATGTTATCGTTTGATTATATTCTTCATGTCCCATTTTTCTGAATTTTTTGTTCCATCATACCTAAGTCAAACTTTTTTGGCTTGAATTTTATACTTAAGTACATGTGAACGTCTTTCCGATTTTTTCATTGGTAGCTCAAGCCTTAGCTTAAATTTGTATGTGGTAATTATTTTAACGAACACTTGTATTGCTATATTAAACCGAATTAAGATTCATAGGCTAATTGTTCGAAATTTGCTTAAATCTCAGAAAGACATTATGATAAATATTCCAAGGCACAAAGGAAAGTCAACATCAGTTTTATTCAACTAACACAGCAGAGCAGAACAGCTGTTTTCGAAAGTCGCAACACTTTCATCATCAGTGCTCATGTGTATTCTGTTGGTCACCACTTTTTAGGCGGCTGAGTTGAATGTGATAACAGTTCCTATTTACCCAAATTTCATTATGAAAAGGAATCCGAGAACTGTATTAACATAATGTTAACACATTTTTGTTTTAATACCCGTGTTACCGTTTGATTATTTTCTTCATGTCCCATTTTTCTAAATTTTTTGTTCCATCATACATAAGTAAAACTTTTTTGGTTTGAGTTTTATTCTTAAGTACATGTGAACGTTTTTCCGATTTTTTCATTGGTAGCTCAAGCCTTAGCTTAAATTTGTATGTGGTAATTATTTTAACGAACACTTGTATTGCTATATTAAATCGAATTAAGATTCATAGGCTAATTGTTCGAAATTTGCTTAAATCTCAGAAAGACATTATGATAAATATTCCAAGGCACAAAGGAAAGTCAACATCAGTTTTATTCAACTAACACAGCAGAGCAGAACAGCTGTTTTCGAAAGTCGCAACACTTTCATCATCAGTGCTCATGTGTATTCTGTTGGTCACCATTTTTTAGGCGGCTTAGTTGAATGTGATAACAGTTCCTATTTACACAAATTTTATTATGAAAAGGAATCCCAGAACTGTATCAACCTGATGTTAACACGTTTTTTTTAATACTCGTGTTACCGTTTGATTATTTTCTTCATGTCCCATTTTTCTGAATTTTTTGTTCCATCATACCTAAGTAAAACTTTTTTGGTTTGAATTTTATACTTAAGTACATGTGAACGTTTTTCCGATTTTTTCATTGGTAGCTCAAGCCTTAGCTTAAATTTGTATGTAGTAATTCTTTTAACGAACACTTGTATTGCTATATTAAATCGAATTAAGATTCATAGGCTAATTGTTCGAAATTTGTTTAAATCTTAGAAAGACGTGATGATAAATATTCCAAGGCACAAAGGAAAGTCAACATCAGTTTTATTCAACTAACACAGCAGAGCAGAACAGCTGTTTTCGAAAGTCGCAACACTTTCATCATCAGTGCTCATGTGTATTCTGTTTGTCACCACTTTTTAGGCGGCTTAGTTGAATGTGATAACAGTTCCTATTTACACAAATTTTATTATGAAAAGGAATCCGAGAACTGTATCAACATAATGTTAACACGTTTTTATTTTAATACCCGTGTTACCGTTTGATTATTTTCTTCATGTCCCATTTTTCTGAATTTTTCGTTCCATCATGCCTAAGTCAAACTTTTTTGGCTTGAATTTTATACTTAAGTACATGTGAACGTTTTTCCGATTTTCTCATTGGTAGCTCAAGCCTTAGCTTAAATTTGTATGTGGTAATTATTTTAACGAACATTTGTATTGCTATATTAAATCGAATTAAGATTCATAGACTAATTGTTCGAAATTTGTTTAAATCTCAGAAAGACATTATGATAAATATTCCAAGGCACAAAGGAAAGTCAACATCAGTTTTATTCAACTAATACAGCAGAGCAGTACAGCTGTTTTCGAAAGTCGCAACACTTTCATTATCAGTGCTCATATGTGTTGTGTTTGTCAGCACTTTTTAGGCGGCTTAGTTGAATGTGATAACAGTTCCTATTTACACAAATTTTGTTATGAAAAGGAATCCCAGAACTGTATCAACCTGATGTTAACACATTTTTGTTTTAATACCCATGTTATCGTTTGATTACATTCTTCATGTCCTATTTTTCTGAATTTTTTGTTCCATCATACCTAAGTCAAACTTTTTTGGCTTGAATTTTATACTTAAGTACATGTGAACGTCTTTCCGATTTTTTCATTGGTAGCTCAAGTCTTAGCTTAAATTTGTATGTGGTAATTATTTTAACGAACACTTGTATTGCTATATTAAATCGAATTAAGATTCATAGGCTAATTGTTCGAAATATTCCAAGGCACAAAGGAAAGTCAACATCAGTTTTATTCAACTAACACAGCAGAGCAGTACAGCTGTTTTCGAAAGTCGCAACACTTTCATCATCAGTGCTCATGTGTATTCTGTTTGTCACCACTTTTTAGGCGGCTTAGTTGAATGTGATAACAGTTCCTATTTACACAAATTTTATTATGAAAAGGAATCCCAGAACTGTATCAACCTGATGTTAAAACGTTTTTGTTTTAATACCCATGTTACCGTTTGATTGTTTTCTTCATGTCCCATTTTTCTGAATTTTTTGTTCCATCATACCTAAGTCAAACTTTTTTGGCTTGAATTTTATACTTAAGTACATGTGAACGTTTTTCCGATTTTTTCATTGGTAGCTGAAGCCTTAATTTAAATTTGTATGTGGTAATTATTTTAAGGAACATTTGTATTGCTATATTAAATCGAATTAAGATTCATAGACTAATTGTTCGAAATTTGTTGAAATCTCAGCAAGACATGATGATAAATATTCAAAGGCATAAAAGAAAGTCAACATCAGATTTATTCAACTAACACAGCAGAGCAGTACAGCTGGTTTTGAAAGTCGCAACACTTTCATCATCAGTGCCCATGTGTATTGTGTTTCTCACCACTTTTTAGGCGGCTTAGTTGAATGTGATAACAGTTCCTATTTACCCAAATTTCATTATGAAAAGGAATCCGAGAACTGTATTAACATAATGTTAACACATTTTTGTTTTAATACCCGTGTTACCGTTTGATTATTTTCTTCATGTCCCATTTTTCTAAATTTTTTGTTCCATCATACATAAGTAAAACTTTTTTGGTTTGAGTTTTATACTTAAGTACATGTGAACGTTTTTCCAATTTTTTCATTGGTAGCTCAAGCCTTAGCTAAAATTTGTATGTGGTAATTCTTTTAATGAACATTTGTATTGCTATATTCAATCGAATTAATATTCATAAGCTAATTGTTCGAAATTTGTTTAAATCTCAGAAAGACATTATGATAAATATTCCAAGGCACAAAGGAAAGTCAACATCAGTTTTATTCAACTGACACAGCAGAGCCGTACAGCTGTTTTCGAAAGTCGCAACACTTTCATTATTAGTGCTCATGTGTATTGTGTTTGTCACCACTTTTTAGGCGGTTTAGTTGAATGTGATAACAGTTCCTATTTACACAAATTTTATTATGAAAAGGAATCCCAGAACTGTATCAACCTGATGTTAACACGTTTTTGTTTTAATACCCATGTTACCGTTTGATTATTTTCTTCATGTCCCATTTTTCTGAATTTTTTGTTCCATCATACCCAAGTCAAACTTTTTTGGCTTGAATTTTATACTTAAGTACATGTGAACGTTTTTCCGATTTTTTCATTGGTAGCTCAAGCCTTATTTTAAATTTGTATGTGGTAATTATTTTAACGAACATTTGTATTGCTATATTAAATCGAATTAAGATTCATAGGCTAATTTTTCGAAATTTTTTTTAAATCTCAGAAAGACATTATGATAAATATTCCAAGGCACAAAGGAAAGTCAACATCAGTTTTATTCAACTAATACAGCAGAGTAGTACAGCTGTTTTCGAAAGTCGCAACACTTTCATTATCAAACAAATTTCGAACAATTATTTTGCGTGACACTCATCGGAGTAAGACGTGTTTTTCTGTGCTCTGTATAATCCTTCAATCCTGACTTAAAACTGTTAACAAATAAATTCGAATGTAAATAATTGAATTTTTGTCGTGCGTTTATTTTTGTTTTTGAATTGTGCTAAAAAAAAAAATACATAAAATAAAATATAAAAAACAACGACTTTATGCTATAAAAGTAATTTATTCTAGTCCTCACATTTCATACGTTTTTATATTGACATACATTCATACCAGCATACTCGAATATTTAACATACAAACAATAACACTAACAATTAAATCTTTAAAGTGTCTCTTTTCTGCTTTTGTTTTCTTTGCTGAATAATATACTGCATACATTTTTCTCAACAATAATAACAACAACCAATGATTATATACATATATGTAATTTAAAATTTTAACATTAAACAACAATAATAATCATCTTTTGTGCAAATTACAAAAATAAACGAAAAATCCAACAAAAACCCTTAACCAAGAAGAAAGCAAAAAATTCCGCAAATTCAAAGCAACAACTAACATAATACTTATAATTATTAATCAATAACAACAATAATCAGCAATAAATTCATATACCAGCAAACATAAATTAACTAAAAAAAAAAAAAACTAAAAAATTTGAACTGCTCCTATTTTTATTTTTAACGTTTAAAGTAATATTTATTGATATGGCCTGTTTAGCAAAAAATTGTACCATATCAAGCGAAGATGACAGAATGATTGTCTGTTGGCTTTGCCATGAATGTTGTCATTATAAATGCTGTGGTATCTCTGGGTTAGTAGCAGAAGCTTTATCCAAGATTAATGGACTACATTGGTGTTGTGAAAGCTGCAGGAAAATAGGAGTCGACTATTATCGTTTCTTCCAAAATACGAAATCGAAGTTTCTGGAATTACAGGATGAAGCTTCTAAGTTAAACGAACGTATTTCCGCTTATGGTAAATTGTTTGACGATTTCAAATCGTTAGATAATCTGAAGTCTCCTCCACAAAAAAAACGTCGTAAGTCACCTAGAATGAACAACAAAGAAAAATGTGATGATCCTCCGGCTGTTTCGTGCAAACCTACATCATCTTTAGGAACTGGTTTAAATACATGCCCTTCAATAAACACAGAATTAAATATCGCTAATTCACAGCAAAGTTATGCTGAAGCTGTCACCGAAATTAATCATACTACTATTGATCCGCTACAATCACATTCGGAGGTAGGTGCTTATAGTTCGCTACGAGCAGTACCTCCAAGAAAAACAATTTTCGTTTCTCGTTTGGCAAGCGATACTACTTCGGGTTCAGTTGAATCTTACGTAAAAAGTAAAATTGGCAACCATGCAGCCATCTCAATTCATAAATTCAATTTTTCTCAACCCAGATCTATATCATCTTTCAAAATTACGGTTTCTGTAGATCTTTATGATACTATACTTGATCCGAATTTCTGGCCAAATAATACTCTTGTTCGGGAATATGTGTATAGAAGTAGATCACAAAATATTGAAGTGCTGCCACAACGTCAATCTAACGCTCCAAAAAACTAAATGCAACTACTGATTATATTTCTATTGTTTACCAAAATGTCCGTGGCTTGAGAACTAAACTATCAACTCTATATATGGAAAGCTTCAACATTGATCATCATGTCTTGGTGTTCACAGAAACATGGCTCAATGACAATTTTTTAAATACCGAAATACTTTGTAACAACTTCAATATATTTCGCCGTGATCGTGGTAACAGAAGTACTGGTGGTGGTGTTCTTATTGCAGTTTCTTCTGATTTTTCTTCTGAGGTCGTCATCATTGATTCTTCGCTTGATATAGAATTTATATCTGTAGTAATAAAACTTAATCACAAAAGAGTATATGTTACCTGTTCTTATATTCCACCATCTTCCCCGCAAATTTTATATACTATGCATGCCGAAGCTATAGGATTAATCGCTCGTTCCGCTTTTGCTGGTGACTCTGTCTTTGTTTTTGGTGATTTTAACTTACCTTCCATTGCCTGGGCATATCTGCCTGAAGATAAATATTTTATTCAAACGAAGCAGAATTCGAATCATGCCGAATTTTTCAACATCTTATATGACCTTAACCTATACCAAATAAATGGAATTTTCAATAACTACAATAGGTTATTAGATTTAATATTCGTCAATGATGTGGCTGAGTGTTTCATTAGGCGCTCATCCCCCATTACAACTCCTGAAGACTGTTACCATCCCTCAATAGAAGTAGTGGTTTCAATTCTATCAAAATCAGTTAGGCCCTCGTTTTGCAGAAATGAAATTGTCTACTCGTTCAAACATACTAACTACAATATGTTAAATGAGCTGTTCGCTGACACAAATTGGGGCAATATTTTATCGTGCCATACTGATGTCGACCAGATGACTATAGCCTTCTATAATAAGATTTACTCCTTTATAGATTTGTGTGTTCCAAAAATAAAACCTAAGAAAACAACTGGTCCACCCTGGAATAATAAACTTTTGACTCGTGCCAAAAATAAGAAAAATAAGTGCTTTAAAAAATTTAAACAGTCTGGTTCCCCTGCAGACTATCTAAGGTATTCGATTAGCCGCTCTGGATACATTTCGCTTAATAAGACATGCTATGATAACTATATAAACAGAATGAAATATAATTTTAAACGTAATCCAAAGTCATTTTTCAAATTTGTCAATTCCAAGCGAAAAATAACTGGCTTTCCTTCTTGTATGAAGTTTCAACAAATGGAATCCTGTGATGACGCCATTATAAGCAATTTATTTGCCGATTTTTTCTCGACAACTTATTCGGATGCTACCTACGACAATTCGTTTAATTATCCAGTCAGGATAACAGCCAACCAATCAACCTCTATTCAATTTATTGATATATCAACAATCCGCATGGAATTAAAACGCCTTAAATTTTCTTTCAACTTTGGTCCAGATAAAATTCCTAGCAACATTTTGATAAACTGTGCTGACAGTATTGCTGTGCCATTAGCACTTTTATTCAATGCGTCAATAAAATCTGGTCATTTTCCTTATGTATGGAAGAATTCCTTTATAATTCCATTGTTTAAATCAGGAAATAAATCTGATATAGCCAACTATCGTGGTATTGCAAAACTGAGTGTTATTCCCAAACTATTTGAAAAAATTGTCAGCGATCACTTAAGTTATCAAGTATCAAATTTGATATCACCATGTCAGCATGGTTTTCAAAAAAGGTGCTCTACTACAACGAATCTGCTGCACCTTACAACCGAAATATATCGTGGATTTTTTCAACAACAACAAACCGATGTGATCTACACTGATTTTAGCAAAGCCTTCGATAAAGTCAACCATATGCTTCTGAAAGTTAAACTGCATTTGCTTGGCTTTACGGATCTTAGTATAAAATGGATATATTCATACCTGAGTGATAGGAAACAAACCGTTTGTTTTAAAAATATATATTCCAGAAGCATTGATGTTTTATCTGGTGTACCACAGGGAAGTCACCTTGGACCACTTCTATTTACATTGTTTATTAATGACTTACCTGATGTAATTCGTTCATCCAATATTTTGATGTATGCTGACGACGTGAAAATTTTTCTGAGTTATAGTCAAATATCTGAACAGAAACATCTCCAAGAAGATTTAAATTCATTTTACTCTTGGTGCAAAACAAATCGTATGGAACTTAATTTGAAAAAATGTAAATACATGCGTTTTGTTAGAAGACGTCCGATTCCTGCATGCTATGTTTTTGAAAATTATCAATTGGACTTGGTCGATAATATCTTGGATCTCGGAATCCTGCTTGATTCTGAACTTAATTTCATTGCTCATATAACAATGGCAATAAATAAAGCTAGAGGTGTACTTGGTTTTGTAAAACGCTGGGCTAAAGAGTTTAATGATCCGTATGTTACAAAAAGCCTATATACATCACTTGTAAGGCCTGTGTTGGAGTACGGATCGGTAATATGGGACCCTATATATAAAACACATTCTGACGCTATCGAATCTGTACAAAAACAGTTTCTTATTTTTTGTCTTCGTGGGTTAAACTTTAACCCAATGAATTTACCATCATATTCCGCTAGACTTTCCCTTATCAAGCTGCCAACTCTAAAAAGTCGTAGAACTGTGCTGAACATATCGTTTATTTTCAACATAATTATTGGCGATGTAAGCTCTGGTTTTTTAATCAACGATATAACTTTTAATGTCCCACAACGTCCTTCACGTTATTTTTGTCCACTATCAGTTAAATTTTTCAGAGCAAATTATGCCAATGGTGATCCTTTGAGAAGGATGTGCCACGAGTTCAACAAATTTTATAATTTTATTGATTTTTCTTCAAGCCACAGTACAATAAAAAATAAAATATTAATTTATCTAAACTCATAATTTTGTGCTAAACTTTTGTAGATATTATTATTATTTTATGTTTTATACTAATGTTTAAAAAATTTATGTATACAATTTAACTGTCTGTAAGGATCATTATCCATAGACAAATAAATAAATAAATAAATAAATAAAAAAAATCAGTGCTCATATGTGTTGTGTTTGTCAGCACTTTTTAGGCGGCTTAGTTGAATGTGATAACAGTTCCTATTTACACAAATTTAATTATGAAAAGGATTTCGAGAACTGTATGAACCTGATGTTAACATTTTTTTGTTTTAATACCCGTGTTACCGTTTGATTATTTTCTCCATGTCCCGTTTTTCTGAATTTTTTGTTCCATCATACATAAGTAAAACTTTTTTGGTTTGAGTTTTATTCTTAAGTACATGTGAACGTTTTTCCGATTTTTTCATTGGTAGCTCAAGCCTTAGCTTAAATTTGTATGTGGTAATTATTTTAACGAACACTTGTATTGCTATATTAAATCGAATTAAGATTCATAGGCTAATTGTTCGAAATTTGCTTAAATCTCAGAAAGACATTATGATAAATATTCCAAGGCACAAAGGAAAGTCAACATCAGTTTTATTCAACTAACACAGCAGAGCAGAACAGCTGTTTTCGAAAGTCGCAACACTTTCATCATCAGTGCTCATGTGTATTCTGTAGGTCACCACTTTTTAGGCGGCTTAGTTGAATGTGATAACAGTTCCTATTTACACAAGTTTTATTATGAAAAGGAATCCCAGAACTGTATCACCCTGATGTTAACACGTTTTTTTTTAATACTCGTGTTACCGTTTGATTATTTTCTTCATGTCCCATTTTTCTGAATTTTTTGTTCCATCATACCTAAGTAAAACTTTTTTGGTTTGAATTTTATACTTAAGTACATGTGAACGTTTTTCCAATTTTTTCATTGGTAGCTCAAGCCTTAGATTAAATTCGTATGTGGTAATTATTTTAAAGAACATTTGTATTGCTATATTAAATCGAATTAAGATTTATAGGCTAATTGTTCGAAATTTGTTGAAATCTCAGCAAGACATGATGATAAATATTCAAAGGCATAAAAGAAAGTCAACATCAGATTTATTCAACTAACACAGCAGAGCAGTACAGCTGGTTTTGAAAGTCGCAACACTTTCATCATCAGTGCCCATGTGTATTGTGTTTCTCACCACTTTTTAGGCGGCTTAGTTGAATGTGATAACAGTTCCTATTTACCCAAATTTCATTATGAAAAGGAATCCGAGAACTGTATTAACATAATGTTAACACATTTTTGTTTTAATACCCGTGTTACCGTTTGATTATTTTCTTCATGTCCCATTTTTCTAAATTTTTTGTTCCATCATACATAAGTAAAACTTTTTTGGTTTGAGTTTTATACTTAAGTACATGTGAACGTTTTTCCAATTTTTTCATTGGTAGCTCAAGCCTTAGCTTAAATTTGTATGTGGTAATTATTTTAAAGAACATTTGTATTGCTATATTAAATCGAATTAAGATTTATAGGCTAATTGTTCGAAATTTGTTTAAATCTCAGAAAGACATTATGCTAAATATTCCAAGGCACAAAGGAAAGTCAACATCAGTTTTATTCAACTAACACAACAGAGCAGTACAGCTGTTTTCAAAAGTCGCAGCACTTTCATTATCAGTGCTCATGTGTATTGTGTTTTTCACCACTTTTTAGGCGGCTTAGTTGAATGTGATAACAGTTCCTATTTACACAAATTTTATTATGAAAAGGAATCCCAGAACTGTATCAACCTGATGTTAAAACGTTTTTGTTTTAATACCCATGTTACCGTTTGATTATTTTCTTCATGTCCCATTTTTCTGAATTTTTTGTTCCATCATACCTAAGTCAAACTTTTTTGGCTTGAATTTTATACTTAAGTACATGTGAACGTTTTTCCGATTATTTCATTGGTAGCTCAAGCCTTAGCTTAAATTTGTATGTGGTAATTATTTTAAAGAACATTTGTATTGCTATATTAAATCGAATTAAGATTTATAGGCTAATTGTTCGAAGTTTGTTTAAATCTCAGAAAGACATTATGATAAATATTCCAAGGCGCAAAGGAAAGTCAACATCAGTTTTATTCAACTAACACAACAGAGCAGTACAGCTGTTTTCAAAAGTCGCAACACTTTCATTATCAGTGCTCATGTGTATTGTGTTTGTCACCACTTTTTAGGCGGCTTAGTTGAATGTGATAACAGTTCCTATTTACACAAATTTTATTATGAAAAGGAATCCGAGAACTGTATCAACATAATGTTAACATGTTTTTATTTTAATACCCGTGTTACCGTTTGATTATTTTCTTCATGTCCCATTTTTCTGAATTTTTTGTTCCATCATACCTAAGTCAAACTTTTTTGGCTTGAATTTTATACTTAAGTACATGTGAACGTTTTTCCGATTTTTTCATTGGTAGCTCAAGCCTTAGCTTAAATTTGTATGTAGTAATTATTTTAACGAACACTTGTATTGCTATATTAAATCGAATTAAGATTCATAGGCTAATTGTTCGAAATTTGTTTAAATCTCAGAAAGACGTGATGATAAATATTCCAAGGCACAAAGGAAAGTCAACATCAGTTTTATTCAACTAACACAGCAGAGCAGAACAGCTGTTTTCGAAAGTCGCAACACTTTCATCATCAGTGCTCATGTGTATTCTGTTTGTCACCACTTTTTAGGCGGCTTAAGTAGTAGGGAACTGTATGTGCTTCGACCATTAAAAATATTAAATTTCAGCAATTAAATTTAAATTTTTAAATTTTAATTGCCAAAATTCTCAAATTTCACAAAATTCTCAAATTTCATTTTGTGTGTGTTCGTGTGTGTATTTTTTCCCACGGTTTAATAGGGGCGTTCACATTGTTGTTTTTTTTTAAATAAAATGTTGGGGTAGGCGTGGGAATTTGTGTCTGTCCATATGTGACCTTGAGAATACATGTCCGTCGGTATGTGAGCGTGGGAATTTGTGTCTGTCCATATGTGACCTTGAGAATACATGTCCGTCGGTATGTGAGCGTGGGAATTTGTGTCTGTCCATATGTGACCTTGAGAATACATGTCCGTCGGTATGTGAGCGTGGGAATTTGTGTCTGTCCATATGTGACCTTGAGAATACATGTCCGTCGGTATGTGAGCGTGGGAATTTGTGTCTGTCCATATGTGACCTTGAGAATACATGTCCGTCGGTAAGTGAGTGTGGGAATTTGTGTCTGTCCATATGTGGCCTTGAGAATACATGTCCGTCGGTATGTGAGCGTGGGAATTTCTGTCTGTCCATTTACACTGTGTACGCCTGGTGAATAAAAAAATTTAGAAGCATTTTTAGGAATTACACTATTTAAAAAGTGTAGTAGTTATATATGGATACCCTTAATGTTTGTGGTTCGTTCCTTCTTGCTGGAGTGAGATTTTTTCTTTTATTTTTTTGCTTATTAAAATTTGGTGTGTTACTTAAGATTTGTCGTCCAGCAATTCAGTGTTTTTTTTTTTTTTTACTTTTTTGCTTGCAATGCTTGAGTCTGGAGGAATAATTTGATTATTCTGATCTTGAAGACGTTGTGAAAAAAATTACTATTGCATAACTATTGAAACTGAATCCATCGATGGATTTTATTTGGGGATCTGGATGGTGGTGCGATTTCTGTATTTTGTAGAATATGAATATTTATATTCCATGTTTAAGTGTGTGTGTGTGTTTTTTGTGTTCTGAGTGGCGGTTGGAATGTCTGCCTGTCAGACAGTCTGTGTGTGTGACGATTGGTGAGTCTGTATGACAGTCCGCTTTCTTGCTTTCCTGGTCAGTATAAAATGTGATAAGATGTACATATTCATGCGTACATAAATATCTACAAATTTATTTCATTTACGCATATACATACAAACAAATAATAAGCGTTTATTCTTTGTGCCCAAATATTCCCTTGACCATTTGAATGAATGAATGAACCATCAAATTATGTATATATTTTTATTTATACCTCAATTTAAATTTGCCTCTACTACATCCGCTGCCTCTAACAACAATTGATCGTCTCCATACATCGCAAGAAAAAGAGGGATATCTATTTTTGGTAGTATTTCAACACTCAATATTGCTATTTGAGGTTTGATTGCTACCTCTCTTCGATGGTCTGTTGTGGTTGGCTGCGAAGACACCGCTAAAAAGTGATCCTCATCGCCTGTTAGCATATCATCGTATTCTGCATTCGAAGGATTTGATGTCTCAGGTGCAGATGTTGGCTGCGATGACAGCTCTAAAAAAAGTTCCTCATCTCCTTCAAGATGTTTCTCGAACTCTTCCTGTCTGGCTTTTCTTAAATACTCCTTCAAATGGTGACGCTGAAGTCTCCGATATAATGGTGTGTACCAGAAGGGCTTCATTGTACAAATAAAAGCTCAACTTCAAAATTTGATAATTTTGCTTTGAAAACTTGTGAAGCTACAAAAATTTTGTAGTTTATCAGATACCACAATGTTTTGTCAACGTAGCAGTTTCTTTTGCTACAAAATTTTGTGACGTATCTGCATGCATAAGCATGCCTCCGTATCCTGTGTATATCACATATCATAATGTTTGTTTACATAAATTTTGTCCACGTAGCAGTTTCATTCCCGTAAACATTTTGTATCGTAGAGGCATGCATAAGCATGTCCCTGTACTCTGTATATATCAAATTCCGTTCAAAACTCTGTAACGTATCTGCATGCACAAGCATGTCTCTACTCTGTAGATATCACTTATCAAAATTTTTGTTTACATAAATATTGTCTACGTAGCACTTTCATTCCCTTAAACATTTTGTATAGTAGAGGCATGCATAAGCATGTCTCGGCATTCTGTGTATAATCAGATACCACAATGTTTTGTCCACGTAGCAGTTTCTTTGCTACAAAATTTTGGAACGTCTCTACATGCATAAGCATGCCGCCGTATTCTGTGTATATCACATATCATAATGCTTGTTTATATAAATATTGTCTACGTAGCAGTTTCATTCTCCTAAATATTTTCTAACGTATTTGCATGCATAAGCATGCCTCGGCATTCTGTGTATATCAGATACCACAATGTTTTGTCCACGTAGCAGTTTCATTCCCGTAAACATTTTGTATCGTAGAGGCATGCATAAGCATGTCGCCGTACTCTGTATATATCACATTCCGTTCAAAACTTTGTAACGTGTCTGCATGCACAAGCATATCTCTGTACTTTGTAGATATCACTTATCAAAATTTATGTTTACATAAATATTGTCTACGTAGCAGTTTCATTCCCTTAAACATTTTGTATTGTAGAGGCATGCATAAGCATGCCTCGGCATTCTGTGTATATCAGATACCACAATGTTTTGTCCACGTAGCAGTTTCTTTTCTAATTTCTTAATCTTAACCGTTTCTATCAGCAGATACGCTACTTTTGCAAAGTAACGCAAAGCTACTTTGTTGGAATGAAGCGTACTATACCAAAACAAAATTTTCACGAATTTGTATTAATCTAAATTTTTTAGGATAAAATTCAGTACATTTTTGTATCTAAAAGTAACAAGTCGTGACTATTAAAAAATTCCTTGTGTGTTATTAATAAATCTAAGACAGAAAATAAATACATATTCTCAAAAAACATATTATTTGTATATCAAAAAATAAGAGTGTGTCATATAATTTAAGCAAAGACAGAATTTAAATATATATATAAAAATCCTTGTAATATTACTTGTTATTCAAGCAATCAATATATTTTTTAATAAAAAAAGTACACTATAAACAAAATAATTTTTATAAGTGTAAATAAAAATATTAAAAAAAAAATGAGTTCATCAATTTTCAAGTGCAATATCTGTAATAAGGTATATAAATACCAAAAATCTTATTTAGAACATTGCAAAGGTCATGTTCAACCACAACAAGTGCAACAGTCGATACAACCCCCAACATCTGCGTGCAACCCCATAGCAACATATCAACAAATCGCACAGTCCATACAACCCTCAACATATGCATACAACTCAATGGTCCAAAACAATTTGCAGTATCAGTATCCGGCGTAGTATCAGTACCCAGTGCAGTATCAGTATCCAGTGCAGTATCAGTATCCAGTGCAGGTACCAGCGTATCCTTTATATCCGTATCCAGTGTCAACCAACCAATTCACAGCACCTATGGAGATTCCATATCCCATTGAATATAGCGTACCTATACAGTTGCAGCAAAATAATATGCCTAATTATTACCCAAGCTATTTGCCCGTAGATAATCCTTCTCAAGACATGGATATAAGTCAAATTATTCCACATGATCAGGCAAATACACAAAATAATGAAGTAGAAATGGATATCTCAAATTCTGCGGATGATCTACTGTCTCAATCTCCAAATGAATGCAAATATTATATAATAAATAGTGCTTTTAAAAATAATATTACAACATTTGGAGTTCCAGTAAATAAAGATTGTATTTTATTTGAAGATGTTATTGTGGATGATAAACATATCATCAAAGAAAGACTTGAAAATAGTCTTGCCGTACACAACATTATTAAATTTAATATTACTCTTATTGGAGAGTATATTAAAATTATAAGCGATGATATGGAATTGTGTACTATTTCTCACCGGGCAAAGATGGATCTTCTGTGCATTGGAGATGATGTTGAGGAAATTATGGCAAAGCAATTTCAAGAAATCCACAACAAAATTTCTGAATTTCAAGAACGGGATTCAGGATGGACTTTAATTAGAATTGTTCGCCTCGAAATCGCTATAAATAAGTCATCTTTGGTGAGAGGATCGAACTGGATAAGTACGCCGGAGAACTTAAAAAGTAAAAAGGCATGTATAAATGTTGAAAATAATGACATTTATTGTTTTAAATGGGCAATAATATCTGCACTGGATACATCTGATATTAAAAGACCACAAAGTTGCTGCTCATACAACATTGCAGACATCAGCACTGATATCATATGTTTGCAAAACGGAATTGAGATTGATTTCAAAAATTTAAAGTTTCCGTTGGCGTTAAAGAGTATCAGGATATTTGAAGAAAGCAATCCAAATATTAGCGTCAATGTGTTCGGATACAATGATGAAAGCAATGAGATTGTTGGACCATTCTATAACACCAAGAATGAAAAAGCTAAACATATTAATTTGTTATTATTAGAAAATGCTGAAGGATATCAGCATTATATTCTTATAACAAATATATCAAAGTAAGTAAAGAAATATACATTTATTTACGTAAATATATTAATATATATTCTTATAACTTTTTTCTTTCCACAGATTTTTAAAATCTCAGACTACCAAGCACTGCAAAAAACTTGTCTTCTGTAACAGCTGCCTCCAATACACCCACAATGAGAGGACGTTAGAGCGACATAAAGAAGAATGTGGGCAAATTGTTGCGGAGCTGCCGTCTGAGGAAAATGCCGTGTTGCAGTTTAAAGACCACCAACGACAAATGGATGTACCATTTGTTGTGTATGCAGACTTTGAACGCATACTGGAGGAGGTTAATATTAGAGTAAGTGACAAAAGTAGGTATCGCAAAAAGCACATTCCTTGTGCTTTTAGTTATTATATTAAATGTAAGCATAATAATAGTTTAGATAAGTTTAAACTATATACGGGGAGGGATGCAGCAGAAAAGTTTGTAGAAAATTTGATTGAAGATTGTGAAGATATTTATAATGAATATCTAGTAAATAAAAGGGAAATGGATGCTTTAACTCCTTTCGAAAGTTTTAATTTTCGAAATGCGATAAATTGTCACATTTGTCATAAATATCTAGGCAATGATAGAGTGCGAGATCACTGCCACATAAGTGGTAAAATTAGAGGAGCAGCTCATAATAGATGCAATTTAAAATTTCAAATTCCAAAATTTATACCAATCTATTTCCACAATTATTCATCTTATGGCGCGCATCTTTTTGTTAAAGAGTTAGGTAAAAAATCTGACAATATAAAAGTCCTTCCGCTCAACAAAGAATTATACATATCACTATCTAGATTTTCAAAAATGACCGACAACTACAACCTTGAACTTAGATTTTTAGACACAATTCGCTTTATGCCTGAAAGCTTAGAATCTTTAGCTAATAATCTTTCAGAACAAGACTTTCACATCATTAAAAGACAATTTAAAACAAAAAAAGAGTTTGATCTAGTGAGAAGAAAAGGTGTCTTTCCCTATGATTTTCTTAATTCTTTTGAAAAATTGAATGTTGGTGAACTTCCAGCAAGGGAAAATTTCTTCAACCATCTCAATAATAAGGAGTGCTCGATTGAAGACTATGAGCATGCAAAAGAAGTTTGGAATGCTTTCGGCTGCAAAACCTTGCAAGATTACATGGAAGTATATTTAAAAACGGATGTGCTCTTACTTGCAGATATATTTGAAAGTTTTAGAAAGGTTTGCAAGAACATCTACCACTTAGATCCATGTCAATACTACACTGCACCAGGACTATCGTGGGATGCTATGCTAAAGTACACAAATATAGAACTAGAGCTTTTGACGGACATAGATATGTACAATTTCTTCAAGAAAGGAATACGTGGTGGACTTGTACAATGCAGTAACCGATATTCAAAGGCTAACAACAAATATCTACCTGATTTCGATAGAGAAAAGCCCTCAGAATTTATTGTGTACTTAGACGCAAATAACCTCTACGGTTGGGCTATGTCTGAGTATTTACCTTATGGTGGATTCAGATGGCTGTCAGCTGAAGAGCTAAATCTGGATTCTAAAACCATAGGTGATAATTCAAGTGATGGATATGTCTATGAAGTTACTTTAGACTGTCCTTCTCATTTGCATGACTCTCACAATGACCTACCTTTCTGTCCAGAAAATAAGAAAATTTTGCAAACAAAGCACATTAAATTAGTTGCATATTTTTCAACAAAACAAACATATGTCATACATTATAGAGTTCTTAAACAATGTTTACAGTATGGTCTAGTTCTAAAGAAAGTGCATCGAATTCTCACCTATAAGCAATCAACCTGGTTGAAAAGTTATATAGACTTAAATACGAAACATAGGGCTACTGCAAAAAATACTTTTGAAAAAATTTTTTTCAAATTGTTAAATAATGCAGTATACGGTAAAACTATGGAGAATGTGGAAAAGAGAAAAGATGTACGAATAGTTACGAACTGGAAAAGGACAAACTGTAATCATTTAGGAGCTCAAGATTGGATATCTAAACCTAATTTTCATAGTTTGTCAATATTTTCTAAGAATATGGTAGCGATTGAAATGAATAGAGTGAAAACCTATTACAATAAGCCTATATATTTAGGGTTTTGTGTATTAGAGCTTTCCAAATGGAAAATGTATTATTTCCATTATGGGTACATGCAACCCAAATTCAAGTCAAACTTATCACTGAATTATATGGATACTGACTCTTTCATTTACACAGTAAAAACAGAAGACTTTTACGCTGACATAAAAACTGACCTCGACCATAAGTTTGATACATCAGATTACCCAAAAGACAATGTATATGGATTTCCTCTGGTAAACAAAAAGGTATTGGGTATGATGAAGGATGAGAATTGTGGAAAGGTAATGAAGGAATTTGTAGGATTGCGGTCAAAAATGTACTCTTTTAGTGTGCAACATCAAAGTGATATTAAAAAATCGAAAGGAGTAAAGAAGTGCATTCTTAATAATTATAGTATAGCTTCATATAGAAATTGCTTATTCAATAAGTCGACTGTGTATGATGATATGCTAACATTTAAATCAAAAATTCATCAAATTTATACAAATGAAATAAATAAAGTAGTATTAAATTATGCAGACGATAAAAGAAAAATAAGAAGTGATAAGACATATGCATGGTATCATTTTCGAATCGAGGAAACTAATCCTGATTATGAACTTGACATGCTACTGTGGGAAATTTCAACACTAGAAGAGGAAGAAGCAGTGCTATAACTGTATCCCTATTTTTAAGTAATAATTTTTATATTTATTTAAGTAGTTAAATCTATTAATAAGTAAAAAAAATGTTTGTATTGTTAAGAGAAATAAACAAAAAAAATTGTACAAATATATTTAAAATGAAAAAACATTCAGAATTTGTTTTATTTTGTTTGGTGATTTATTATTTAGTTTCATCGAAATATTGCATAATATGAATTAATTAAATGATTTATCATCATTTTTCTTAAGTAAAATACGGAGCACCGACAGGTATCTGCCCCCTCCTCACAATCTGGATGGCTCCATGGACAAGACTTAAAGTGACCATCGTCCTTGTCCTCATCTTCCATTATACCAAAATCATCATTTTCATTCAACATATCGAGGAACATTTTCACCATTTCCATGTGTTCGTATATTACACATCTCTCAAAATCAACTAAGAATTGTGCGAACTTGTTTCTAATGTCACTCATGATTTTATGAAATATTTTATACTATTACTAAAATTTACTTCCGATCTTTTTGACTGTTAGTTCTCTACTAATAATTGTTTTCAACGAACCAGTACTTCGAATAATGAAGAAAGTTATTCTGACTTATCACTATTGCAATCGAGAAACGAACTAGATACTAACTATGGTTCACATAAAGATAATAATAACGAATGGAGATTTGGTAATAGCACCATCGAGTTAAATCAAGATAAGATACAGGTTGGGGGACAAATATGGGCGCTCACGCCAGGACTTTTTTCTTTAATGTTTCATAAAGCACCAAAAAACTATGATAAATTCGAGCTTGAAATCTATAAAAAAATATTACTTGCTACCAATGCCCACAGGAGAGGCTATAAGTCTGATGGTCAAATCAAAGGGAGCATAGCCCATAAGTCCAAACATATTATTGGAAAACTTTTCAAAGGAGACAATCATACAGGCTCATCAGATGTAACAAAAAGTAATTATTTAGGAAGGGGTTTGATTCAGTTTAACCCTCATAATCCAAACTATATATACTGGGATGATCCAAACGAGTTGGTAGATCGACTTAGACTACTGCTTGCATCACAGTCTGCAGGCCGTACTAATCACAACAACGAAATTGTCTCAATTATTGAAGAACTACGTGAAGCTAATATAATTGTATAAACTATATACATACATAGATTTTTATATAAAACATGTCCGTTGATAAATTTGGGCATTATATTAACGATAGAAGTGAAGTAATTTCAACCAAAAATGCGCCTAAGTTGTTGGGCTTCTTTATGGATACGAACAAAAACATTGATGTCCAATACAAGAGAATCAAAAATGTTGCAAATGCTGTGGAGGAAAACGATGTTATCAGTAAATTGTTTCTGCAAACTGAACTCAAAAAACAGCAACAAGAAGTAGCTTTCCAGTTAGAAAATCTTAATGCTCATTTGCAGTATATCAATAAGAAAATGGATGGTAATAAATCACTTTTTGATATGGAAATTGAAGAGCTACGAGAAAAAATTTATAGAATAGAAAATTACATGTTCTTATCAATAGGTGCAAGTGCATCAAGTAGATCACAACACACTTAAAACAGCGACTGGAAAAATAAGATGTCTTCAAAGAGAAATGTTGTAAATGAATTGCATAAGCAGGCTCGAAAACGTTTTGTACGTCGTAGAGTTGTGATGAAAGGAATAGATGATCTTTGGCAAGCTGATTTAGTTGAAATGGGAAATTATTCCTTAGACAATAGAAATTATCGATTTTTGCTAACTGTAATTGATACATTCTCAAAATTTGCTTGGGCAGTACCTTTGAGCAGAAAGAATGCATTCGAAACAACTCAGGCAATGGAGAATATTTTCAAATTGGGACGAATACTGAAAAACTTGCAAACAGACGATGGTAAAGAATTTTTCAATAAATATTTCAGTCAGTTGATGAATAAATACAATATTAATCACTACTCAACATATAGCACTATGAAAGCCTCAATAGTAGAACGATTCAATAGAACATTAAAAGGAATGATGTGGAAGGAATTTAGCTTAAATGGTTCATATAATTGGATTGATATGTATAGAGATTTACTTGATGCATACAATAGAAAAATTCATCGCACCATTAAAATGTCACCGATTAAAGTAAATTCAACAAATGAAAAACAGCTTTTAAACACAGTATACAGTCATTTAAAGATGTATAAAAGGTCAAAATTTAATGCAGGAGATCATGTACGCATAAGCAAATATAAAAACATTTTTGAAAAAGGTTATACTCCGAATTGGCCAACAGAAATCTTTACAATTAAAAGAGTACAAAATACATATCCTACAACATATATTAGAAGACTATCGCGGAAATCCTATTAAAGGCGGATTCTATGAAGAAGAACTTTCAAAACCAGATAAAAGGTTCTCAAAACTAAAGGACATAAGGTGTTTGTCAAGTGGCTGGGCTTTGGTAATGAGCACAATTCTTGGATAAGCAAAGATGAGATATTGTAAATGGAAGAATACAATAAATAAACAACAACAACAACAACAGTGGCATCAATATTTAATTTAGTTTAAAATAAGTAAATAAACAATAAATACGAAACTGCTTCTTATAAATCGTACTGTGTGTTTAACCTCATTTATTTACAATCAAACAGTCACAATGTCAATAACATTGACTCTGAGCTCCAATTCATCAGAGCTATCTGCTAATTATTTTCCTCCTATTGATTTAAACGGAACCTATGTGCTCTAACTGATTTTCATTCATACAACAGTATCCCGAATGTGGATGTCTACAACAATATATTTCATATCGGTGAACTTGTAATTGAAATACCGATCGGATCTTATGAATTAAATGATATAGTTGACTATATAGAAGAACAATACAAACGATATAGACCAGAAAACAAAATTTTGATTGAAGCTAATAACAATACAATGCAAGTCAAAGTCAGCAGCTCTAAAGAACCAATATATTTTAATAAAGAAAATACAATAGGTAGACTTTTAGGATTCAATAGCAGAATATTAACGTCAAACAAAGAACATTACTCTGATCTTGCAGTGAATATCTTTAAGGTGAATCTCTTGAGGGTTGAAAGCAGTATTGTGGTTAATACTTATATGAATAATTCTAAAGCTCATACACTACACGAATTTCCGATTAATGTACCGGCTGGATATAAAATAGTTGAGATTCCGAAAAATCTTATTTATTTGCCAGTAAACTCCAGAGAGATAAGTTCACTAGCTCTTCGCGTGGTTGATCAAAACGGCGACTTAATTAATTTCAGAGGAGAGGAAATTACAATACGAATACATTTAAGGACAACTACTACTACGAAGAATACTACAGCAACATCTAATCCTCAAACATTACAACCTAAGCAACAATTGAAAAGATCTGTTCGTCAAAAATCGCTTACAGCAGCAAACAAGAGTTTTCTCAAGTCACTGAACTTTAAACTGAAAACAAAATGAGTTCAATAATAGACGTTTTAGATAAACCAATATCTGACGAAAATATAAGCAAAAAGGATTATCACACATACATACTATACCTTCAGTCTTTTAACAACAACGATGAAATAAGAATTTCAACACAGAACCAAGATCTATATGTGTTACCCAGTGAAAGCTATATATATGTGGAAGGACTTGTTGTAGACGAAAACACATCGAAATCTACACCCAACTTTCAGTTGAAAAACAATTTTGTTCCACATCTCTTTGATGAAATTCCTTATGAACTAAATGGTATTGAAATTGATCATACAAGATATTTGGGAGCCACCAGTACCATAAAAAATTTGGTTTCTTTATCACCTACGGAAAGCGTTGTGTTGCAAAATGCTGGATGGAATAAACTTGATGAAATAAATCTTCAAAATGGAAATTTTAATTTCTATGTACCACTCAAACTTCTTTTAGGATTCGCTGAAGACTATAATAAGGTTTTATTAAATGGTAAACATGAGTTGATACTCTTGCGTAATAAGAACGATGAGGATCTTGTACACTCGAATGTTTCCACTGAGAAAGCAAAACTTACAATTTCACTAATATTATGGAGAATTCCACATGTTCAATTATCTGATCATAGTAAATTGAATATGATCAAAATACTTAATAATGGTGCTGCTATACCAATGACATTCCGTAGTTGGGATTGTCATATGAATCCACACCTTAATACGAAAACCAATCACATATGGAATGTGAAACTGGCCGCTAATAAAGAACGCCCTCGTTTTGTGTTGATTGCCTTTCAACAAGAAAACAAGTTTGTTCATTGTGATCTTACTAACTTAAAAGTACATTTAAACTCAACCTCTTACCCATATGACGATCTTAATATAAAATTAAAAAATGAGCGCTATGCGATTCTATATGATATGTATCTAAGATTCCAACAAAGCTACTACATGAAACAACCCTAACCTCTTCTAACAGGTCAAGAGTTTAAAAATAACGCTCCAGTTATTGCAGTTGATGTCAGTCACCAAAACGAAACGCTCAATACCGGACCAATCGACATAAAAATTGAATTTGAAACAGCAACAAATATTCCAGCAAAAACATCAGCTTACTGCGTTCTTATTCATGACCGCGTAATAGAATACATACCAATAAAAGGTCAAGTCCGGAAGGTCTTATAAATTAAATAACATTGATGGTGATATTGTTTTTGTAGACTTGCAAGGTTTCAAAACTAATTCAAATGACTTCATCGCAAAAGAACTAGCTGTAGTTTTCAGCAACAAGGAATGGTTCAATTTCATCATAAAACCTCCTTTTGATTTCGCATGTTTATCAGCCAAAAAACAGAGAGAAGCAGTTTGGTTAACAAAAAACTATCATCATATTAACTGGAATGATGGATCAGTCTCATTTCAAAGCGTTTGCAAGTTTTTAAAATCGAATATAAGAAATTCACAAATATATGTTAAGGGGGGGGAGAAGAAAAAATGGCTGGAAAAAATTATTCATCAAACAGTTTATAACATTGAAGACATTGGCTGCATTAATTTCAAACAAATGGAAACTAAGCATTCAATATATCTCTATTGTAGCTATCACGACTATGGTGTTTGTGCCTTAAGGAATGCAATTTTACTTAAAAATGAAAGTGTTAACAAACTTTTAAATAAATGCTCATAAAAATTAAAATAAATGTCTTTTTATTTCAAACAAAAAACCTACATACATATTTATTTTTTTCAGAGAACACACAAACAAACATACACAATGGTTCATTCATTCATTCAAATGGTCAAGGGAATATTTGGGCACAAAGAATAAACGCTTATTATTTGTTTGTATGTATATGCGTAAATGAAATAAATTTGTAGATATTTATGTACGCATGAATATGTACACCTTATCACATTTTATACTGACCAGGAAAGCAAGAAAGCGGACTGTCATACAGACTCACCAATCGCCACACACACAGACTGTCTGACAGCCAGACATTCCAACCGCCACTCAGAACACAAAAAACACACACACTTAAACATACCATAAATATTCATATTCTACAAAATACAGAAATCGCACCACCATCCAGATCCCCAAATAAAATCCATCGATGATCGTCATGTATAAAATAAACAAAACATCAGTTTCAATATTTATGCAATAGTAATTTTTTTTTTCACAACGTCTTCAAGATCAGAATAATCAAATTATTCCTCCAGACTCAAGCATTGCAAGCAAAAAAGTAAAAAAAAAACACTGAATTGCTGGACGACAAATCTTAAGTAAACACACCAAATTTTAATAAGCAAAAAAATAAAAGAAAAAATCTCACTCCAGCAAGAAGGAACGAACCACAAACATTAAGGGTATCCATATATAACTACTACACTTTTTAAATAGTGTGTAATTCCTAAAAATGCTTCTAAATTTTTTTATTCACCAGGCGTACACAGTGTAAATGGACAGACAGAAATTCCCACTCTCACATACCGACGGACATGTATTCTCAAGGTCACATATGGACAGACACAAATTCCCACGCTCACATACCGACGGACATGTATTCTCAAGGTCACATATGGACAGACACAAATTCCCACGCTCACATACCGACGGACATGTATTCTCAAGGTCACATATGGACAGACACAAATTCCCACGCCTACCCCAACATTTTATTAAAAAAAAACAACAATGTGAACGCCCCTATTAAACCGTGGGAAAAAATACACACACGAACACACACAAAATGAAATTTGAGAATTTTGTGAAATTTGAGAATTTTGGCAATTAAAATTTAAAAATTTCAAATTTAATTGCTGAAATTTAATATTTTTAATGGTCGAAGCACATACAGTTCCCTACTACTGGCTTAGTTGAATGTGATATGTTGATTAGTAGCTCAAGCCTTAGCTTAAATTTGTATGTGGTAATTATTTTAACGAACACTTGTATTGCTATATTAAATCGAATTAAGATTCAAAGGCTAATTGTTCGAAATTTGTTTAAATCTCAGAAAGACGTGATGATAAATATTCCAAGGCACAAAGGAAAGTCAACATCAGTTTTATTCAACTAACACAGCAGAGCAGAACAGCTGTTTTCGAAAGTCGCAACACTTTTATCATCAGTGCTCATGTGTATTGTGTTTCTCACCACTTTTTGGCGGCTTAGTTGAATGTGATAACAGTTCCTATTTACACAAATTTTATTATGAAAAGGAATCCGAGAACCGTATCAACTTAATGTTAACATTTTTTTTTTTAATACCCGTGTTACCGTTTGATTATTTTCTTCATGTCCCATTTTTCTGAATTTTTTGTTCCATCATACCTAAGTCAAACTTTTTTGGCTTGAATTTTATACTTAAGTACATGTAAACGTTTTTCCGATTTTTTCATTGGTAGCTCAAGCCTTAGCTTAAATTTGTATGTGGTAATTATTTTAACAAACATTTGTATTGCTATATTAAATCGAATTAAGATTTATAGGCTAATTGTCGAAATTTGTTTAAATCTCAGAAAGACATTATGATAAATATTCCAAGGCACAAAGGAAAGTCAACATCAGTTTTATTCAACTAACACAGCAGAGCAGTACAGCTGGTTTCGAAAGTCGCAACACTTTCATTATCAGTGCTCATGTGTATTGTGTTTGTCACCACTTTTTAGGCGGCTTAGTTGAATGTGATAACAGTTCCTATTTACACAAATTTTATTATGAAAAGGAATCCCAGAACTGTATCAACATAATGTTAACATGTTTTTATTTTAATACCTGTGTTAAAGTTTGATTATTTTCTTCATGTCCCATTTTTCTGAATTTTTTGTTCCATCATACCTAAGTCAAACTTTTTTGGCTTGAATTTTATACTTAAGTACATGTGAACGTTTTTCCGATTTTTTCATTGGTAGCTCAAGCCTTAGCTTAAATTTGTATGTGGTAATTATTTTAACAAACATTTGTATTGCTATATTAAATCGAATTAAGATTTCTAAGCTAATTGTTCGAAATTTGTTTAAATCTCAGAAAGACGTGATGATAAATATTCCAAGGCACAAAGGAAAGTCAACATCAGTTTTATTCAACTAACACATCAGAGCAGAACAGCTGTTTTCGAAAGTCGCAACACTTTCATCATCAGTGCTCATGTGTATTCTGTTTGTCACCACTTTTTAGGCGGCTTCGTTGAATGTGATACCAGTTCCTATTTACACAAATTTTATTATGAAAAGGAATCCGAGAACTGTATCAACATAATGTTAACATGTTTTTATTTTAATACCCGTGTTACCGTTTCATTATTTTCTTCATGTCCCATTTTTCTGAATTTTTTGTTCCATCATACCTAACTAAAACTTTTTTAGTTTGTATTTTATACTTAAGTACATGTGAACGTTTTTCCAATTTTTTCATTGGTAGCTCAAGCCTTAGCTTAAATTTGTATGTAATAATTATTTTAAAGAACATTTGTATTGCTGTATTAAATCGAATTAAGATTTATAGGCTAATTGTTCGAAATTTGTTTAAATCTCAGAAAGACATTATGATAAATATTTCAAGGCACAAAGGAAAGTCAACATCAGTTTTATTCAACTAACACAGCAGAGCAGTACAGCTGTTTTCAAAAGTCGCAACACTTTCATTATCAGTGCTCATGTGTATTGTGTTTGTCACCACTTTTTAGGCGGCTTAGTTGAATGTGATAACAGTTCCTATTTACACAAATTATATTATGAAAAGGAATCCGAGAACTGTATCAACATAATGTTAACATGTTTTCATTTTAATACCCGTGTTACCGTTTGATTATTTTCTTCATGTCCCATTTTTCTGAATTTTTTGTTCCATCATACCTAAGTAAAACTTTTTTGGCTTGAATTTTATACTTAAGTACATGTGAACGTTTTTCCGATTTTTTCATTGGTAGCTCAAGCCTTAGCTTAAATTTGTATGTGGTAATTATTTTAACAAACATTTGTATTGCTACATTAAATCGAATTAAGATTCATAGGCTAAATGTTCGAAATTTGTTTAAATCTCAGAAAGACATTATGATAAATATTCCAAGGCACAAAGGAAAGTCAACATCAGATTTATTCAACTAACACAGCAGAGCAGTACGGCTGTTTTCGAAAGTCGCAACACTTTCATTATCAGTGCTCATGTGTATTGTGTTTGTCACCACTTTTTAGGCGGCTTAGTTGAATGTGATAACAGTTCCTATTTACACAAATTATATTATGAAAAGGAATCCGAGAACTGTATCAACATAATGTTAACATGTTTTCATTTTAATACCCGTGTTACCGTTTGATTATTTTCTTCATGTCCCATTTTTCTGAATTTTTTGTTCCATCATACCTAAGTAAAACTTTTTTGGCTTGAATTTTATACTTAAGTACATGTGAACGTTTTTCCGATTTTTTCATTGGTAGCTCAAGCCTTAGCTTAAATTTGTATGTGGTAATTATTTTAACGAACACTTGTATTGCTTTATTAAATCGAATTAAGATTCATAGGCTAATTGTTCGAAATTTGCTTAAATCTCAGAAAGACGTGATGATAAATATTCCAAGGCACAAAGAAAAGTCAACATCAGTTTTATTCAACTAACACAGCTGAGCAGAACAGCTGTTTTCGAAAGTCGCAACACTTTCATCATCAATGCTCATGTGTATTCTGTTTGTCACCACTTTTTAGGCGGCTTAGTTGAATGTGATAACAGTTCCTATTTACACAAATTTTATTATGAAAAGGAATCTTAGAACTATATCAACATAATGTTAACACGTTTTTATTTTAATACCCGTGTTACCGTTTGATTATTTTCTTCATGTCCCATTTTTCTGAATTTTTTGTTCCATCATACCTAAGTCAAACTTTTTTGGCTTGAGTTTTATACTTAAGTACATGTGAACGTTTTTCCGATTTTTTCATTGGTAGCTCAAGCCTTAGCTTAAATTTGTATGTGGTAATTATTTTAACGAGCACTTGTATTGCTATATTAAATCGAATTAAGATTCATAGGCTAATTGTTCGAAATTTGCTTAAATCTCAGAAAGACGTGATGATAAATATTCCAAGGCACAAAGGAAAGTCAACATCAGTTTTATTCAACTAACACAGCAGAGCAGAACAGCTGTTTTCGAAAGTCGCAACACTTTTATCATCAGTGCTCATGTGTATTCTGTTTATCACCACTTTTTAGGCGGCTTAGTTGAATGTGATAACAGTTCCTATTTACACAAATTTTATTATGAAAAGTAATCCGAGAACTATATCAACATAATGTTTTTATTTTAATACCCGTGTTATCGTTTGATTATTTTCTTCATGTCCCATTTTTCTGAATTTTTTGTTCCATCATACCTAAGTCAAACTTTTTTGGCTTGAATTTTATACTTAAGTACATGTGAACGTTTTTCAGATTTTTTCATTGGTAGCTCAAGCCTTAGCTTAAATTTGTATGTGGTAATTATTTTAACGAACACTTGTATTGCTATATTAAATCGAATTAAGATTCATAGGCTAATTGTTCGAAATTTGCTTAAATCTCAGAAAGACGTGATGATAAATATTCCAAGGCACAAAGGAAAGTCAACATCAGTTTTATTCAACTAACACAGCTGAGCAGAACAGCTGTTTTCGAAAGTCGCAACACTTTCATCATCAGTGCTCATGTGTATTCTGTTTGTCACCACTTTTTAGGCGGCTTAGTTGAATGTGATAACAGTTCCTATTTACACAAATTTTATTATGAAAAGGAATCTTAGAACTATACCAACATAATGTTAACACGTTTTTATTTTAATACCCGTGTTACCGTTTGATTATTTTCTTCATGTCCCATTTTTCTGAATTTTTTGTTCCATCATACCTAAGTCAAACTTTTTTGGCTTGAATTTTATACTTAAGTACATGTGAACGTTTTTCCAATTTTTTCATTGGTAGCTCAAGCCTTAGCTTAAATTTGTATGTGGTAATTATTTTAAAGAACATTTGTATTGCTATATTAAATCGAATTAAGATTCATAGGCTAATTGTTCGAAATTTGTTTAAATCTCAGAAAGACGTGATGATAAATATTCCAAGGCACAAAGGAAAGTCAACATCAGTTTTATTCAACTAACACAGCAGAGCAGTACAGCTGGTTTCGAAAGTCGCAACACTTTCATTATCAGTGCTCATGTGTATTGTGTTTGTCACCACTTTTTAGGCGGCTTAGTTGAATGTGATAACAGTTCCTATTTACACAAATTTTATTATGAAAAGGAATCCCAGAACTGTATCAACATACTGTTAACATGTTTTTATTTTAATACCCGTGTTACCGTTTGATTATTTTCTTCATGTCCCATTTTTCTGAATTTTTTGTTCCATCATACCTAAGTCAAACTTTTTTGGCTTGAATTTTATACTTAAGTACATGTGAACGTTTTTCCGATTTTTTCATTGCTAGCTCAAGCCTTAGCTTAAATTTGTATGTGGTAATTATTTTAACGAACACTTGTATTGCTATATTAAATCGAATTAAGATTCATAGGCTAATTGTTCGAAATTTGTTTAAATCTCAGAAAGACGTGATGATAAATATTCCAAGGCACAAAGAAAAGTCAACACCAGTGTTATTCAACTAACACATCAGAGCAGAACAGCTGGTTTCGAAAGTCGCAACACTTTCATCATCAGTGTTCATGTGTATTGTGTTTCTCACCACTTTTTAGGCGGCTTAGTTGAATGTGATAACAGTTCCTATTTACACAAATTTAATTATGAAAAGGATTTCGAGAACTGTATGAACCTGATGTTAACATTTTTTTGTTTTAATACCCGTGTTACCGTTTGATTATTTTCTCCATGTCCCGTTTTTCTGAATTTTTTGTTCCATCATACCTAAGTAAAACTTTTTTGGTTTGAATTTTATACTTAAGTATATGAGAACGTTTTTCCGATTTTTTCATTGGTAGCTCAAGCCTTAGCTTAAATTTGTATGTGGTAATAATTTTAACGAACATTTGTATTGCTATATTAAATCGAATTAAGATTCATAGGCTAATTGTTCGAAATTTGTTTAAATTTCAGAAAGACATTATGATAAATATTCCAAGGCACAAAGGAAAGTCAACATCAGATTTATTCAACTAACACAGCAGAAAAGTACAGCTGTTTTCGAAAGTCGCAACACTTTCATTATCAGTGCTCATGTGTATTGTGTTTGTCACCACTTTTTAGGCGGCTTAGTTGAATGTGATAACAGTTCCTATTTACACAAATTTTATTATGAAAAAGAATCCCAGAACTGTATCAACCTGATGTTAACACGTTTTTGTTTTAATACCCATGTTATCGTGTGATTATTTTCTTCATGTCCCATTTTTCTGAATTTTTTGTTCCATCATACCTAAGTCAAACTTTTTGGCTTGAATTTTATACTTAAGTACATGTGAACGTTTTTCCGATTTTTTCATTGGTAGCTCAAGCCTTAGCTTAAATTTGTATGTGGTAATTATTTTAAGAAACATTTGTATTGCTATATTAAATCGACTTAAGATTCATAGGCTAATTTTTCGAAATTTTTTTAAATCTCAGAAAGACATTATGATAAATATTCCAAGGCACAAAGGAAAGTCAACATCAGTTTTACTCAACTAACACAGCAGAGCAGTACAGCTGGTTTCGAAAGTCGCAACACTTTCATTATCAGTGCTCATGTGTATTGAGTTTGTCACCACTTTTTAGGCGGCTTAGTTGAATGTGATAACAGTTCCTATTTATACAAATTTTATTATGAAAAGGAATCTTAGAACTGTATCAACATAATGTTAACATGTTTTTATTTTAATACCCGTGTTACCGTTTGATTATTTTCTTCATGTCTCATTTTTCTGAATTTTTTGTTCCATCATACCTAAGTCAAACTTTTTGGCTTGAATTTTATACTTAAGTACATGTGAACGTTTTTCCGATTTTTTCATTGGTAGCTCAAGCCTTAGCTTAAATTTGTATGTGGTAATTATTTTAACGAACATTTGTATTGCTATATTAAATCGAATTAAGGTTCATAGGCTAATTGTTCGAAATTTGTTTAAATCTCAAAAAGACGTGATGATAAATATTCCAAGGCACAAAGGAAAGTCAACATCAGTTTTATTCAACTAACACAGCAGAGCAAAACAGCTGTTTTCGAAAGTCGCAACACTTTCATCATCAGTGCTCATGTGTATTGTGTTTCTCACCACTTTTTAGGCGGCTTAGTGGAATGTGATAACAGTTCCTATTTACACAAATTTTATTATGAAAAGGAATCCGAGAACTGTATCAACCTGATGTTAACATTTTTTTGTTTTAATACCCGTGTTACCGTTTGATTATTTTCTCCATGTCCCATTTTTATAAAATTGTTTGTTCCATCATACCTAAGTAAAACTTTTTTGGTTTGAATTTTATACTTAAGTATATGAGAACGTTTTTCCGATTTTTTCATTGGTAGCTCAAGCCTTAGCTTAAATTTGTGTGTGGTAATTATTTTAACGAACATTTGTATTGCTATATTAAATCGAATTAAGATTCATAGGCTAATTGTTCGAAATTTGTTTAAATCTCAGAAAGACATTGTGATAAATATTCCAAGGCACAAAGGAAAGTCAACATCAGATTTATTCAACTAACACAGCAGAACAGTACAGCTGTTTTCGTAAGTCGCAACACTTTCATTATCAGTACTCATGTGTATTCTGTTTGTCACCACTTTTTAGGCGGCTTAGTTGAATGTGATAACAGTTCCTATTTACACAAATTTTACTATGAAAAGGAATCCAGAACTGTATCAACCTGATGTTAACACGTTTTTGTTTTAATACCCATGTTATCGTTTGATTATTTTCTTCATGTCCCATTTTTCTGAATTTTTTGTTCCATCATACCTAAGTCAAACTTTTTTGGCTTGAATTTTATACTTAAGTACATGTGAACGTTTTCCCGATTTTTTCATTGGTAGCTCAAGCCTTAGCTTAAATTTGTATGTGGTAATTATTTTAACGAGCACTTGTATTGCTATATTAAATCGAATTAAGATTCATAGGCTAATTGTTCGAAATATGCTTAAATCTCAGAAAGACGTGATGATAAATATTCCAAGGCACAAAGGAAAGTCAACATCAGTTTTATTCAACTAACACAGCTGAGCAGAACAGCTGTTTTCGAAAGTCGCAACACTTTCATCATCAGTGCTCATGTGTATTCTGTTTGTCACCACTTTTTAGGCGGCTTAGTTGAATGTGATAACAGTTCCTATTTACACAAATTTTATTATGAAAAGGAATCTTAGAACTATACCAACATAATGTTAACACGTTTTTATTTTAATACCCGTGTTACCGTATGATTATTTTCTTCATGTCCCATTTTTCTGAATTTTTTGTTCCATCATACCTAAGTCAAACTTTTTTGGCTTGAATTTTATACTTGAGTACATGTGAACGTTTTTCCGATTTTTTCATTGGTAGCTCAAGCCTTAGCTTAAATTTGTATGTGGTAATTATTTTAACGAGCACTTGTATTGCTATATTAAATCGAATTAAGATTCATAGGCTAATTGTTCGAAATTTGCTTAAATCTCAGAAAAAAGTGATGAGAAATATTCCCAGGCACAAAGGAAAGTCAACATCAATTTGATTCAACTAACACAGCAGAGCAGAACAGCTGTTTTCGAAAGTCGCAACACTTTCATCATCAGTGCTCATGTGTATTCTGTTTGTCACCACTTTTTAGGCGGCTTAGTTGAATGTGATAACAGTTCCTATTTACACAAATTTTATTATGAAAAGGAATCCGAGAACTATATCAACATAATATTAACACGTTTTTATTTTATTACCCGTGTTACCGTTTGATTATTTTCTTCATGTCCCATTTTTCTGAATTTTTTGTTCCATCATACCTAAGTCAAACTTTTTTGGCTTGAATTTTATACTTAAGTGCATGTGAATGTTTTTCCGATTTTTTCATTGGTAGCTCAAGCCTTAGCTTAAATTTGTATGTGGTAATTATTTTAACGAACACTTGTATTGCTATATTAAATCGATTTAAGATTCATAGGCTAATTGTTCGAAATTTGTTTAAATCTCAGAAAGACGTGATGATAAATGTTCCAAGGCACAAAGGAAAGTCAACATCAGTTTTATTCAACTAACACAGCAGAGCAGAACAGCTGTTTTCGAAAGTCGCAACACTTTCATCATCATTGCTCATGTGCATTGTGTTTCTCACCACTTTTTAGGCGGCTTAGTTGAATGTCATAACAGTTCCTATTTACACAAATTTTATTATGAAAAGGAATCCCAGAACTCTTTCAACATAATGTTAACATGTTTTTATTTTAATACCAGTGTTATCGTTTGATTATTTTCTTCATGTCCCATTTTTCTGAATTTTTTGTTCCATCATACCTAACTCAAACTTTTTTTGACTTGAATTTTATACTTAAGTACATGTGAACGTTTTTCCGATTTTTTCATTGGTAGCTCAAGCCTTAGCTTAAATTTGTGTGTGGTAATTATTTTAACGAACATTTGTATTGCTATATTAAATCGAATTAAGATTCATAGGCTAATTGTTCGAAATTTGTTTAAATCTCAGAAAGACATTGTGATAAATATTCCAAGGCACAAAGGAAAGTCAACATCAGATTTATTCAACTAACACAGCAGAGCAGAACAGCTGTTTTCGAAAGTCGCAACACTTTCATCATCATTGCTCATGTGCATTGTGTTTCTCACCACTTTTTAGGCGGCTTAGTTGAATGTCATAACAGTTCCTATTTACACAAATTTTATTATGAAAAGGAATCCCAGAACTCTTTCAACATAATGTTAACATGTTTTTATTTTAATACCAGTGTTATCGTTTGATTATTTTCTTCATGTCCCATTTTTCTGAATTTTTTGTTCCATCATACCTAAGTCAAACTTTTTTTGACTTGAATTTTATACTTAAGTACATGTGAACGTTTTTCCGATTTTTTCATTGGTAGCTCAAGCCTTAGCTTAAATTTGTATGTGGTAATTATTTTAACGAACATTTGTATTGCTATATTAAATCGAATTAAGATTCATAGGCTAATTGTTCGAAATAATCTTAATTCTCAGAAAGACATGATGATAAATATTCCAAGGCACAAAGGAAAGTCAACATCAGTTTTATTCAACTAACACAGCAGAGAAGAACGAACAGTTCTTTTCGAAAGTCGCAACACTTTCATCATCAGTACTCATTTGAATTGTGTTTCTCACCACTTTTTACGCGGCTTAGTTGAATGTGATAACAGTTCCTATTTACACAAATTTTATTATGAAAAGGAATCTGAGAACTGTATCAACCTGATGTTAACACGTTTTTGTTTTAATACCCGTGTTACCGTTTGATTATTTTCTCCATGTCCCATTTTTTTCAGAATTTTTTGTTCCATCATACCTAAGTAAAACTGTTTTGGTTTGAATTTTATACTTAAGTATATTTGAACGTTTTTCAAATTTTTTCATTGGTAGCTCAAGCCTTAGCTTAAATTTGTATGTGGTAATTATTTTAACGAACATTTGTATTGCTATATTAAATCGAATTAAGATTCATAGGCTAATTGTTCGAAATTTGTTTAAATCTCAGAAAGACATTATGATAAATATTCAAAGGCACAAAGGAAAGTCAACATCAGTTTTATTCAACTAACACAGAAGAGCAGTACAGCTGTTTTCGAAAGTCGCAACACTTTCATCATCAGTGCTCATGATTATTCTGTTTGTCACCACTTTTTAGGCGGCTTGGTTGAATGTGATAACAGTTCCTATTTACACAAATTTTATTATGAAAAGGAATCCGAGAACTGTATCAACCTGATGTTAACATTTTTTTGTTTTAGTACCCGTGTTACCATTTGATTATTTTCTCCATGTCCCATTTTTCTGAATTTTTTGTTCCATCATACCTAAGTAAAACTTTTTTGTTTTGAATTTTATACTTAAGTACATGTGAACGTTTTTCCGATTTTTTCATTGGTAGCTTAAGCCTTAGCTTAAATTTGTATGTGGTAATTATTTTAACGAACATTTGTATTGCTATATTAAATCGAATTAAAATTCATAGGCTAATTGTTCGAAATTTGCTTAAATCTCAGAAAGACATGATGATAAATATTCCAAGGCACAAAGGAAAGTCAACATCAGTTTTATTCAACTAACACAGCAGAGCAGAACGAACAGCTGTTTTCGAAAGTCGCAACACTTTCATCATCAGTGCTCATGTGTATTCTGTTTATCACCAATTTTTAGGCGGCTTGGTTGAATGTGATAACAGTTCCTATTTACACAAATTTTATTATGAAAAGGAATCCGAGAACTGTATCAACCTGATGTTAACATTTTTTTGTTTTAGTACCCGTGTTACCGTTTGATTATTTTCTCCATGTCCCATTTTTCTGAATTTTTTGTTCCATCATACCTAAGTAAAACTTTTTTGTTTTGAATTTTATACTTAAGTACATGTGAACGTTTTTCCGATTTTTTCATTGGTAGCTTAAGCCTTAGCTTAAATTTGTATGTGGTAATTATTTTAACGAACATTTGTATTGCTATATTAAATCGAATTAAAATTCATAGGCTAATTGTTCGAAATTTGCTTAAATCTCAGAAAGACATGATGATAAATATTCCAAGGCACAAAGGAAAGTCAACATCAGTTTTATTCAACTAACACAGCAGAGCAGAACGAACAGCTGTTTTCGAAAGTCGCAACACTTTCATCATCAGTGCTCATGTGTATTCTGTTTATCACCAATTTTTAGGCGGCTTGGTTGAATGTGATAACAGTTCCTATTTACACAAATTTTATTATGAAAAGGAATCCGAGAACTGTATCAACCTGATGTTAACATTTTTTTGTTTTAGTACCCGTGTTACCGTTTGATTATTTTCTCCATGTCCCATTTTTCTGAATTTTTTGTTCCATCATACCTAAGTAAAACTTTTTTGTTTTGAATTTTATACTTAAGTACATGTGAACGTTTTTCCGATTTTTTCATTGGTAGCTCAAGCCTTAGCTTAAATTTGAATGTGGTAATTATTTTAACGAACATTTGTATTGCTATATTAAATCGAATTAAGATTCATAGGCTCATTGTTCGAAATTTGCTTAAATCTCAGAAAGACATGATGATAAATATTCCAAGGCACAAAGGAAAGTCAACATCAGTTTTATTCAACTAACACAGCCGAGCAGAACGAACAGCTGTTTTCGAAAGTCGCAACACTTTCATCATCAGTGCTCATGTGTATTCTGTTTATCACAAATTTTTAGGCGGCTTGGTTGAATGTGATAACAGTTCCTATTTACACAAATTTTATTATGAAAAGGAATCCGAGAACTGTATCAACCTGATGTTAACATTTTTTTTGTTTTAGTACCCGTGTTACCGTTTGATTATTTTCTCCATGTCCCATTTTTCTGAATTTTTTATTCCATCATACCTAAGTAAAACTTTATTGTTTTGAATTTTATACTTAAGTACATGTGAACGTTTTTCCGATTTTTTCATTGGTAGCTCAAGCCTTAGCTTAAATTTGTATGTGGTAATTATTTTAACGAGCACTTGTATTGCTATATTAAATCGAATTAAGATTTAATATAGATAGGCTAATTGTTCGAAATTTGCTTAAATCTCAGAAAGACGTGATGATAAATATTCCAAGGCACAAAGGAAAGTCAACATCAGTTTTATTCAACTAACACAGCTGAGCAGAACAGCTGTTTTCGAATGTCGCAACACTTTCATCATCAGTGCTCATGTGTATTCTGTTTGTCACCACTTTTTAGGCGGCTTAGTTGAATGTGATAACAGTTCCTATTTACACAAACTTTATTATGAAAAGGAATCTTAGAACTATATCAACATAATGTTAACACGTTTTTATTTTAATACCCGTGTTACCGTTTGATTATTTTCTTCATGTCCCATTTTTCTGAATTTTTTGTTCCATCATACCTAAGTCAAACTTTTTTGGCTTGAATTTTATACTTAAGTACATGTGAACGTTTTTCCGATTTTTTCATTGGTAGCTCAAGCCTTAGCTTAAATTTTTATGTGGTAATTATTTTAACGAGCACTTTTATTGCTATATTAAATCGAATTAAGATTCGTAGGCTAATTGTTCGAAATTTGCTTAAATCTCAGAAAGACGTGATGATAAATATTCCAAGGCACAAAGGAAAGTCAACATCAGTTTTATTCAACTAACACAGCAGAGCAGAACAGCTGTTTTCGAAAGTCGCAACACTTTCATCATCAGTGCTCATGTGTATTCTGTTTATCACCACTTTTTAGGCGGCTTAGTTGAATGTGATAGCAGTTCCTATTTACACAAATTTTATTATGAAAAGGAATCCGAGAACTATATCAACATAATGTTAACACGTTTTTATTTTAATACGCGTGTTGCCGTTTGATTATTTTCTTCATGTCCCATTTTTCTGAATTTTTTGTTCCATCATACCTAAGTCAAACTTTTTTGGCTTGAATTTTATACTTAAGTACATGTGAACGTTTTTCCGATTTTTTCATTGGTAGCTCAAGCCTTAGCTTAAATTTGTATGTGGTAATTATTTTAACGAACACTTGTATTGCTATATTAAATCGAATTAAGATTCATAGGCTAATTGTTCGAAATTTGCTTAAATCTCAGAAAGACGTGATGATAAATATTCCAAGGCACAAAGGAAAGTCAACATCAGTTTTATTCAACTAACACAGCTGAGCAGAACAGCTGTTTTCGAAAGTCGCACCACTTTCATCATCAGTGCTCATGTGTATTCTGTTTGTCACCACTTTTTAGGCGGCTTAGTTGAATGTGATAACAGTTCTTATTTACACAAATTTTATTATGAAAAGGAATCTTAGAACTATATCAACATAATGTTAACACGTTTTTATTTTAATACCCGTGTTACCGTTTGATTATTTTCTTCATGTCCCATTTTTCTGAATTTTTTGTTCCATCATACCTAAGTCAAACTTTTTTGGCTTGAATTTTATACTTAAGTACATGTGAACGTTTTTCCGATTTTTCCATTGGTAGCTCAAGCCTTAGCTTAAATTTGTATGTGGTAATTATTTTAACGAGCACTTGCATTGCTATATTAAATCGAATTAAGATTCATAGGCTAATTGTTCGAAATTTGCTTAAATCTCAGAAAGACGTGATGATAAATATTCCAAGGCACAAAGGAAAGTCAACATCAATTTGATTCAACTAACACAGCAGAGCAGAACAGCTGTTTTCGAAAGTCGCAACACTTTCATCATCAGTGCTCATGATTATTCTGTTTGTCACCACTTTTTAGGCGGCTTAGTTGAATGTGATAACAGTTCCTATTTACACAAATTTTATTATGAAAAGGAATCCGAGAACTATATCAACATAATGTTAACACGTTTTTATTTTAATACCCGTGTTACCGTTTGATTATTTTCTCCATGTCCCATTTTTCTGAATTTTTTGTTCCAACATACCTAAGTAAAACTTTTTTGGTTTGAATTTTATACTTAAGTATATGAGAACATTTTTCCGATTTTTTCATTGGTAGCTCAAGCCTTAGCTTAAATTTGTATGTGGTAATTATTTTAACGAACATTTGTATTGCTATATTAAATCGAATTAAGATTCATAGGCTAATTGTTCGAAATTTGTTTAAATCTCAGAAAGACATGATGATTTCGAAAGTCGCAACACTTTCATCATCAGTGCTCATGTGTATTGTGTTTGTCACCACTTTTTAGGCGGCTTAGTTGAATGTGATAAAAGTTCCTATTTACACAAATTTTATTATGAAAAGGAATTTTAGAACTGTATCAACCTGATGTTAACACGTTTTTGTTTTAATACCCATGTTATCGTTTGATTATTTTCTTCATGTCCCATTTTTCTGAATTTTTTGTTCCATCATACCTAAGTCAAACTTTTTTGGCTTGAATTTTATACTTAAGTACATGTGAACGTTTTTCCGATTTTTTCATTGGTAGCTCAAGCCTTAGCTTAAATTTGTATGTGGTAATTATTTTAACGAACACTTGTATTGCTATATTAAATCGAATTAAGATTCATAGGCTAATTGTTCGAAATTTGTTTAAATCTCAGAAAGACATGATGATAAATATTCCAAGGCACAAAGGAAAGTCAACATCAGTTTTATTCAACTAACACAGCAGAGCAGAACAGCTGTTTTCGAAAGTCGCAACACTTTCGTCATCAGTGCTCATGTGTATTGTGTTTCTCACCACTTTTTAGGCGGCTTAGTTGAATGTCATAACAGTTCCTATTTACACAAATTTTATTATGAAAAGGAATCCCAGAACTCTATCAACATAATGTTAACATGTTTTTATTTTAATACCAGTGTTATCGTTTGATTATTTTCTTCATGTCCCATTTTTCTGAATTTTTTGTTCCATCATACCTAAGTCAAACTTTTTTTGACTTGAATTTTATACTTAAGTACATGTGAACGTTTTTCCGATTTTTTCATTGGTAGTTCAAGCCTTAGCTTAAATTTGTATGTGGTAATTATTTTAACGAACATTTGTATTGCTATATTAAATCGAATTAAGATTCATAGGCTAATTGTTCGAAATAATTTTAATTCTCAGAAAGACATGACGATAAATATTCCAAGGCACAAAAGAAAGTCAACATCAGTTTTATTCAACTAACACAGCAGAGCAGAACGAACAGCTCTTTTCGAAAGTCGCAACAATTTCATCATCAGTACTCATGTGTATTGTGTTTCTCACCACTTTTTAGGCGGCTTAGTTGAATGTGATAACAGTTCCTATTTACAACAATTTTATTATGAAAAGGAATCCGAGAACTGTATCAACATAATGTTAACACGTTTTTATTTTAATACCCGTGTTACCGTTTGATTATTTTCTTCATGTCCCATTTTTCTGAATTTTTTGTTCCATCATACCTAAGTCAAACTTTTTTGGCATGAATTTTATACTTAAGTACATGTGAACGTTTTTCCGATTTTTTCATTGGTAGCCCAAGCCTTAGCTTAAATTTGTATGTGGTAATTATTTTAACGAACATTTGTATTGCTATATTAAATCGAATTAAGATTCATAGGCTAATTGTTCGAAATTTGTTTAAATCTCAGAAAGACGTGATGATAAATATTCCAAGGCACAAAGGAAAGTCAACATCAGTTTTATTCAACTAACACAGCAGAGCAGAACAGCTGTTTTCGAAAGTCGCAACACTTTCATCATCAGTGCTCATGTGTATTGTGTTTCTCACCACTTTTTAGGCGGCTTGCTTGAATGTGCTAACAGTTCCTATTTACACAAATTTTATTATGAAAAGGAATCCGAGGACTGTATCAACCTGATGTTAACATTTTTTTGTTTTAGTACCCGTGTTACCGTTTGGTTATTTTCTCCATGTCCCATTTTTCTGAATTTGTTGTTCCATCATACCTAAGTAAAACTTTTTTGTTTTGAATTTTATACTTAAGTACATGTGAACGTTTTTCCGATTTTTTCATTGGTAGCTCAAGCCTTAGCTTAATTTTGTATATGGTAATTATTTTAACGAACATTTGTATTGCTATATTAAATCGAATTAAGATTCATAGGCTAATTGTTCGAAATTTGCTGAAATCTCAGAAAGACATGATGATAAATATTCCAAGGTACAAAGGAAAGTCAACATCAGTTTTATTCAACTAACACAGCAGAGCAGAACGAACAGCTGTTTTCGAAAGTCGCAACACTTTCATCATCAGTGCTCATGTGTATTGTGTTTCTCACCCCTTTTTAGGCGGCTTAGTTGAATGTGATAACAGTTCCTATTTACACAAATTTTATTATGAAAAGGAATCCGAGAACTTTATCAACCTGATGTTAACACGTTTTTGTTTTAATACCCTTGTTACCGTTTGATTATTTTCTCCATGTCCCATTTTTTTCAGAATTTTTTGTTCCATCATACCTATTAAAACTTTTTTGGTTTGAATTTTATACTTAAGTATATGTGAACGTTTTTCCAATTTTTTCATTGGTAGCTCAAGCATTAGCTTAAATTTGTATGTGGTAATTATTTTAACGAACATTTGTATTGCTATATTAAATCGAATAAAGATTCATAGGCTAATTGTTCGAAATTTGTTTAAATCTCAGAAAGACATTATGATAAATATTCAAAGGCACAAAGGAAAGTCAACATCAGTTTTATTCAACTAACACAGAAGAGCAGTACAGCTGTTTTCGAAAGTCGCAACACTTTCATTATCAGTGCTCATGTGTATTGTGTTTGTCACCACTTTTTAGGCGGCCTAGTTGAATGTGATAAAAGTTCCTATTTACACAAATTTTGTTATGAAAAGGAATCCCAGAACTGTATCAACCTGATATTAACACGTTTTTGTGTTAATACCCATGTTACCGTTTGATTATTTTCTTCATGTCCCATTTTTCTGAATTTTTTGTTCCATCATACCTAAGTCAAACTTTTTTGGCTTGAATTTTATACTTAAGTACATGTGAACGTTTTTCCGATTTTTTCATTGGTAGCTCAAGCCTTAGCTTAAATTTGTATGTGGTAATTATTTTAACGAACATTTGTATTGCTATATTAAGTCGAATTAAGATTCATAGGCTAATTGTTTGAAATTTGTTTAAATCTCAGAAAGACATTATGATAAATATTCCAAGGCACAAAGGAAAGTCAACATCAGTTTTATTCAACTAACACAGAAGAGCAGTACAGCTGTTTTCGAAAGTCGCAACACTTTCATTATCAGTGCTCATATGTATTGTGTTTGTCACCACTTTTTAGGCGGCTTAGTTGAATGTGAACAGTTCCTATTTACACAAATTTTATTATGAAAAGGAATCCCAGAACTGTATCAACCTGATGTTAACACGTTTTTGTTTTAATACCCATGTTATCGTTTGATTATTTTCTTCATGTCCCATTTTTCTGAATTTTTTGTTCCATCATACCTAAGTCAAACTTTTTTGGCTTGAATTTTATACTTAAGTACATGTGAACGTTACTCCGATTTTTTCATTGGTAGCTCAAGCCTTAGCTTAAATTTGTATGTGGTAATTATTTTAACGAACATTTGTATTGCTATATTAAATCGAATTAAGATTCATAGGCTAATTGTTCGAAATTTGCTTAAATCTCAGAAAGATATTATGATAAATAATCAAAGTCACAAAGGAAAGTCAACATCAGTTTTATTCAACTAACACAGCAGAGCAGTACAGCTGTTTTCGAAAGTCGCAACACTTTCATTATCAGTGCTCATGTGTATTGTGTTTGTCACCACTTTTTAGGCGGCTTAGTTGAATGTGATAACAGTTCCTATTTACACAAGTTTTATTGTGAAAAGGAATCCCAGAACTGTATCAACCTGGTGTTAACACTTTTTTGTTTTAATACCCATGTTATCGTTTGATTATTTTCTTCATGCCCTATTTTTCTGAATTTTTTGTTCCATCATACCTAAGTCAAACTTTTCTGGCTTGAATTTTATACTTAAGTACATGTGAACGTTTTTCCGATTTTTTCATTGGTAGCGCAAGCCTCAACTTAAATTTGTATGTGGTAATTATTTTAACGAAAATTTGTATTGCTATATTAAATCGAATTAAGATTCATAGGCTAATTGTTCGAAATTTGTTTAAATCTCAGCAAGACATTATGATAAATATTCCAAGGCACAGAAGAAAGTCAACATCAGTTTTATTCAACTAACACAGCAGAGCAGAACAGCTGCTTTCGAAAGTCGCAACACTTTCATCATCAGTGCTCATGTGTATTCTGTTTGTCACCACTTTTTAGGCGGCTTAGTTGAATGTGATAACAGTTCCTATTTGCACAAATTTTATTATGAAAAGGAATCCGAGAACTGTATCATTCTAATGTTAACACGTTTTTGTTTTAATACCCGTGTTACCGTTTGATTATTTTCTTCATGTCCCATTTTTCTGAATTTTTTGTTTCATCATACCTAAGTCAAACTTTTTTGGCTTGAATTTTATACTTAAGTACATGTGAACGTTTTTCCGATTTTTTCATTGGTAGCTCAAGCCTTAGCTTAAATTTGTATGTGGTAATTATTTTAACGAACATTTGTATTGCTATATTAAATCGAATTAAGATTCATAGGCTAATTGCTCGAAATTTGTTTAAATCTCAGAAAGACATGATGATAAATATTCCAAGGCACAAAGGAATGTCAACATCAGTTTTATTAAACTAACACAGCAGAGCAGAACAGCTGTTTTCGAAAGTCGCAACACTTTCATCATCAGTGCTCATGTGTGTTGTGTTTGTCACCACTTTTTAGGCGGCTTAGTTGAATGTGATAACAGTTCCTATTTACACAAATTTTATTATGAAAAGAATCCCAGAACTGTATCAACCTGATGTTAACACGTTTTCGTTTTAATACCCATGTTATCGTTTGATTATTTTCTTCATGTCCCATTTTTCTGAATTTTTTGTTTCATCATACCTAAGTCAAACTTTTTTGGCTTGAATTTTATACTTAAGTACATGTGAACGTTTTTCCGATTTTTTCATTGGTAGCTCAAGCCTTAGCTTAAATTTGTATGTGGTAATTATTTTAACGAACATTTGTATTGCTATATTAAATCGAATTAAGATTCATAGGCTAATTGCTCGAAATTTGTTTAAATCTCAGAAAGACATGATGATAAATATTCCAAGGCACAAAGGAATGTCAACATCAGTTTTATTCAACTAACACAGCAGAGCAGAACAGCTGCTTTCGAAAGTCGCAACACTTTCATCATCAGTGCTCATGTGTATTCTGTTTGTCACCACTTTTTAGGCGGCTTAGTTGAATGTGATAACAGTTCCTATTTGCACAAATTTTATTATGAAAAGGAATCCGAGAACTGTATCATTCTAATGTTAACACGTTTTTGTTTTAATACCCGTGTTACCGTTTGATTATTTTCTTCATGTCCCATTTTTCTGAATTTTTTGTTTCATCATACCTAAGTCAAACTTTTTTGGCTTGAATATTATACTTAAGTACATGTGAATGTTTTTCCGATTTTTTCATTGGTAGCTCGAGCCTTAGCTTAAATTTGTATGTGGTAATTATTTTAACGAACATTTGTATTACTATATTAAATTGAATTAAGATTCATAGGCTAATTGTTCGAAATTTGTTTAAATCTCAGAAAGACATGATGATTAATATTCCAAGGCACAAAGGAAACTCAACATCAGTTTTATTCAACTAACACAGCAGAGCAGTACAGCTGTTTTCGAAAGTCGCAACACTTTCATTAGCAGTGCTCATGTGTATTGTGTTTGTCACCACTTTTTAGGCGGCTTAGTTGAATGTGATAAAAGTTCCTATTTACACAAATTTATTATGAAAAGGAATCCCAGAACTGTATCATCCTGATGTTAACACGTTTTTGTTTTAATACCCATGTTACCGTTTGATTATTTTCTTCATGTCCCATTTTTCTGAATTTTTTTTTACATCATACCTAAGTCAAACTTTTTGGGCTTGAATTTTATACTTAAGTACTTGTGAACGTTTTTCCAATTTTTTCATTGGTAGCTCAAGCCTTAGCTTAAATTTGTATGTGGTAATTATTTTTACGAACATTTGTATTGCTATATTAAATCGAATTAAGATTCATAGGCTAATTGTTCGAAATTTGTTTAAATCTCAGCAAGACATGATGATAAATATTCCAAGGCTCAAAATAAAGTCAACATCAGTCTTATTCAACTAACACAGCAGAGCAGAACAGCTGTTTTCGAAAGTCGCAACACTTTCATTATCAGTGCTCATGTGTATTGTGTTTGTCACCACTTTTTAGGCGGCTTAGTTGAATGTGATAAAAGTTCCTATTTACACAAATTTATTTTGAAAAGGAATCCCAGAACTGTATCAACCTGATGTTAACACGTTTTTGTTTTAATACCCATGTTACCGTTTGATTATTTTCTTCATGTCCGATTTTTGTGAATTTTTTTTTCCATCATACCTAAGTCAAACTTTTTTGGCTTGAATTTTATACTTAAGTACATGTGAACGTTTTTCCGATATTTTCATTGGTAGCTCAAGCCTTAACTTAAATTTGTATGTGGTAATTATTTTAACGAACATTTGTATTAGTATATTAAATCGAATTAAGATTCATAGGCTAATTGTTCGAAATTTGTTTAAATCTCAGCAAGACATGATGATAAATATTCCAAGGCTCAAAACAAAGTCAACATTAGTTTTATTCAACTAACACAGCAGAGCAGAACAGCTGTTTTCGAAAGTCGCAACACTTTCATCATCAGTGCTAATGTGTATTCTGTTTGTCACCACTTTTTAGGCGGCTTAGTTGAAAGTGATAACAGTTCCTATTTACACAAATTTTATTATGAAAAGGAATCCGAGACCTGTATTAACCTTATGTTAACACGTTTTTGTTTTAATACCCATGTTATCGTTTGATTATTTTCTTCATGTCCCATTTTTCTGAATTTTTTGTTCCATCATACCTAAGTCAAACTTTTTTGGCTTGAATTTTATACTTAAGTACATGTGAACGTTTTTCCGATTTTTTCATTGGTAGCTCAAGCCTTAACTTAAATTTGTATGTGGTAATTATTTTAACGAACATTTGTATTGCTATATTAAATCGAATTAAGATTCATAGGCTAATTGTTCGAAATTTGTTTAAATCTCAGCAAGACATGATGATAAATATTCCAAGGCTCAGAAGAAAGTCAACATCAGTTTTATTCAACTAACACAGCAGAGCAGAACAGCTGTTTTCGAAAGTCGCAACACTTTCATCATCAGTGCTAATGTGTATTCTGTTTGTCACCACTTTTTAGGCGGCTTAGTTGAATGTGATAACAGTTCCTATTTACAACAATTTTATTATGAAAAGGAATCCGAGAACTGTATCAACATAATGTTAACACGTTTTTATTTTAATACCCGTGTTACCGTTTGATTATTTTCTTCATGTCCCATTTTTCTGAATTTTTTGTTCCATCATACCTAAGTCAAACTTTTTTGGCATGAATTTTATACTTAAGTACATGTGAACGTTTTTCCGATTTTTTCATTGGTAGCCCAAGCCTTAGCTTAAATTTGTATGTGGTAATTATTTTAACGAACATTTGTATTGCTATATTAAATCGAATTAAGATTCATAGGCTAATTGTTCGAAATTTGTTTAAATCTCAGAAAGACGTGATGATAAATATTCCAAGGCACAAAGGAAAGTCAACATCAGTTTTATTCAACTAACACAGCAGAGCAGAACAGCTGTTTTCGAAAGTCGCAACACTTTCATCATCAGTGCTCATGTGTATTGTGTTTCTCACCACTTTTTAGGCGGCTTGCTTGAATGTGCTAACAGTTCCTATTTACACAAATTTTATTATGAAAAGGAATCCGAGGACTGTATCAACCTGATGTTAACATTTTTTTGTTTTAGTACCCGTGTTACCGTTTGGTTATTTTCTCCATGTCCCATTTTTCTGAATTTGTTGTTCCATCATACCTAAGTAAAACTTTTTTGTTTTGAATTTTATACTTAAGTACATGTGAACGTTTTTCCGATTTTTTCATTGGTAGCTCAAGCCTTAGCTTAATTTTGTATATGGTAATTATTTTAACGAACATTTGTATTGCTATATTAAATCGAATTAAGATTCATAGGCTAATTGTTCGAAATTTGCTGAAATCTCAGAAAGACATGATGATAAATATTCCAAGGTACAAAGGAAAGTCAACATCAGTTTTATTCAACTAACACAGCAGAGCAGAACGAACAGCTGTTTTCGAAAGTCGCAACACTTTCATCATCAGTGCTCATGTGTATTGTGTTTCTCACCCCTTTTTAGGCGGCTTAGTTGAATGTGATAACAGTTCCTATTTACACAAATTTTATTATGAAAAGGAATCCGAGAACTGTATCAACCTGATGTTAACACGTTTTTGTTTTAATACCCTTGTTACCGTTTGATTATTTTCTCCATGTCCCATTTTTTTCAGAATTTTTTGTTCCATCATACCTATTAAAACTTTTTTGGTTTGAATTTTATACTTAAGTATATGTGAACGTTTTTCCAATTTTTTCATTGGTAGCTCAAGCATTAGCTTAAATTTGTATGTGGTAATTATTTTAACGAACATTTGTATTGCTATATTAAATCGAATAAAGATTCATAGGCTAATTGTTCGAAATTTGTTTAAATCTCAGAAAGACATTATGATAAATATTCAAAGGCACAAAGGAAAGTCAACATCAGTTTTATTCAACTAACACAGAAGAGCAGTACAGCTGTTTTCGAAAGTCGCAACACTTTCATTATCAGTGCTCATGTGTATTGTGTTTGTCACCACTTTTTAGGCGGCCTAGTTGAATGTGATAAAAGTTCCTATTTACACAAATTTTGTTATGAAAAGGAATCCCAGAACTGTATCAACCTGATATTAACACGTTTTTGTGTTAATACCCATGTTACCGTTTGATTATTTTCTTCATGTCCCATTTTTCTGAATTTTTTGTTCCATCATACCTAAGTCAAACTTTTTTGGCTTGAATTTTATACTTAAGTACATGTGAACGTTTTTCCGATTTTTTCATTGGTAGCTCAAGCCTTAGCTTAAATTTGTATGTGGTAATTATTTTAACGAACATTTGTATTGCTATATTAAGTCGAATTAAGATGCATAGGCTAATTGTTTGAAATTTGTTTAAATCTCAGAAAGACATTATGATAAATATTCCAAGGCACAAAGGAAAGTCAACATCAGTTTTATTCAACTAACACAGAAGAGCAGTACAGCTGTTTTCGAAAGTCGCAACACTTTCATTATCAGTGCTCATATGTATTGTGTTTGTCACCACTTTTTAGGCGGCTTAGTTGAATGTGAACTGTTCCTATTTACACAAATTTTATTATGAAAAGGAATCCCAGAACTGTATCAACCTGATGTTAACACGTTTTTGTTTTAATACCCATGTTATCGTTTGATTATTTTCTTCATGTCCCATTTTTCTGAATTTTTTGTTCCATCATACCTAAGTCAAACTTTTTTGGCTTGAATTTTATACTTAAGTACATGTGAACGTTACTCCGATTTTTTCATTGGTAGCTCAAGCCTTAGCTTAAATTTGTATGTGGTAATTATTTTAACGAACATTTGTATTGCTATATTAAATCGAATTAAGATTCATAGGCTAATTGTTCGAAATTTGCTTAAATCTCAGAAAGATATTATGATAAATAATCAAAGTCACAAAGGAAAGTCAACATCAGTTTTATTCAACTAACACAGCAGAGCAGTACAGCTGTTTTCGAAAGTCGCAACACTTTCATTATCAGTGCTCATGTGTATTGTGTTTGTCACCACTTTTTAGGCGGCTTAGTTGAATGTGATAACAGTTCCTATTTACACAAGTTTTATTGTGAAAAGGAATCCCAGAACTGTATCAACCTGGTGTTAACACTTTTTTGTTTTAATACCCATGTTATCGTTTGATTATTTTCTTCATGCCCTATTTTTCTGAATTTTTTGTTCCATCATACCTAAGTCAAACTTTTCTGGCTTGAATTTTATACTTAAGTACATGTGAACGTTTTTCCGATTTTTTCATTGGTAGCGCAAGCCTCAACTTAAATTTGTATGTGGTAATTATTTTAACGAAAATTTGTATTGCTATATTAAATCGAATTAAGATTCATAGGCTAATTGTTCGAAATTTGTTTAAATCTCAGCAAGACATTATGATAAATATTCCAAGGCACAGAAGAAAGTCAACATCAGTTTTATTCAACTAACACAGCAGAGCAGAACAGCTGCTTTCGAAAGTCGCAACACTTTCATCATCAGTGCTCATGTGTATTCTGTTTGTCACCACTTTTTAGGCGGCTTAGTTGAATGTGATAACAGTTCCTATTTGCACAAATTTTATTATGAAAAGGAATCCGAGAACTGTATCATTCTAATGTTAACACGTTTTTGTTTTAATACCCGTGTTACCGTTTGATTATTTTCTTCATGTCCCATTTTTCTGAATTTTTTGTTTCATCATACCTAAGTCAAACTTTTTTGGCTTGAATTTTATACTTAAGTACATGTGAACGTTTTTCCGATTTTTTCATTGGTAGCTCAAGCCTTAGCTTAAATTTGTATGTGGTAATTATTTTAACGAACATTTGTATTGCTATATTAAATCGAATTAAGATTCATAGGCTAATTGCTCGAAATTTGTTTAAATCTCAGAAAGACATGATGATAAATATTCCAAGGCACAAAGGAATGTCAACATCAGTTTTATTCAACTAACACAGCAGAGCAGAACAGCTGTTTTCGAAAGTCGCAACACTTTCATCATCAGTGCTCATGTGTGTTGTGTTTGTCACCACTTTTTAGGCGGCTTAGTTGAATGTGATAACAGTTCCTATTTACACAAATTTTATTATGAAAAGAATCCCAGAACTGTATCAACCTGATGTTAACACGTTTTCGTTTTAATACCCATGTTATCGTTTGATTATTTTCTTCATGTCCCATTTTTCTGAATTTTTTGTTTCATCATACCTAAGTCAAACTTTTTTGGCTTGAATTTTATACTTAAGTACATGTGAACGTTTTTCCGATTTTTTCATTGGTAGCTCAAGCCTTAGCTTAAATTTGTATGTGGTAATTATTTTAACGAACATTTGTATTGCTATATTAAATCGAATTAAGATTCATAGGCTAATTGCTCGAAATTTGTTTAAATCTCAGAAAGACATGATGATAAATATTCCAAGGCACAAAGGAATGTCAACATCAGTTTTATTCAACTAACACAGCAGAGCAGAACAGCTGCTTTCGAAAGTCGCAACACTTTCATCATCAGTGCTCATGTGTATTCTGTTTGTCACCACTTTTTAGGCGGCTTAGTTGAATGTGATAACAGTTCCTATTTGCACAAATTTTATTATGAAAAGGAATCCGAGAACTGTATCATTCTAATGTTAACACGTTTTTGTTTTAATACCCGTGTTACCGTTTGATTATTTTCTTCATGTCCCATTTTTCTGAATTTTTTGTTTCATCATACCTAAGTCAAACTTTTTTGGCTTGAATATTATACTTAAGTACATGTCAATGTTTTTCCGATTTTTTCATTGGTAGCTCGAGCCTTAGCTTAAATTTGTATGTGGTAATTATTTTAACGAACATTTGTATTACTATATTAAATCGAATTAAGATTCATAGACTAATTGCTCGAAATTTGTTTAAATCTCAGAAAGACATTATGATAACTATTCTAAGGCACAAAGGAAAGTCAACATCAGTTTTATTCAACTAACACAGCAGAGCAGTACAGCTGTTTTCGAAAGTCGCAACACTTTCATTATCAGTGTTCATGTGTATTGTGTTTGTCACCACTTTTTAGGCGGCTTAGTTGAATGTGATAACAGTTCCTATTTACACAAATTTTATTATGAATAGGAATCCGAGACCTGTATCAACCTGATGTTAACACGTTTTTGGTTTAATACCCGTGTTACCGTTTGATTATTTTCTTCATGTCCCATTTTTCTGAATTTTTGTTCCATCATACCTAAGTAAAACTTTTTTGTTTTGAATTTTATACTTAAGTACATGTGAACGTTTTTTCAATTTTTTCATTGGTAGCTCAAGCCTTCGCTTAAATTTGTATGTGGTAATTATTTTTACGAACATTTGTATTGCTATATTAAATCGAATTAAGATTCATAGGCTAATTGTTCGAAATTTGTTTAAATCTCAGAAAGACATGATGATTAATATTCCAAGGCACAAAGGAAACTCAACATCAGTTTTATTCAACTAACACAGCAGAGCAGTACAGCTGTTTTCGAAAGTCGCAACACTTTCATTAGCAGTGCTCATGTGTATTGTGTTTGTCACCACTTTTTAGGCGGCTTAGTTGAATGTGATAAAAGTTCCTATTTACACAAATTTATTATGAAAAGGAATCCCAGAACTGTATCATCCTGATGTTAACACGTTTTTGTTTTAATACCCATGTTACCGTTTGATTATTTTCTTCATGTCCCATTTTTCTGAATTTTTTTTTACATCATACCTAAGTCAAACTTTTTGGGCTTGAATTTTATACTTAAGTACTTGTGAACGTTTTTCCAATTTTTTCATTGGTAGCTCAAGCCTTAGCTTAAATTTGTATGTGGTAATTATTTTTACGAACATTTGTATTGCTATATTAAATCGAATTAAGATTCATAGGCTAATTGTTCGAAATTTGTTTAAATCTCAGCAAGACATGATGATAAATATTCCAAGGCTCAAAATAAAGTCAACATCAGTCTTATTCAACTAACACAGCAGAGCAGAACAGCTGTTTTCGAAAGTCGCAACACTTTCATTATCAGTGCTCATGTGTATTGTGTTTGTCACCACTTTTTAGGCGGCTTAGTTGAATGTGATAAAAGTTCCTATTTACACAAATTTATTTTGAAAAGGAATCCCAGAACTGTATCAACCTGATGTTAACACGTTTTTGTTTTAATACCCATGTTACCGTTTGATTATTTTCTTCATGTCCGATTTTTGTGAATTTTTTTTTCCATCATACCTAAGTCAAACTTTTTTGGCTTGAATTTTATACTTAAGTACATGTGAACGTTTTTCCGATATTTTCATTGGTAGCTCAAGCCTTAACTTAAATTTGTATGTGGTAATTATTTTAACGAACATTTGTATTAGTATATTAAATCGAATTAAGATTCATAGGCTAATTGTTCGAAATTTGTTTAAATCTCAGCAAGACATGATGATAAATATTCCAAGGCTCAAAACAAAGTCAACATTAGTTTTATTCAACTAACACAGCAGAGCAGAACAGCTGTTTTCGAAAGTCGCAACACTTTCATCATCAGTGCTAATGTGTATTCTGTTTGTCACCACTTTTTAGGCGGCTTAGTTGAAAGTGATAACAGTTCCTATTTACACAAATTTTATTATGAAAAGGAATCCGAGACCTGTATTAACCTTATGTTAACACGTTTTTGTTTTAATACCCATGTTATCGTTTGATTATTTTCTTTATGTCCCATTTTTCTGAATTTTTTGTTCCATCATACCTAAGTCAAACTTTTTTGGCTTGAATTTTATACTTAAGTACATGTGAACGTTTTTCCGATTTTTTCATTGGTAGCTCAAGCCTTAACTTAAATTTGTATGTGGTAATTATTTTAACGAACATTTGTATTGCTATATTAAATCGAATTAAGATTCATAGGCTAATTGTTCGAAATTTGTTTAAATCTCAGCAAGACATGATGATAAATATTCCAAGGCTCAGAAGAAAGTCAACATCAGTTTTATTCAACTAACACAGCAGAGCAGAACGAACAGCTGTTTTCGAAAGTCGCAACACTTTCATCATCAGTGCTCATGTGTATTCTGTTTGTCACCACTTTTTAGGCGGCTTTGCTGAATGTGATAACAGTTCCTATTTACACAAATTTTATTATGAATAGGAATCCGAGACCTGTATCAACCTGATGTTAACACGTTTTTATTTTAATACCCGTGTTACCGTTTGATTATTTTCTTCATGTCCCATTTTTCTCAATTTTTTGTTCCATCGTACCTAAGTCAAACTTTTTTGGCTTGAATTTTATACTTAAGTACATGTGAACGTTTTTCCGATTTTTTCATTGGTAGGTCAAGCCTTAGCTTAAATTTGTATGTGGTAATTATTTTAACGAACATTTGTATTGCTATATTAAATCGAATTAAGATTCATAGGCTAGTTGTTCGAAATTTGTTTAAATCTCAGAAAGACATTGTGATAAATATTCCAAGGCACAAAGGAAAGTCAACATCAGTTTTATTCAACTAACACAGCAGAGCAGAACAGCTGTTTTCGAAAGTCGCAACACTTTCATCATCAGTGCTCATGTGTATTGTGTTTGTCACCACTTTTTAGGCGGCTTTGCTGAATGTGATAACAGTTCCTATTTACACAAATTTTATTATGAATAGGAATCCGAGACCTGTATCAACCTGATGTTAACACGTTTTTATTTTAATACCCGTGTTACCGTTTGATTATTTTCTTCATGTCCCATTTTTCTCAATTTTTGTTCCATCTCATAGTCTCATTTCAAAGCGTTTGCAAGTTTTTAAAATCCAATATAAGAAATTAACAAATATATGTTAAGGGGGAAGAGAAGAAAAAATGGCTGGAAAAAATTATTCATCAAACAGTTTATAACATTGAAGACATTGGCTGCATTAATTTTAAACAAATGGAAACTAAGCATTCAATATATCTCTATTGTAGCTATCACGACTATGGTTTTTGTGCCTTAAGGAATGCAATTTTACTTAAAAATGAAAGTGTTAACAAACTTTTAAATAAATGCTTATAAAAATTAAAATAAATGTCTTTTTATTTCAAACAAAAAACCTACATACATATTTATTTTTTTCAGAGAACACACAAACAAACATACACAATGGTTCATTCATTCATTCAAATGGTCAAGGGAATATTTGGGCACAAAGAATAAACTCTTATTATTTGTTTGTATGTATATGCGTAAATGAAATAAATTTGTAGATATTTATGTACGCATGAATATGTACATCTTATCACATTTTATACTGACCAGGAAAGCAAGAAAGCGGACTGTCATACAGACTCACCAATCGTCACACACACAGCCTGTCTGACAGGCAGCCATTCCAACCGCTACTCAGAACACAAAAAACACACACACTTAAACATAGCATAAATATTCATATTCTACAAAATACAGAAATCGCACCACCATCCAGATCCCCAAATAAAATCCATCGATGATCGTCATGTATAAAATAAACAAAACATCAGTTTCAATATTTATGCAATAGTAACTTTTTTTTTCACAACGTCTTCAAGATCAGAGTAATGAAATTATTCCTCCAGACTTAAGCATTGCAAGCAAAAAAGTAAAAAAAAACACTGAATTGCTGGACGACAAATCTTAAGTAAACACACCAAATTTTAATAAGCAAAAAAATAAAAGAAAAAATCTCACTCCAGCAAGAAGGAACGAACCACAAACATTAAGGGTATCCATATATAACTACTACACTTTTTAAATAGTGTAATTCCTAAAAATGATTCTAAATTTTTTTATTCACCAGGCGTACACAGTATAAATGGACAGACAAAAATTCCCACGCTCACATACCGACGGACATGTATTCTCAAGGTCACATATGGGCAGACACAAATTCCCACGTTCACATACCGACGGACATGTATTCCCAAGGTCACATATGGACAGACACAAATTCCCACGCTCACATACCGACGGACATGTATTCTCAAGGTCACATATGGACAGACACAAATTCCCACGCTCACATACCGACGGACATGTATTCTCAAGGTCACATATGGACAGACACAAATTCCCACGCTCACATACCGACGGACATGTATCCTCAAGGTCACATATGGACAGACACAAATTCCCACGCTCACATACAGACGGACATGTATTCTCAAGGTCAGATATGGACAGACAAAAATCCCACGCCTACCCCAACATTATATTAAAAAAACAACAATGTGAACGCCCCTATTAAACCGTGGGAAAAAATACACACACGAACACACACAAAATGAAATTTGAGAATTTTGGCAATTAAAATTGAAAAATTTCAAATTTAATTGCTGAAATTTAATATTTTTAATGGTCCTAGCACATACAGTTCCCTACTACTTCCATCATACCTAAGTAAAACTTTTTTGGTTTGAATTTTATACTTAAGTATATGTCAACGTTTTTCCAATTTTTTCATTGGTAGCTCAAGCCTTAGCTTAAATTTGTATGTGGTAATTATTTTAACGAACATTTGTATTACTATAGTAAATCGAATTAAGATTCATAGGCTAATTGTTCGAAATTTGTTTAAATCTCAGAAAGACATAATGATAAATATTCAAAGGCACAAAGGAAAGTTAACATTAGTTTTATTCAACTAACACAGCAGAGCAGTACAGCTGTTTTCGAAAGTCGCAACACTTTCATTATCAGTGCTCATGTGTATTGTGTTTGTCACCACTTTTTAGGCGGCTTAGTTGAATGTGATAACAGTTCCTATTTACACAAATATTATTATGAAAAGGAATCCGAGAACTGTATCAACCTGGTGTTAACACGTTTTTGTTTTAATACCCGTGTTACCGTTTGATTATTTTCTTCATGTCCCATTTTTCTGAATTTTTTGTTCCATCACCTCTTACCCATATGACGATCTTAATATAAAATTCAAAAATGAGCGCTATGCGATTCTATATGATATGTATCTAAGATTCCAACAAAGCTACTACATGAAACAACCCCAACCTCTTCTAACAGGTCAAGAGTTTAAAAATAACGCTCCAATTATTGTAGTTGATGTCAGTTACCAAAACGAAACGCTCAATACCGGACCAATCGACATAAAAATTGAATTTGAAACAGCAACAAATATTCCATCAAAAACATCAGCTTACTGCGTTCTTATTCATGACCGCGTAATAGAATACATACCAATTAAAGATCAAGTCCGGAAGGTCTTATAAAGTAAATAACATGGATGGTTATATTGTTTTTGTAGACTTGCAAGGTTTCAAAAATAATTCAAATGACTTCATCGCAAAAGAACAACAAAACATGCAACAATATGAACACCCCTATTTAACCGTGGGAAAAAATACACACACACACACACACATTAAAGTATCAAATTACAAAAAAAAAAAAACCAATTAACATAAATTTGGCAATTAAAATTGAAAAATTTTAAATTTAATTGCTGGAATTTGAGAATTTTAATTGTCCTGGCACATACAGTATCCTACTATTGATACCTGTTAAATTGACCTGATAATCTGATCTGATACCTGATAAACTGATCTCATACCTGTTAAACTGACCTGATAAGCTGATCTGATACCTGATAAACTGACCTGATACCTGTTAAACTGACCTGATAAGCTGATCTGATACCTGATAAACTGGTCTGACCTGACCTGATACCTGTTAAACTGATCTGATAAGCTGATCTGACACCTGATAAACTGACCTGATACCTGTTAAACTGACCTGATACCTGTTAAACTGATCTGATAATCTGATCTGATACCTGATAAACTGACCTGATACCTGTTAAACTGACCTGATAAGCTGATCTGATACCTGATAAACTGGTCTGATACCTGTTAAACTGACCTGATAAGCTGATCTGAGACCTGTTAAACTGACCTGATAAGCTGATCTGATACCTGTTAAACTGACCTGATAAGCTGATCTGAGACCTTTTAAACTGACCTGATAAGCTGACCTGATACCTGTTAAACTGATCTGATAAGCTGATCTGACACCTGATAAACTGACCTGATACCTGATAAACTGATCTGATACCTGTTAAACTGACCTGATAAGCTGATCTGATAGCTGTTAAACTGACCTGATAAGCTGATCTGGTACCTGATAAGCTGATCTGATACCTATTAAACTGACCTGATAAGCTGATCTGATACCTGATAAACTGACCTGATACCTGTTAAACTGATCTGATAAGCAGATCTGACACCTGATAAACTGACTTGATACCTGTTAAACTGACCCGATAAGCTGATCTGATACCTTATAAACTGACCTGATACCTGTTAAACTGACCTGATAAGCTGATCTGATACCTAATAGCTAAAATGAATGAAAAAATTCAAAAAGACTTGGTGACAACTAGAAATATATTGAAGAAAAAGCTTCGTAGTATAAAAAGTGGTTAAATAGATGCACATCAGCAATTAACAGATACATTCAAGTCTATCACAGAACCTTTAAAGGCTTATATATAGCTCTAAACATATTGGTATACCGATTAAAAAGAACAGAATGATAAGAAAACTGAATACGACGACAGTGCGAGTTTTCATCCTGAGAACTCAACAATCAAGTTGGAAACAAGTACCCCTAAGAAAGTAATTGAAGAATCAATTTTTAAACAATCTAATAGTAAAAGTAACAGCGATTTTGACGAAGATGACTTTTACTCACAAAATTCGAATAATGAAGAAGAAAGTTATCCTGACTTATCACTATTACAATCGAGGAACGAACTAGATACTAACTATGGTCCACATAAAGACAATAATAACCAATGGAGATTTGGTAGTAGCACCATCGAGTTAAATCAAGATAAGATACAGGTTGGTGGACAAATATGGGCTCTCACGCCAGGACTGTTTTCTTTAATGTTTCATAAAACACCAAAAAACTATGACAAACTCGACCTTGAAATCTATAAAAAAAATATTACTTACTACCAATGCTCACAGGAGAGACTATAAGTCTGATGGTCAAATCAAAGAGAGCAAAGCCCATAAGTACAAAAATATTATTGGAAAACTTTTCAAAGGAGAAAATCATACAAAGTCATCAGATGTAACAAAAACAAATTATTTAGGAAGTGGTTTGATGCAGTTTAACCCTCATAATCCAAACTATATATATTGGGATGATCCAAACGAATTGGTAGATCGACTTAGACTACTGCTTGCATCACATTCTGCAGGCCATACTAATCACAACAACGAAATTGTCTCAATTATAACTGCGTGAAGCTAATATAATTGTATAAACTATATACATACATAGATTTTTTATATAAAACATGTCCGTTGATAAATTTGGGCATTATATTAACGATAGAAGTGAAGTAATTTCAACCAAAAATGCACCTAAGTTGTTGGGCTTCTTTATGGATACGAACAAAAACATTGATGTCCAATACAAGAGAATCAAAAATGTTGCAAACGCTCTGGAGGAAAACGATGTTATCAGTAAATTGTTTCTGCAAACTGAACTCAAAAAACAGCAACAAGAAGTAGCTTTCCAGTTAGAAAATCTTAATGCTCACTTGCAGGATATCAATAAGAAAATGGATGATAATAAATCACTTTTTGATATGGAAATTGAAGAGCTACGAGAAAAAATTTATAGAATAGAAAATTACATGTTCGTATAAATAGCTGAAAGTGCACCAAGTAGATCACAACACACTTAAAACAACGACTGGAAATATAAGATGTCTTCAAAAAGAAATATTGTAAATGAATTGCATAAGCAGGCTCGAAAACGTTTTGTACGTCGTAGAGTTGTGATGAAAGGAATAGATGATCTTTGGCAAGCTGATTTAGTTGAAATGGGAAATTATTCCTTAGACAATAGAAATTATCGATTTTTGCTAACTGTAATTGATACATTCTCAAAATTTGCTTGGGCAGTACCTTTGAGAAGAAAGAATGCATTTGAAACAACCCAGGCAACTTGCAAACAGACGATGGTAAAAAATGTTTCAATAAAAATTTCAATCAGTTGATGAATAAATACAATATTAATCACTACTCAATATATAGCACTATGAAAGCCTCAATAGTAGAACGATTCAATAGAACATTAAAAAGAATGAGGTGGAAAGAATTTAGCTTAAATGGTTCATATAATTGGTAGATTTGTATAGAGATTTACTTGAAACATTTTTGAAAAAGGTTATACTCCGAATTGGACAACAGAAATCTTTACAATTAAAAGAGTATAAAACACATATCCTACAACATATACATTAGAAGACTATCGCGGAAATCCTATTAAAGGTGGATTCTATGAAGAAGAACTTTCAAAAACCAGATATCCAAATACATACCTATTTGAAAAGGTTCTCAAAACTAAAGGACAGAAGGTGTTTGTTAAGTGGCTGGGCTTTGGTAATGAGCACAATTCTTGGATAAGCAAAGATGAGATATTTTAAATGGAAGAATACAATAAATAAACAACAACAACAATAATGGCATTAATATTTAATTTAGTTTAAAATAAGTAAATAAACAATAAATACGAAACTGATTCTTATAAATCATACTGTGTGTATAACCTCATTTATTTACAATCAAACAGTCACAATGTCAATAACATTGACTCTGAGCTCCAATTCATCAGAGCTATCTGCTAATTATTTTCCTCCTATTGACTTAAACGGAACCTATGAATGTGCTCTAACTGATTTTCATTCATAAAGCAGTATCCCAAATGTGGATGTCTACAACAATATATTTCATATCGGTGAACTTGTAATTGAAATACCGATCGGATCTTATGAATTAAATGATATAGTTGACTATATAGAAGAACAATACAAACGATATAGACCAGAAAACAAAATTTTGATTGAAGCTAATAACAATACAATGCAAGTTAAAGTCAGCAGTTCTAAAGAACCAATATATTTTAATAAAGAAAATACAATAGGTAGACTTTTAGCATTCAATAGGAGAATATTAACGCCAAACAAAGAACATTACTCTGATCTTCCAGTGAATATCTTTAAGGTGAATCTCTTGAGGATTGAAAGCAGTATTGTGGTTAATACTTATATGACTAATTCTAAAGCTCATACACTACATGAATTTCCGATTAATGTACCGGCTGCATATAAAATAGTTGAGATTCCCAAAAATCTCATTTATTTGCCAATAAACTCCAGAGAGATAAGTTCACTAGCTCTTCGCGTGGTTGATCAAAACGGCGACTTAATTAATTTCAGAGGAGAGGAAATTACAATACGAATACATTTAAGGACAACCAAATAATGATAATATACAACACGAGTATATCGAAGAATACTACAGCAACATATAATCCTCAAACATTACAACCTAAGCAAAAATTGAAAAGATCTGTTCGTCAAAAATCGCTTACAGCAGGAAACAAGAGCTTTCTCAAGTCACTGAACTTTAAACTGAAAACAAAATGAGTTCAATAATAGACGTTTTAGATAAAGCAATATCTGATGAAAATATAATCAAAAAGGATTATCACACATACATACCATACCTTCAGTCTTTTAACAACAACGATGAAATAAGAATTTCAATACAAAACAAAGATCTATATGTGTTACCCAGTGAAAGCTATATATATGTGGATGAAAAAACATCGAAACATGTTGTAGATGAAAAAACATCGAAATCTACACCCAACTTTCAGTTGAAAAACAATTTTGTTGCATATCTCTTTGATGAAATTCGCTATGAACTAAATGGTATTGAAATTGATCATACAAGATATTTGGGAGCCACCAGTACCATAAAAAATGTTGTTTCTTTATCACCAACGGGAAAGCGTTGTGTTGCAAAATGCTGGATGGAATAAACTTGATGAAATAAATCTTCAAAATGGAAATTTTAATTTCTATGTACAACTCAAACTTCTTTTAGGATTCGCTGAAGACATGGTAAACATGAGTTGATACTATTGCGTAATAAGAACGATGAGGATCTTGTACACTCGAATGTTTCCACTGAGAAAGCAAAACTTACAATTTCACTAATATCATGGGGAATTCCACATGTTCAATTATCTGATCATAGTAAATTGAATATGATCAAAATACTTAATAATGGTGCTGCTATACCAATGGCATTCCGTAGTTCGGATTGTCATATGAATCCACACCTTAATACGGGGACCAATCACATATGGAATGTGAAACTGGCCGCTAATAAAGAACGCCCTCGTTTTGTGTTGATTGCCTTTCAACAAGAAAACAAGTTTGTTCATTGTGATCTTACTAACTTAAAAGTACATTTAAACTCAACCTCTTACCCATATGACGATCTTAATATAAAATTCAAAAATGAGCGCTATGCGATTCTATATGATATGTATCTAAGATTCCAACAAAGCTACTACATGAAACAACCCCAACCTCTTCTAACAGGTCAAGAGTTTAAAAATAACGCTCCAATTATTGTAGTTGATGTCAGTTACCAAAACGAAACGCTCAATACCGGACCAATCGACATAAAAATTGAATTTGAAACAGCAACAAATATTCCATCAAAAACATCAGCTTACTGCGTTCTTATTCATGACCGCGTAATAGAATACATACCAATTAAAGATCAAGTCCGGAAGGTCTTATAAAGTAAATAACATGGATGGTTATATTGTTTTTGTAGACTTGCAAGGTTTCAAAAATAATTCAAATGACTTCATCGCAAAAGAACTAGCTGTAGTTTTCAGCAACAACGAATACCTCAATTTCATCATAAAACCCCCTTTTGATTTCGCATGTTTTTCAGCCAAAAAAACAGAGAGAAGCAGTTTGGTTAACAAAAAACAATCATCATATTAACTGGAATGATGGATCAGTCTCATTTCAAAGCATTTGCAAGTTTTTAAAATCCAATATAAGAAATTCACAAATATATGTTAAGGGGGAAGGGAAGAAAAAATGGCTGGAAAAAATTATTCATCAAACAGTTTATAACATTGAAGACATTGGCTGCATTAATTTTAAACAAATGGAAACTAAGCATTCAATATATCTCTATTGTAGCTATCACGAATATGGTGTTTGTGCCTTAAGGAATGCAATTTTACTTAAAAATGAAAATGCTAACAAACTTTTAAATAAATGCTTATAAAAATTAAAATAAATGTCCTTTTATTTCAAATAAAAACCTACATACATATTTTTTCAGAGAACACACAAACAATCAAACACAATTCTTTCATTCATTCGAATGGTCAAGGGAATATTTGGGCACATAGAATAAACGATTATTATTTGTTTGTATGTATATGCGTAAATGAAATAAATTTGTAGATATTTATGTACGTATGAATATGTACATCTTATCACATTTCATACTGACCCCCTTGCGCTAAATCCAGGAAAGCAAAAAAGCTGACTGTCATACAGACTCACCAATCGTCACACACACATACACACATACACACACACACAGCCTGTCTGACAGGCAGACATTCCAATCGCCACTCAGAACACACAGAAAAGCACACACACTTAAACGTAGCATAAATATTCATATTCTACAAATCGCACCACAATCCAGATCCCCAAATAAAATCTATCGATGATCGTCATGTATAAAATGAACAAAATATCAGTTTCAATATTTATGCAATAGTAAATTTTTTCTCACAACGTCTTCAAGATCAGAATAATCAAATTATTTCCCCAGACTCAGGCATTGCAAACAAAAAAGTAATAATTGAATTGCTCATCCCTATATAACTACAACACTTTTGAAATAGTGTAATTCCTAAAAATGCTTTTAAGTTTTATTATTCATCAGACGCTCACATATGGACGGACAGAAGTACCCACGCTCACATATGAACGCACAAAAATTTCCCCGCTCACATATCGACCGACATGTATTCTCAAGGTCACATATGGACAGACACAAACTCCCAAGGTCACATATGGACAGACACACACACACATACGCACATTCAACGTAGCAAACTAATCAAACAACCTAAAATGCCGATACATAATGTAGGGTGTAGGCATGAGCAGCTTTTTGTATGGGAAAAATTGATCCCGAAGTCACATATGGACAGACAGAAGTTCCCACGCTCACATACAGACGGACATGTATTTTCAAGGTCACATATGAACGCACAAAAATTTCCCCGCTCACATATCGACGGACATGTATTCTCAAGGTCACATATGGGCAAACACAAATTCCCACGCTCGCATACGGACGGACACACACACACATATGGACGGACATGTATTTTCAAGGTCACATATGGACAGACACAAATTCCCACGCTCACACACGGACAGACACACATACACACACATACGCACATTCAACGTAGCAAACTAATCAAACAACCTAAAATGCCGATACCTAAATGTAGGGTGGCGGCATGAGCAGCTTTTTGTATGGAAAATTTGATTCTGAACCATCTTAAACATACTACTTCCCACATACAAATTAAGGCTAAGGCTTGAGCTACCAATAAAAAAATCGGAAAAACGTTCACATGTACTTAAGTATAAAATTCAAACCAAAAAAGTTTTACTTAGGTATGATGGAACAAAAAATTCAGAAAAATGGGACATGAAGAAAATAATCAAAAGGTAACACGGGTATTAAAACAAAAACGTGTTAACATCAGGTTGATACAGTTCTCGGATTCCTTTTCATAATAAAATTTGTGTAAATAGGAACTGTTATCACATTCAACTAAGCCGCCTAAAAAGTGGTGACAAACACAATACACATGAGCACTGATGATGAAAGTGTTGCGACTTTCGAAAACAGCTGTTCTGCTCTGCAGTGTGAGATGAATAAAACTGATGTTGACTTTCCTTTGTGCCTTGGAATATTTATTATCATGTCTTTCTGAGATTTAAACAAATTTCTTAAAATTAGCCTATGAATCTTAATTCCATTTAATATAGCAATACAAATGTTCGTTAAAATAATTACCACATACAAATTTAAGCTAAGGCTTGAGCTACCAATGAAAAAATCGGAAAAACGTTCACATGTACTTAAGTATAAAATTCAAGCTAAAAAAGTTTGACTTAGGTATGATGGAACAAAAAACTCAGAAAAATGGGACATGAAGAAAATAATCAAACGGTAACACGGGTATTTAAACAAAAACGTGTTAACATCAGGTTGATATAGTTCTCGAATTCCTTTTCATAATAAAATTTGTGTAAATAGGAACTGTTATCACATTCAACTAAGCCACCTAAAAAGCGGTGACAAACACAATACACATGAGCACTGATGATGAAGGTGTTGCGACTTTCGAAAACAGTTTTTCTGCTCTGCTGTGTTAGTTGAATAAAACTGATGTTGACTTTTTTGTGCCTTGGAATATTTATCATCATGTCTTTCTGAGATTTAAACAAATTTCGAACAATTAGCCTATGAATCTTAATTCGATTTAATATAGCAGTACAAATGTTCGTTAAAATAATTACCACATACAAATTTAAGATAAGGCTTGAGCTACCAATGAAAAAATTGGAAAAACGTTCAAATGTACTTAAGTATAAAATTCAAACCAAAAAATTTTGACTTAGGTATGATGGAACAAAAAATTCAGAAAAATGGGACATGAAGAAAATAATCAAACGGTAACACGGGTATTAAAACAAAAACGTGCTCACATCAGGTTGATACAGTTCTCGGATTCCTTTTCATAATAAAATTTGTGTAAATAGGAACTGTTATCACATTCAACTAAGCCGCTTAAAAAGTGGTGACAAACAGAATACACATGAGCACTGATGATGAAAGTGTTGCGACTTTCGAAAACAGCTGTTCTGCTCTGCTGTGTTAGTTGAATAAAACTGATGCTGACT